>QWWL01000021.1:0-522778 GCA_003689335.1 Venturia asperata
ACCCCCCCCCCCCCCCCCCCCCCCCCACCCAATCCAAAAATCCCCACGCGCACCTCATCAAGAAACGAAACAAGCTTTGATATCCACAGACCGTAGAAACAACAATCAAGCCTCGCCAACGTCCGAGAGCCTAGGGTCCACCTGCCCTACAACGGGTCCACAGCAAGTAACCACAAAAAAATCAAATCATCCAACCTCCCCCTCAGCCACGCCAATAACATGATAGCCAGTTTCACACATCCGAATAAACCAGGGGGTTTTTCACCAGCGTAGCGTGGAAACATAACGAAAAGGGATTTTCGTAATCGACTTGCTAAAGACAGATAGGATGGATAGGATGGTGTATAATTTCAAAAATCCGAATCCAAACGTACATACACAGTTGGGATAAACACGAAAATTGACGCTACCCAGGGCATTTAAAATTAGAGAACACAGTCATCGTATTTCAGATTCACCCCACTCCCATCCTCCCCACCTTTCCACATCAGCACAGACAAACCCGTCCTATTTTCCCAAATACTCTATGTAACCACCACCACGACCACCACGACCACCACGACCACCATTCTGACAATCCATCTCTAATCCGCGCTTTCATATATACCATCCCGTGGTATTTACTCACATCAGACAAAACCGAGCTAGACTCCTTTCCAGGCAAGCATCCTGTATATCTCTAATCCCATTGATATTTTCCATGGTTCGAATTGGGGTCGTGCGCGGGTAAACGGCATAGGTAGGGCTTGTGGCTCGTGGTTCGTGGGTCGTGGGTCTTTGTAGACGGGAATCAATAAGCGACAAGCCCAGAGTCAATGATTATGTAGTGCCTTCATGATCGTTGCCATACCAGGCTAGGACGTCTTGATTCTACATTACACCGCGATGTTGCTGCACGAATTCATTCTTAAGTGTGGGCGAGGCAGAGAGAGAGAGAGAGAGAGAGAGAGAGAGAAAGGTTTGGGAATGGGGTATATGGATTATGTCGACGCATTGGGTCCGACTTACTTCACTTCTACCAATCTATCCACTTCGAGACCAAGTCTACTACACGCGCAAGGCGGGCGATGATTATATACAAAGAATTTAGCCTTCCTCTAAAATGCACGAGACTCTTCCTCCCCAAGTACGTATGCTCAAATGCAATGCAAGTGGTGATGAATGATAAACAAGAGAAAAGAACCAAGCTTTCCAAACTTCACCCAAAACGCCTGGAAATGCCGCTCGCTGAAGGGGGATGGGATGGAAGAAACAGAATCCGACGGTCCGCTGTCGCTGTCTAGTACGTGAAGGCCTCTTCTACGAAATCGACGACGCCCACATGAACCCTCGCTCTTGCTGCTTTGCGCACGCCGTCTGCGAATGCGCCGGGACCACAGACGGTCACCGCGACAGCACCGACTCGCTCGTGTATTTCCTTGTCGAGGACCGTTTGCGGGTTGCACCGTCCGGGGAACATCTGCACAGTGCCTGTGCCCGACACAACCTCCGTGTGATTTCTCGGCTTGGTGATGAAGAGCATGATCTTGAGTACATCCCGACGGCCTGGCATCTTCAGGATCTCATCCATCCACGGCCGCACCCATTCCAAAGATTCAGTGTTGGGCACGGACCAGACAAGGATGACTTTCCTGGCCGCAGCGGTCCCGTCATGTGCTCCGCGGACAAGATCTCGCACATACGTGACTTGATGCGTGATTCCCACACCGCCAGCGAACAAAACGACGGTGCCGTAAGAATTGAGCTTCTCATGACCTCCGTAGGGCCCTTCCACAGCCCCTCGAGTGTAGAGAACGCCGCCCGGCTGTTTGCTGGCTTTTTCGTATAAAGCTTTTGTGAAGCCTGTTCGCGCACGGATGACCAAGGAAATGGATCCTTGAAGTTGCTCCTTGCGATCGTAATTGATTACTTTCTCGTCGTGCTGAGGCAAATCGTCGTCCTCTTTTTCTTTGACTGCAACCCGCTTGACCGTGTCCCAAGCGACGGAGAATGGGTGTGAGTTGAATCCGGCCAGCAAGGAAATGCTCGGAATGTAGATGTGAACGTGGCATCCCGATCGTGGAACCCATGGCCTTGCAAGGTCGAATGTGACACGGCAAGCGTCGGCTTCCAGGGCCTCAATTTTGACGTGTGTGACTCCTTTTTGTCGGCTGTAATTTCTGTACACGATGTGAAAAACGCGGCAAAGGTACTCTCCGATCCAGAGCGAGAACACAAGGTTCATCCATGGCAGCTGAGGCAAGCTGTCTAGCTTGAGATGCAGGAAAACACCCACCAGAGCAACGATGACGAGAGTCTTATGAACGTTCAAAAATGTCTCGTAAAAAGCATGTCGCAACGGACCGACCGACTGGACAACGATGATGAGAAGAACAATGACGGCGACCAGCCCCCAGGAAAAGCTTGGTCCATGTGAGCCTGTCGTCAACCCCATTTTCACGGCCTCCCATTTACCTCCACTCTGCATAGTGGTGACCCTCAACCAGGCTACCGTGTGTGCTATGCTCTCAAGGATGAAGATGCGACCAATCCATCGGTGCAAGAGGTTGAACGTGTCGTAAGGGGTTTGGAGCATCCAGATGAGGGGATTATTTCGTAGGGCAAAGAGGACTGTTGGTATGATGTTGAGAGCAGCAAGCATGCCACTCCTTCCGCGCAACTGCACCCATACGTATCTTTTGTCCGGGTTGGACCAAGGTAGGACGAGGCAGTACGCGGCGTTCGTGAAAAGGTACATGGCCAAGATGAGGCAATGACCACGCGAAGGAATGGTGCCAATGGCAATGGCAGAGGTGAGTTGTATCTCCCGATTGTGTCGACTGGATTTTAGCGGTGCGTAGAGAAGATGTTTTTTCAATGACGGCCACCAGTTTGTCTTGTTCTCTGCCCAGAACGCTTGCCGGTCTGTGTTCGAGAGTACTGCCATATGTCGGAAATGGGCAATCATCATCTTCGCCCACCGAAGTGTGAGAGTGAAAACGAGGAGTCCGACGAAAGTAAGGCCAAGGACTTGGGCGTAAAAGTAATTGCTGTCCTGGTCGACGCCATGTAAACCGGTGGAGAAGGGAAACAGCGACGAGAATCCAGTGTGGCCGTTCTCGATGATGGAGGCATTGTCGGCTCTTGTGTTCAGCGAAAGCGTCTCGGCGACAGCAGGCATATTGGTGGGATCGAATCTTCTCTGGTGGTGAAGGTGGTGGTGAGCGTGTCCCATGAAGATATGGCAGGCGCGACCGGCGCAGCACACGGTATCAAATTGGAGGCTGGATTCGGGCAAGTGGTTGCGAGTGTGGTTGGAAACCGGGCGCGCTTTGTGGAGTGTGCTCAAAGTGGTTGCGCGTC
Organism: Venturia asperata; assembly: GCA_003689335.1. Classification (NCBI taxonomy): domain Eukaryota; kingdom Fungi; phylum Ascomycota; class Dothideomycetes; order Venturiales; family Venturiaceae; genus Venturia; species Venturia asperata. The sequence goes on from QWWL01000021.1 coordinate 3,343, forward strand.
GGTTGCCGTGGTGTTTTGTATCAGATAGCTACTTGTAGGTTGTGACGACACGGAAGACGGCAGTTTATAGTTGGAGAGCTGTCATGAAGCAAAATGTTTACTGTTTCAACAGAACTTGTCGATTTGGCGGGATGCAGAGCCGTTGCTCAAGGGGAGTGTTTGCAGCAACAATTATTGTGAAGGCGCGCAGAACTGGAGTAGCGAGTGTGGCGTGACGTATAGGCAGCAGTAGCGAGAGTGTTGTCGAGGAACGACCAGAGATGGCAACGAGATTAGATCGCGATTGTTCAAAGAGATCGCGATTGTTCAGAATTCCTTGGAAAGTGGTGGGTGATCGGCTTCCCTGTTCGAGTAGGGTTAGGAATGTTGAGCGAGGGGTCAGCAGGCTGTGAAGGAGGAAGAAGCATACGAAGTGGCACGCTTCCAGAGGTCTGAATGACTGGTGGCCGGGTTGGAAATGAACGAGAGTGGTTTTCCGACTGGCAGCGAAATGAACGAGTGGTCTAAGCCGGACCGTAGGGCAGATCTGGAGTGTTACTTTCACGATGGAAGCACATAGGAGAAGGGAAAGTCGGGTAGTCTAGCGAAGGGGGAACCAGGCAGAGGCCTGCTGAAAGAGGAAATGATTGGAAATGGCGAGTATTTGGAAGTGAAGGGCGAAAGAGAGCAGAGCCGGTCTGTAGACTGTAGATCGCACTGAACGAAAGGAGGGAAGGGTGGAGAAGGCGACGACAATGCTGAAGAGAGGACAAGGGTCACGGAAGTGGTAGTGGTAGTGGTGCAACATCGGGAGAGGGCACCGACGAGGTGAGGGGGCTCTGCCTCTGCCTCTGCCTCTGTCTCTGCCTCTGTCTCTGTCTCTGCGTCTGCCTCTGCTCTGCTAGGAGGTACAGTAGGACGTAGGCAGTGGGCCATGTCGGACGGGCGGTGGCAGCCACCAACGGGCCTGGAGGCAGTTGGCTGGTGGTGGCTGTTTCGGAAGTGCTTGGCCGCGATGCATCGGCTGGTGGCGGTTGGCTGTCCTGGCGCGGCCTCCCACGAATCGGCGGCCAGGACAGGCCTGATTCGACATTGGCAAGATTGCCAGGCCTCTGCGATCCACTCGAGCCACTGTTCCGAATCCCCTTGCCTTCTGCGCCCCCTTGCCGTCCCTAGCCCCAAGCCACAGTAAGCCACAGAGCCACTGCGCCGCCACATCCTCCCCATCCGCATCCACAGTCCAACGTTTGTCTGCCTCCCGCTGTCAGCACTGTGGCTGCCGTACACACGACGACGACCACCTGCGAAGTACTCCGTAGAGGCGAAGTAGATGGCAACAGCCTGCGTACACACTCTATCACCACCTGCGAAGTAGATAGCAAAGCCAGATAGGGACGCGCTCAGAGCCCGCCGCTTGTGTCTCTGCCTTCAACGGAGCTCCACCTCGACTTCCTAGCTCCAAGCTGTACCTGCATGCTATTCTTCGGCCGAGTCGTCCAAGGGTTCCCGTTCCCCTGCCAAGACCATATGATCCCAGGCCAGCACATCTCAAGCTCTGTGCTCCAGGGATCTGTTATTGTCTTTCAGAGGCCCATAAAACATCCCACCTGATTCACGTCACTCCGGCTCCAGGATGCAAGCCTCTTCGCACCAGCCCAATCATAGAATCGACCTCGCAGCTCTCCGACGACCATCGTGCTTGAGCGGAAGGCTATCACTACGTCACGCGTTGAGAGAGAGCTTGCATGTATTACCAGTCGTGTCCCCGGGAAATTGGGTTAGTCAAGAGACATTTCCACCCTTTCCAGTGACATTCCAGAGCTTCAGTCACTTACCGCACCATGACCCGCCGAACTATTTCCTTCTTCCCAACATTGTCAAAACTCAAACAGTATTCAGCACGAATACCGAGACGGTCCACTGCGAAAATCTCGGGCCTCCTCTGCATTTGTCTGTTGTGGAGTCCTCAAAGCCGTGCCACCCAGCCTCTCCGTTTCGGCTCCTGGCTACGGTACTTGAACAAATTCTCTGCTCGCCTCGCCTCGCCTGCTTTCGCGAGGTGACCGACTTCGTTTCTCCAAATGTTTCGTCCGGGTCCACTACTGTTTGCACTACTGTTTGCTTTTCTCCACCGTGCTGTTCGATAAGAGCTGCGCACGGTGAGATACAACGCAGGCTCAAAAGCGTAACATATGCACTGCATCGGACAGTCGCAAACCAGAGGCCGACAGACTTGCACAGCTTCGTCGAACTATCTCGTGTTTTGAAACAAGACATTCTCCTTGCCATGATCCGAGATCACGTTATTCTATGGAGCCCACAGTTCCTAGCGCCTCTGTACTACTACTGTTCCAGGTTCCAAAATTCACAACTTCTGTTCTGCATCCCTTCCCCTTCAAGACAGTACCATGCAATCCAGCGACCAGCAGCTGGCCGTCCAGCCACATGGCTTGATGCTGTGCCGTCTGCCGCAGCCGGCATTATCATCGCCAGCAAGCCAGCCACAGCAGTCAGAAAAGAAATGCCCCAGTAACCACGAACCTTACCCGGACCGATCCTGTGAGGTTGGCCGGGCGCTATCATTTCCACGAGCTTAAATTTGAAGGGTGCTAATTAGAAGCATGCATTCACAATACATCACAAATAACCAGCGAATCATATCGCGAACCCCCTCAATCTCCAAACATCATTAAGCTAATTGTTTCAAAGTTCAGCCTCATCTGTGAGCCCGGCTATGATATGCACTCTATTTTCGTGCCCTGTCCAATCGCATGCTTCTCTCCAGCTAGAGCTTCTCTGCGTCTCGCCAACCCATCTGCCGATGCTGATGAAACACACCGCACCGGCCATAACTGCCGAGAGCAGAGATGCCCGAGGCATCTCGAGCATAGAGGCGGACCAGATCGCGATCTGTGGATGGCATCGAAGCCACCAAATGTCAGTAGCTTGAGAGTCACTGCTATTTGTACTGGAGCAATGCTGGATTGATTCATATTCTTGCAGTGGTGGTGGGGGTGGGATATGAAAGCGAGTAATCACCTCCAGTCTGTAGCCGGAACGGCCAAGATTCCGTAATGATGACTTCCCACCATAGTTTCTAGACACCCAAACTCTCGACAAATGGGAACGTAAGATATCCATCCGGGGTCCGCCAAGTGGAAAGTATTATCTCTTCTTCCCCAAAAAGAATTCGATAGATCATGTGAACCTGAAATTCTACCCAGAAATTCTATAACTACTACCGGACGTCTCCAGTGGTATACATACGCTCGCCTCGGTGATATACATCACCCTTCAATCTCTCCTCCTCCTTCTACTGCCCGAAGACATATCCGCTGCTGAAAACGTGACTTTCCCGACCAACTTGTACAGGCGGGATAGTAGGTCTGCAAAGGTTTAGTACGTCTACGACACATCGATTTCACCAAGGAAAGAGCCAGTCATCCACTGCATCACTTTTAACAAACATCTTGACAGCGACGAGTATCATCAGCCTCTAAGTCCATTACTTCGAGATGCTCTGTAGATTTTTGGCGATTCCCGGCAGAATTGAATTGAATCTGACAGCCAGCTGTTGTTTGAAGAGATGAACGAATGGCAAGCGTACACTAAAGGGCGCGTCGGTGAGCACAATGTTGGCAGCTGCGTTGCGTGCTCTTTCCTCAGCGCCCTCAATACTGTGTTTTTATCTCGCGTTTCCAAAAGCCTCCATTCTCCTTCACAAATCCAACATCCTCTTCATTTGCTACACAACTACTACCACATTAGATCGTTTCGACACCCCTTCACTTGTTTCTTGGTCGCAGCTTGCCTATCCACACTCCAATTCCACTACTTCCGTTGAAACACCTATATCTCAAAATTCCGTCTCTCACCTACCCGCCCTCTCGTTGCTCAATGGCTGCAGACTCATTCCCGGTCGTCGTAATTCTCCATGAGGCATGGCATACACCGACGCACTATGGACGCCTTATCGATCTACTCATGGCACAGGGCTTTGCCACCGTCTGTCCGCAACTTCTGACTTCCCATACCGAGGAAAACTGTACATCAAGCTTCAACGACGACTGTTCCATGATCTACCAGCTGGTTTTTGACCTAGCATCAGACGGCCACGATATAATAGTGCTTGCCCATGGCTACGGCAGCTTCATCGCCAGCGAGTGCCTCTCGGAACTCAGCAAACAAGTTCGCAACAATTTGGGCAGACAAGGTGGAGTCACGGAGCTGATATTTCTGTGTGGCTTTTTGCCTGAGCATGGACAATCTCTCCAAGACTGTTATGGCGGCCGATGGCCCGACTTTGTCAAAGAACAGGTCAGAACATGGTCATTCCACGTTTCCAACGCCACGCTGCGCTCTTCTGATCTTTCCACCACAGCCTATGCTCCTGTATCCGGTCTTTCATCCCGAATTCTGCTAATATCACTCTAGAATAACCACAACCTAGTGCTCTATGAGCCAGATGCTATTCTCTACAACGATGTTGGTGCCATGGAGCGAGATCACTGGGCCTCACATCTGGTTCGATTTACCGCCAAGGCGGCAGACATCGTCCTGACCTCTGGAAGTCCTGCGTGGAAGTTCATTCATTCTACTTATATCATATGTGATGCAGACCTGCTATTGACAGAAGATCTACAGCGCGAGGCGCTGGAGAGCACAACGGGAGTCGACAGTGAGCTCCTTGAGGATTGTGGTCATTGTCCTATGATAAGTGGCCCCGAAAAAGTTCTTGTCGTCGTTGAGGCTGTTGCAGGCGACCAAGAGACATACGATGGCACGAATGAAGACAGAACCGTCACATGCCAGTGTAGCGAACCACCCGTAACCTTTGGGGATACCTTTGGTAACGCGGAACCTCTTCCTCGCTGTGTGTGCGAAAATCGTTGTGTATGCCACCACAAGGACGACTGCCCCCTCAAGGACCTTTACAGCACGATGAATCCAGATTGTCCCTGTTCGTATGGTGAATACTACCGACGTGTGTCAACTGCCACAGCAGTCGCATCAGCGAACGTGTCAGAAGGAACCTCGATAACCAATCCTCAGTCCTCGGACTACTCCAGCGACTTTGATCGCCCCTCGTATCAGGATCAGCTTGACGCTTTCGATGACAAGATCATTGATCGAGATCCATATGCCTCGTGGGACACTGGCCTTGCAACCATTAGCTCTGTGGAAACGACTAAGCAGCTTGATGATCGGGACGTCGAAGACATTGCAAGGGACGACTCGCAGGTGAGGCCGGGCATGAGGAGGACGCAGTCTGTCACGCCTGAGTCCACCAACAGTGAAGCTGGGAGCAGTGCGCAGGAAAAACAGCAGGAGAAGCAGGCTCGTGATGATAATTTTGTGCCGAAGATGACGAGGAAGACTACTATTTTGCCGTTGTGAGGGGCTGTGGGTGAGGATGAAAGGAGGGTCCTAGGGCGGCTATTTTCATGTTTTTTGTGATATTCTCTTCTTCTTTTCCTTGCGAATAGCGGTTAGTCATGTTTCCTTTCCCTATTGAAATTGAAATTATCTTTTGTTGCATCCCTGATCGTAGGTGGCACAAGAGATGCGTCAGAGTTCAATGATCCAGGCCTTTCGAATTGTTTGGGAGTTAGGAAAGTTGCAAGAATGCCAGGACCACCTCCCCTAGGTCAAGCGTTGGAGTGGTCCAGATTCCCGCATCATACTTTGAGCGGAATCACTTACATACATAGCTCAAAGCAACGTAATGTGAGCGAGTGGTAGTCTGAACTAAGCACATGTTTTCGACATTAAGGAGGGTGATGTTTATCGAGGTTCCATAACGTTCGCTTCCCAGGTTGACACTTGAGCAATTTTCAGATTTGCATGACTTTCTTCAGCTGGCTATATATCAACTTGCCGGAACGCGGGTCTACTGTCGACAGGCCATGGTTCCGGAGAGGATCCCGATTTGCACGAGAAGCTTGATTGTATCGCTCCGTCTCAGCACATGAAATGATACCTAATTGAGAATTATCCATAAATACATCGATACCTGTATTCGGAGAGGATTTTAAAGACATCGGGACGGTCTTGGATTTAGCCGCTGGATTAGATATAATGTAACGAGGCATTCTGTCTGCAGCATGTACGGTAGGGTGGTGAGGTGGAAAGAATGTCTTCCACTTCATGAGAGTTATTCGGTCCAGACTCAGCTATTTGTGTTGGACCGTCGAGACTGAGGTATGGAGAGTTTTTTTGAATGGATTCTGTTGGCTTGAATCGGCTTCTTGTTGGTCTGGTGTGGTTGGTTATGGTTAGTTAGAGAAGGTGTTTCTATGCTTTTCAGATGAGAGATGTAAGGCCTTTTTGGAGTGGTGAAGGCGCGCGTCTTTTGGGAGTGTCTGAACTATTGTGCGAGAGTCCGTAGGTGGATGATTCTTACGCTGCTGATGCTGTAGTTCTGCATATTATAGTTGTGGAGGTGGAGCCGTGGTGCGAACGAAGCATTCCCACTACTTCATCGACTTTCTCACCATCATCCTCGATCTCGACAATGCCATTTTCGATGCGGATCGAAGCCGATCAGCACCTCAACCTTTGCTCTCCTGCATGGTCTGATGTCGTCCACCTCCATTTCCCTCGGGGAGCGTTTCAAGATGCCCGGTTGAACCACGATTAGGTTACCAACCTTTCGAAAACTGTATACACATCGACAGCTGCTACCAACCGAAAATCAATATACAACTCAAATCCGATATCCACAATGTCTTGTAAGATGATCCAACATAAGAATTGGGTCTGCTTCTAACGAGCCAGTTCTCAACACCACAGCAGCCTTCTCCCATCGAACCCCCCTCCCCCCATCAGCCACCCTCGAAAAAGCCCTCCAAGTCTTCCGAAACCACGACACCCTCATCCGTCTCGACCCCGAATTCGCAAGCTACGAAACCCTCCCCGCCCCACCAGAACCCTCCTCCCCGCCCAACCCCGCCACGAAATACTACAGAGTGACGGATCACATGCACACGCTTCCGGCCGGTCTGTGGGATACCACCGTGTCCTTCCACGCCGCCATCACGGATCTGGAGAACGGGGTCGAGTGGATGATCAAGGCGCCGCTGGGTCTGACGCAGAGGAGTTTGTGGACTGTGACGCGGAATGAGGAGCGGCGGGAGGGGGAGGGCGAGTGGGTTTTGATTGAGGATGTGGAGATTAGGTGTTCGAGGTTGTTGCTTGGGACTGTGAAGGGGAAGAGCGAGGAGAGTTGGAGGGGGGTGCATGAGAGGTTTTTGGGTCACGTTTTGAGTGTGCAGGTTTGACTTGCGTGGTCGGTTTGTTCGATAGAAGGAGGCGTCGAAGCGGATTTGGTCGAACTATCTTGCGTGAGGAGATGAGGGTGGATTGTGCTGGCTAATACTATTGGATCTGGCAATGGGGAGAACTTTTGAGAGAAGAACGCTCTTTGGCTACCTATGATGGGATACACTGCCTGACAAGAGGGGGCTAGGCTGAAATTTGGCCCGTGAACACGCCGGACAACAAGATGTGGAAAGTAGACATGCTATCCAGCGCGGAATCCGCAAAACAGAGGGAAGTGTAAAGTAATGGAGTAGTAGTCACCGCCATATCAGAATCGCCCTAGGAATCTTTCGCCCTAGGAATCTTTCGCCCTAGGAATCTTTCGCCCTAGGAATCTTTCGCCCTAGGAATCTTGCACCTTATTAACTGCCGAGCAGTTTTGGACTCGAAAACAGTTCCGATGAGGGTATGGCAAGATAGGATTCCAGATTTGCTAGAAGTAGATCGATATCCGTATCGGTCTTACTTTGAGGTATTGTATCGTAACGAGCTGATTTTTGGCACCATCAAGATCGCTTCTTTGCGGAGTAACAAAGTTTAGTCGATTAATTTCACTTTTACTACTACTAAGAACCTGCTCACTAGAGAAGGAAGTCGTCTGTCTCGGGTCCTACGAAGGCAATGTAGATGGACGAGCGAGGCGGGATGAGACGTCGGAATTCAGCCTTCCAAAAGGCAACTAGCAAGGTAAGGCGAGGGTTTTATCCGTGGCCAGCTGAGAGGCAAGGCGCTGGCGGCATCGAAGCGCTTCGATGAAAAGGAGATGTCGAAGAGACAGAGGCTCAAAGTATGGAATGCTTCGAAGCTAGACTCTGAAACTCTCGACAGCCTACTAGACCCGCGGGCAGTAAGGAAAGAGAAGAAGGAGAAAATGAAAGTGATTAATGACAAGTAAACGCGCGAGCAGCTTGTTATAATTCAGCGCTATCTGGTCCCTGATTTGAAGCAGAAACCGACAGAAGCGGTTGTTATGGCTAAGAAGTTGCGGGGGAAGCTTAAATCTGTATTCCTTGGAGGGCATGTCATCAGCTGTGACTTCCATGAGAGATATGAGGTGGAGGCCGCACTGAAGCAATGCGATGAGCAAAAGAGCAAGGGCTTTCGAAGGGTTCTTTCTTCGGGATGACGGATTTTCGGAGAGTGCTCGACCTCGTACTTCTGAGCAAAAGTCCGAAAGGTAAAAGACCGAGAGAGACCCTCTCTCTCCGTTAGAGAAATTGGTAGTTCTCAAGGAGCGTAAGTGCTCAGAACGATACAGGGGTATAGTCCTTTAGCACCTTCATTTGTGAAGATGTAGGCGCGATTGCCAGAATCGTCCCGCACCAAGGTTCTGGTAATTGAAGAGGGTTTTAAAAATGATTTCGATCCATGGACTTGCAGTCCGGGCTTTTCGTCACGCATGTGTATCATTCCACTCGTCCTCATTCTGGTCAACTCATGCCATCCTTTCCCCTTTGAATGATTGAACAACAGCTCAAAACTTTGCTGCTGAAATATGTGGTTCTTGAAGGTAGGATGGATCAACCTCCTTTCAGACATCACCTGAGCTTCCAGTGCTCGAAAGAAAAAGGGTCTTGCGAATATTTTAGATGCATTTGACAGAAGAATCGGTAGAGTCGTGTAGCCAAGTTATAGATATAAGGGTCGAAGGATTGTGTTAGAGTGACGCCAAACATGTCCAGTGCAGATTCGAAATGCTGATGCTTTTCTGTACGTGGGGAAAATGGTTTCGTAAGCAATCCTAGCACCAATAGGGTTATTTGGCATAAGTGTTGTCTGTTTGCGTATCACAATGCTTGAGTTGCTCTTATGAATAGACGCGTCGCTGCGAGTCTACCATTTCTGTGCCCAAAACTTAAACGCGGATTATCATCTACAATTCAGGATCAATATCGATAAGCTTCTGGCGAGATTATATTTCTGCGTCGTTAAAGAATTTAATCGCAATTGATCTTAATTTGAAGAAGTTGAGGTTGGGAGGAAATATCGAGATAAGTCCCCCACGGTTTCGGTTGGAGCAGTGGTCTCCACCAGGTCCGCGACTCCCGTGTAGCTCCCCAGAAGGCAACAACTCCACACTCCAACACCATGCCAGTGGTTGCCAATTTTTGCTGAGGAGGCATTATGGATAATGGAAAGCAAGAACATGTCCGACCCAGAGAAAGACCCGTTGCCCGGGGAAGACTCGACCCTGCGACTGGAGACGGGTTCATACATTCTGCGGAGCTTGATCAAGGATGTGGTCTTGAGTGCTGATGGCGACCAAGACGTCAAGATAACCTGCGTCGAAGTTTGGAGTATGCCTGAATTCTTTTCTCGGGCGCCTGTAGAATCGCAAAGCTAACTCAATTACTAGATGGCAATCTTTACATTGGAACCTCCGCCGGCGAGGTCATACACCATGTCGAGATACCTCCAGACCCAGACGACCCTTCCAGCCAATCCGCCTTTATACAAGCCTCGCGACTTGATCCTCCTGTCAACCAAAGCACCGGCGCCGGAATACAACAAATACTTCTTCTGCCAGGCGTGAATAAGGCATGCATCCTGAGCAACAACACTCTCAATTTCTACTCGCTGCCCGAGTTGAGCCCGGCATTTCCTCAGATGAAGCCACTGACCTGCGGATGGATTGGTGGGCCGGACCTGGATGCTGAACATGGCCAATTGGAAGGGAACGACGGCGTTGTAATTATGATGTGTCTTAGGAACAAAATCAGGCTGGTCAAGATTGGCCAGGAGGCACCGTTCAGAATAAGAGACATCGAATTTGGAGGCTGTCTGGCAACTGTTCGTAGAGGCGATTTCGCTTGTGTAGCTGACGCCAGGAGCTATGCTCTGCTCGACGTGGTGCACCAGCAAAAAATACCTTTAACCTCAATTTCAACAGTCGACGATCAACCTGCAGAGCAAGTGGGAAACGGGACACTATTAGATGACAATTGGTCTACAGGTACGAGCGCATCACGAAGTTCATCTTCCGCTGGAAACCACGCAGCGAACAGGCTCAGTGTGCAGGATCGTGGCCACGCCAGGGCCTCCAGCTTGGGCGTCTTCAGAACTGACCAAACTCAACTGGGTGACGACTTATCTCGACCGTCGAGCACAACCCAGCGGCACGGATCTGATGTGCCGTACAGTATGCAGCAGAGGACCGCTTCGCCAACACAAAGGCCTCCAATCTCGTCTGAAAGACGAGGCTCCGAGGGCGCAAGATTAGCTAGCCTATCTAAGCCACTGCCAGCTCCACCAGTAGAGTCAGCATCTAACCAAAATTCAGCACAGTCATCACCAGTCAAGACATACATACCCCTCAGACCCATCATTGCATCACCTACGCCTTCGGAATTTCTCCTTGCCAATGGAACTGCCCCTGCCGAGCCTGGAGTTGGAATGTTCGTAAATGTTGATGGAGAGGTCGTTCGAGGTTCAATGGAGTTTGCCAGCTATCCGATCGCACTGGCGGTGGATGGCAAAGGTATTGACATGTCCGCCTCTCAAACAGAAACAGACGTTCAAGAAGAGGGCTTTGTGTTAGCCGTGGTCCGTCGTGACCAAGGCCGCGATGTTGAGATACAAAGATGGGACGTCGATTCAGGCGAAGGTTCTGCGACGAAAGAATGGCTCGGTGTCACATCCCGTGCTCATGGCGTATCCTCCAGCGATGCTTCTAAGACTCTCGGACTCAGGTCAATGGTCGAGAAAGTGAACATCAGCCTACCAGACATCACCAGCAAACTCGCACTGAAGGTGATTAATCTTTCTGGGGCCGCAGACGATCAAAACTCCGAAAGTCAAAAGAGTAGAGAGAAACAGGAGGCCGAATTCATTGGTCGTCTTTGCCGAGTGGATGCGCACATTGCCCTATGGGTTGGCAATGAAGTCCACTGGATGGTCCGGAATCCCATGGTACTTAGACTCGATGCACGGCTCAGGCTTGCCCAAGCCACATCAATTGCACAGGATGCGCCTATTGCACCCCAACGAGAACTCATCGAAGCGCTCATCAACGACATCCGAGGCCTACGATCACAGAATGAACTCGAGTTCTTTACTCTAGCTTACATTCGGCAGAAAGCAGCTATGCTGTTGTTTATGGATCTCGTCCTAAGAACAATTGCAGGTGCCATTATTTTTGAACACGACAAGCGGTCGACCGAAGAGATTTTGATCGAAAGTGAGCTCGATCCTCGATTTGTACTGGCTTTCCTTCCAGAGACAGCGGGGGAGGTACTGCAAGGACCTGAAGGGGTGTGGGTGCAAGGGGGCTTCAAGGATCTGATTGAGCATTTCCAACGTCAAGCAGACATGGCAAACATGCCTACTGATCCTCTTGGACCGCTGGGGGACAATCTCCTTCACTTAGTCAAGCGCTATCTCCTCTTCTGGCGCCGAAAGAAGGGCAATCCCAGCGTCGTGGACGGAAAATACGTCTTCCCTTCTGTCGACGCTGCTCTTCTTCGCGTTCTTCTAAGACTGGATCAACAAACGCCGCCTGGTGTAAGCTCTCCGGGGTCCATTCGAGCCGAGCTATACTCATTAGTAGATACTGGTGTGGATGGTTTCGATCGTGCCTTGGAGCTTCTCGAGCAGCACAAACGATTGTACGTCATCAGTCGTCTGTACCAGAGCCGAAAGCAGTCTTCGAAGGTTCTCGCAACATGGAAACGAATCATTAGTGGAGAAGAAGATGCTGGCGGAGAATTTACTGAAGGCGAACAAGAGCTGCGCATCTATCTGAGCAAACTCAGAAACAGACAAGTGGTTGAAGAGTATGGGACTTGGCTGGCGAACAGAAATCCCAAGCTTGGAGTGCAGGTCTTTGCCGATGATAACAGCAAAACGACGTGGGCACCCGCAGAGGCACTGGCACTTCTTCGCGCAAAGGCACCGGCCGCAGTAAAGGAGTATCTCGAATATCTCGTTTTCGCCAAAAAGCAACCACAGCACATCAATGAGCTGATCGCTTATTATCTGGAAATTGTTCTCAAGGAGCTTTCTTCGTCTGAAGAGTCGCGATCGATTCTTGCTGCCACATATGAGACCTACCGTGCGCTCCGTGGTCCTAAACCCACCTATCGCCAATTCATTTCCGAGAACGCCATGGAGGCAGACTGGTGGCAGTCTCGTTTGCGACTACTCCAACTCCTCGGTGGCAATCAAGGTGCGGCCTCTTCTTACGATGTCGGACAGATTCTCAAACGCCTTGGCCGCTTTGAATGCGAGTTGGTGCCAGAAATGATCATTTTGAACGGACGACAGGGAAGGCACGAGGAGGCAATCCGTCTTCTTACTCACGGTCTGGGCGATTTTGACATGGCTATATCATATTGTCTTCGCGGAGGGTCCAGTATTTTCGGGTCACTCTCAGACAGTATTTCTGGGATCGCATATCCAACACACGACGAGCAAGCCAAGCTCTTTGGTTACCTTCTCACCGAGTTTCTTCTTATCGAAGACGTTACTGACCGCATCGAGAGGACGGGCGAACTGCTTGAGAGATTTGGGGCGTGGTACGATGTCCCTTACGTGTTGAGTATCCTACCCGACTCTTGGTCCATCGAGATCTTCTCTGGTTTTCTCATTTCAGCACTGAGGAGACTGGCGAGGGAGAAGAGTGAGACGACGATTGTCAAGGCGCTCAGCGGTGCGGAGAATCTGAAGACTAACGCCGACTTTATCGAGAAGAGCGAAGAGATTGGGCCGGTCATTGAAAGAGTGGCGTGATGAAGGTACACGGCAGGGTTGCATCAATGATGGAGCAGCGATAATTTTTGGATCCACGGCATACCAGCATGCTCCCGGCGATCAAGCCATGATTAGAAATGCGGTCTCACGACTCAACATCGATATCGAGAAATTTCTGGCAGTTTCAAAAGGATCGTTGCCAACGACTTTCGCTATCGAAGCTCCAGCTTGCCAATGCCAATCCCGGATATCGCTATAACGTCCGTCTGTGGGGCACAGGATTTTTGAGCATGCTGAGTCTCAACACCCACAACACCTCTGTTGTTTACAAACACGCCCACAATCAACAATAGACTATTGTTGTCAGGCAACAACAACACTTAGCGCATGTTCATAATACAAATGTGTTCCACCGCGATGAGGTTTCTTTATCTTCATCAACACCCTCGATTTGCTTGCCGCAACTGCTCGGTCAACGACTCCATCAACTGACGCGGAAGGACAGTCTAAAGCGCAAGTTGGCAGGACCTGGTTGATCTCAAGGTACGAACACTTCCTACAATGCAGTACTTTGTGAACGAATGTTAATTAACATGGATAGCTCAACACCTCGCCGCGGCAAAGTAGACACGCTCCGAACATTCTGGAGAGATGAATAGTCATCTTCGTCTCCCTCGTCATCATTCTTTTCAATTCTGTCTCTGCCCACGTCTCCAGATCCACGCAGCAGCCTTTGCTTGAGCAGAAGAAATTCAACTACTCCAAAACCCCTCGTCACCAGCCTCTTTCTGTGTCTCGTGGACGATTGTTGCGTCCTTGGCAGCTCAATGGCAACCCTCGGATCTTCGGATACCAAAGAGGGACTGAGCGTTCTAGAGGCAGAACGCGACAGATTACAGGCTTCTATCACTCCTCACCACCCAACTCCTCCGGGCTCTGTTTCTCCAACAGAGCATGCTCAAAACTTCACTTTTTCAGCTGATGAGGCCGCGCCCTTGAAGAAGAAGCTTCGTTCTCGCAGCAAAAAAAAGTCTAGCTACGCAGGCGTCCGCAAGAGACAGCCAAGAAAGAAGGTACATTTCAAAACTCCTCTCAGCGAAACGAGGCTAATCGACAGCCAGGATCCCCCGTCCGCAGCCGCTCCAGCCTCTACATCAAAGGTCCTAGTATCCACTATTCAGACGCAAACTCTCCGTGGCATCAAGTGGACTGGCTTCGGCACAGATCATCTACCTCGTCACTACCCTGCCATTCCTGTCCGTGAAGCTGAAGAGAAAGCCAAAGAAGAGAAACTGAGTCGAGAGCTCAACAAGACCTATGACCCAGGTCTCGACTCCGATCAACACCTGGTCCATCTGATCCACGCATCAACAGGCATCGAATTCGCCGTTCCAAGAGAACTATTACGTGGTTCTCTGGCCGCTGCAGCTGCGCAGGGTGTAATCGATAATCCCGGTCGTAAATTAGACTTTGAATTGCATGACGGTACGCCTGCAGGTATCTCATTGTACGTACACGTACTCATCATGGGTGGTGATAAGGTGGTCCCTTCACTCTTTCACGGCGCTTGGCAACAGATTAGAAATGTGCATTCTGAACTTGAAGATATGAGTTGGATTGCTGTGCTGTTGAGTGCCCTCATCACAGCGAGGGAGGTGGAGGATGAAGCATTCGAGAGGCTTGTTGTCGACCAGCTGGCTAAAGCTGGTCGTGAGATTTTGGCGGCTGATTCTTGAGTGTGAGTTGACAGTCTAAATTAGATCTGGAATTGATGTGGATTTTTCATTCTGAAGAGTTGGCGTGCTGAGATTGCCGGGTGACTTTGAGTCTGCTATTGGGAGTTTGAATAGTGCAGATATTGTGATGTTCTAGATTTGGTTGGTGTAAGATCCGTTTATGGTGAGCGCTTGCATCTTCACTTTCTCTTCCATGGTGTGATACATGTCTCCCTCGCTGGTCACTTCACTCGACCGATCACTCACCTGTTCTATTGTTTGCTGTATTTTTAGGAGGTGTTCCACTATTGAGCTGGATGTAAACGGGTCGGTATGGTATGGTGAGAAGGAGGAAGGCAAGGGACGCGGTTGGGTTGGATTCTGTTTGAGTTTGATGGGAAGGTGGTAGGGAGAAGGTGATGTCGGTATGCAAGAGATATCAGCATGAAAGAGACAACGGTAAAAAAGAGACAACGGTAAAAAAGAGACAACGGTAAAGAAGAGACATGATTATAAAAGCCAGGTGGTTCCAAGCCTCCACTCTCTCATGAGAAGAGATGCCAGCGACGCTCCGTCGACAGAGAATAAATCCCTCACCCCATCCACGTTCCAAACTTCTTTTCTCAGTTGACATCCTGGTTCACGGCCTCGTACCATGCAGGTATATCCTCGTCATAATAGATCCAGCTACTCGGTGGTGTCCACGTGCTAGGCAACCAATCCGCGCTGTCGCGTCTTATGTCCGCTAACATCCCATCAGGTCTCTCCGCCACCGCTAATTTGATCAATTCGAAGCGAGTCACATCCAGCGTTCGTTCTTTCACGGTATACATGACCTTGCTAGATGTGTACGTATACTTCAGAACAGGGGATGTGAAGATGGAGGTCGTGATGGCGTAGAAGGGAACCAGCGTATCTAACGGGCTACCGTTATCAATGCCGCGAGTTCGGTCAATCGATATTTCAGAATACTCCAAGACTGAGTTTGGCATTGTCGGTCTGGGGTAGGGCATGCTGTCAATGGGTAAATCCATTTTCCAGGATTGGTCGTCGCCGAGACGTCTGGTGCCGTGACTTTGACCTCGAGTTTTTGGGGGATCGGTTCCCAGGCTGGGATCGGGGATGTCGTCGTTGTATTCGTTGTAGAGGAGAGGTTGTGTTTTCCAGCCGCGGGTGTGTATCTTGGTGGTGAGCGGCGCGTAGTACTTGTCCAGTTTGACGAGGAGATAGGTCTTGTGGTGTTGAAAGGTAGGCTTGGGGAAGATGGAATAGGCTCTGTTCCATGTGATGAAGTTCACCAGCGCTGTTGTGTGGGTTCCGCAGACGATTGACTGGATCGATATGGAACTAGTCGAGATTACTTGGACCTTGCGATAGCGGTCTTTATCGTTGGGCGACCGGACGAATGTCGTGATCTGTGATTGTCAGATTATTGATTCACCTGCAAGTCCGGTGTACTCACTTCGACAAGCAAGTCTACATGGTGATGCCTGAGTTTCTCTTGCGTTTGATGGCTTTCCAGGGCATAGCCTTCTTTGTCGGTGAGATGGGAGCACATGTTATCGAGTCCAGCTCCCTTCTGTACAAAGATGTCCAAGTCAGACTCCTTCCACAATACTCTTTCTGGATTATCATTAGCCTCAGTTGAAATCAATGACGTTCACTGTAAAAAGCATGGTCTGATCAACTACATCAAAGCATGATTTGTGAGAAAAAGTGGAGGGGTTTGCTTCCCGAAAAATTGAAGAGCGAAGCTACCAGATACCAGAGCATCGTTCATTCCCAAGATCCAGCGAAATAAAAGCGGATCCCGAAAGAATCTCCCTAGCCGTTTGTCAATGTTCTATTGCGTGCTCTGTAGCTCCTTGTAGATAGAAGTATTCGCTTTGCAAGTTCGTTGCAAGGAAAGGACATCAGTCACAGGCAGGAGAGATACGACCTTGTCGAATATGGGCCAGTGTTCATCTCGCCTGGTGAAGATGTCGAACAGCTGGGCTGACTTGAGACTAGGGTTGGTAGTTAGAAGACTCGGTGCAAGGGGCTGATGATCAGAGGAGTCCGAAGTGCTGCGGGTAGGCTTCTGGTCAGTCTGATGCGTGTTGCTGAGTGACGCCATCCTGGAAAGTCTGTTATTCACAACAGCACCAACGAGGCGTGAAAGAATCAAGCGAGAAATGAGACGGTATAAGGTAAAATGGAACCGATAAAAATTTAGCTCTACAAAATCCAAGTCAATTTATTAAAGGTAGAGTAGAGGGCTAAGAGAAAAGATAAAGGACAGAAAGTTTTTATGAAAGAGCAAAAACACCGGAAGAGATGTAGGTAAGACGAAAGCGGACGGACGAGCCGGAATAGAGGACTCCACGTCTGCAGATGACTCAAGCCGTAAACATAACGCGTCGAATAAAGGACCAATGGAGCGCTGACGATCGACTTGGAGCAAGGAGCCACACCGAAAGTATAACGCAATACGGCGGGCGGGCTTGCTCGGTGATGTCGATAAACTTCCCAACGCACGAGAATTTGTATATATAGTGGCATTCGAACGAGAGTTGTGGGCGACTAATTCCTGAATATTAGCAAGGTCAATTCTACGCAGCCAAACATCAGTCTTATCGGCACCGATACTTCCGTGAGCAACTCCGTCCATCTCAGCTGCCTCACCTGAATCAAAGACCAGGCTATAAATTCCCAAGGTAACAGTCCTATCGGTATCGACTCCTCATCGCCAAGAAACCCACAAACACACTAAGCATCTTTCCGCAAATACTTCATCTCCCCGTCCCTCCTCTCCATCTGCCCATTCCCCTTTCCTTTCTTAATCGCCTGCTGCATCCTCCACTGCACCTCCCGCTCCTCTTGCACAAGCGAACAGCAAACACAAAAAGTCGATATTGCACAATCCTCCGCATTATTGCCTTTGATATGGTATTTATACCTGACCTCCCTCCTCTGTGACCATGTCATGAAGTAGTAGCATGGTGCTCCGGCGAGGAGGAAAACACCGAGCAGGCAGCAAGAAGTGCAATACCAATTGGTGGAGGGAATGTGGGCGTAGGGGTTGTTGGAGGTAGATGGGTTGTTGAGATGTTGGTTGGTTCGACCGGCGAGGACGCAGGGACAGCAGAGTGATTCGCCGCCTGGTATTATTGTTAGTAGATAGCCATTTCTGTAAAGTGGCATGGAAACGTACATAAGCTCCCACGTGACCACCAACTGCACAGGGTGAAATGCCAATCATCCTCTGCCCTCCCATTACTATCTCCTGCCTGCTCATCTTCCCCGTGATTTATGTATACAGCTGTGTTGCCATGGTTCTGTCCAGGTAGAGCCTCCAATCCTTCACTTTCCGGCCTCGGAGTAGGGTATTTGGGACTTAATTCTTCGTTCACTGGTGTTGCTTGATGTAGCTCTTTCTCCTCTTCTTCCAACGGAGAGACAAATTCTATTCCTGATCCAGCTCTTGGGTCGTGTTTGATGTGCTCCAGACGGGCGCCATTGTGTTCCTCATCTGATGTCCTGTCCTTCTTTTCATTTGAAGGTGCTGGGGTTTTGCTGTCTTCAGCGGCTTCCGTTATTTCCGCAATCTTCGAGGTCGAGGCGGTTTCAAACAAGGCCGAAAGCTCTGTTGGCTTATTTCTTTCAGTCGTTGCTACAGGTGAAGCTTGAAGCTCCGTCGGCTCACTCTTGTTTCTCGCATCAGATCTCTCGGGCACAACTGGTGCCGACATCCTCGCCACTTGATCCAATTTACTGGTCGTCGTAGTAAGTGTCGAACACGAAAGGAAGCAAGATTCCACAAGTGGGAGTACTGTGTTCAGCCAGGCGCCACGAAAAGGGTTGCACTTGGTATGACAGCCAAAACTGCGGGTTGTACCACCTGTGGGGAAGGAGGGTGCAATTGACCAGAAAAGTCAAAACTGCGATAATCGCGAGGAGAAAAAGGATCGGAGATTGAGAAATGTATCTTCACAGCAGAATATCAATAGGTTTACAATCCACTTTGAGATGCACGGAGGTACTGGGTAGGCTTAGTGCTGACTGTGCACGAGTGCGGCTCATGTACCACGAGCCGTGTACCTGGACATCTTAAAATAGATTAGCTACCGAGCTGGAATTCGCGAAAACACATGATATCAAATGTTGAAATTGGCATGTCAACGCACGAAGACGATTGCCAGATGAAGTTTTCCATTTCGAACAACTCACCACAACAGAGAGCGCGCCAAGTGCTCCCATCTCAATCCTCACCTACTATCAGCAAACCTTGATGCCACAGCACTCCAAACTGACGGCGTGGACCTCCACCGTCCTCTCAAACCAAAGCGCCATAAACTCTTTGATAAATTCCCTCTCGCCCTCGGACCAAACATCCAACCCACACCTCCTCAACTCATCACTCCCAAGCGTTATCACATCCTCCTCCTCGCCTTCGGCTTGTTCCGCCTCACCGTCCCTCTCTTCCAAAACGTCAATACACGATTCGAACATCTCCTTCGTGGTGCGGTGGAAATAAGCAATAACGGCCATCTCAACCTCCGCTGTGCCCTGGTCTTTACCATTCGCCTCGGTCTCTTCGTCGTGCTCCTCTTGCTCGTCTTCATCGTGGTACCCTTGGGAATCTGCCACTGATCTTGCGATATCCGCCAAGTCACCCAAAATCTGTATATCCTGTTCCTCTTCCTGCTGTAATCCCTCCTCTTTTTCGCCAGCCGATGCCCACCACATGAAACTTGAATATGCCAATGCTGACCAAGAAATCGTCTCCACCAACTTTTCCTCTCCAACTCGTAACGAGTCTTCCTCGTCGCGTGCGGCAATGGGCCTTGAATGGTCGTGCGTGTACAGCAAATGAGCTTGTTCGTCATCCTCCTCTTCAGTTTCCTCGACCGCCTGCCTTGTGTCTGAATTATGTCGGCTCGAGTGTCGAGTCAGGGAAGACAATGCCTTCCGCAAGGTTCGATAACGCCGCAAATCCCGTTGTGTAGCTTTAATGACGGCGCCTGTATCCGATCGCTTCAGTATTGGCCAATTCTCCGCTCTCTTCTCGTGGATCTTCGCTGTACTTGATAGCTTCGATTTATCTGGATGAGGTAGTTCGACGAGGATATCGTAGAGTTGTGGTTTCATGGCCAGGATTTCGTCCGAGGTACAAGCAATCCATCCCAGGCCCAGATCTTCGGAGATGGGTGCTTGGACCGATTTTGAGGTATTTGTTTGAACATATTTTGACAGGAAAGGGATATCGTGGATACCGACGTTGAATAGAGGCTGAAGGCGCGCAGCGGAGGACGAAGGAAGCGGGAGAGACGAGGAGAGAGAGTTGGGAAGGGAGGATAAAATCGAGAGGTCGTACACTATCAATGCTAGTTAGCTCTTGCCATGCTTCTCTCTGTAGTCGCGCCCACCGTATTCACATGTCAACTTCATGGGTGGAGGTGTGATGAAGAGTATCCGTTTACGCAACAGTGCAGCGCGATGGAGTGGAAACAGCATAGGTCCGAACGTATCCAGATACTCGAGTATCGTATGCGCAGGATGGAACGTAGAGAGCGTCTGGTTTGGCGGTGCAAGAGAGACGCTAGATATAGCTCTGACTCTGCGCTGGGCGGCCGTGAAGGGCGAAATTGGGACCTCATTCAACTCTCTTGAGCTGTCTGAAGGTGCCTTGTGTTCATCCCAGTACTCTTCTAGTGGCGTTAGATGGTCGTTACGCGTAACCAGCTCTCTGTGAATCCTGTTACTCCAATGATCTCAACTTATCGTTTGGAAACAACCTACCGAGCCAAAGCCTCTAGAGATCCGGCATGCTCCCAGGCTCTTCCCAACCGTCCATCTCCTAGCCTCACCATAGCTCCCACTGCAATGAATTGTGCATTGCGCTCCTCGGCGCCAGCTGGTCTGTTTACAAATGCGCTGACGCCTGCGTACTGCTCCTGGACGAAATACACCAAGTCCTCCTTTACATTATGCAGTCCAGACGGTAGCGACTTGTACTCCACCACACCTTCCAGCGGCACGTCCTTCAGCGACTGTTTCCATGCTATCGTGTAGCCGACCTTCTGGTCGAATTTTATGAGGAAGAGGGCGGCAAGAGGCGGGGGTGAATCGTCGAAGAATTGATGTGAAGTTGTGGGGGAGTCTGTCTCTTGCATGATTATCAATTATGTTGAGGTTGTGAATGTACAAATACCGGAGGTATACGCGTGAAGGCCGGAGTCGCGATAGGACTCATGATTACCAAGAAATTAGTACCTTGGTGGTGTTTCAATATTCCCCATCGCGTCGGCGTCGCAGCTCTCATCAACTACATCAACGAAGCAACATCATTACTGCCTCAGTCTCCCTTGTATCCACGAAATCGTCTTTGAGCAATTTCTCATTGATATCATCTCAATGGATCCCAACTGAGTATTATGAGGTCCGTGAGGCCGCCCTCAGTCAGGAGCTGGTGGACATGATCGGCCATGCACAGATGGCATTTCGCTCCATCCCGAAGCGATTCTCGTTTCCCATATGCAACATTGCTTATTTCTCTGCTTTGAAACAATGGAATGATGGACCATCCCTACCACGAGTATACACAGGTTGCCCTTGATCCGACGATCAAAGTCGTCATTCACCCCGCTCTTCGGCATAACGAACAGAGCCGCGACGACGAATCATGCCTGGACTTATAGCTGTTATGAATTTACAGACTACAACGTCCTTCGCCCTTGTATCTTCCTACTCTAGCTGTTCAATTGAGCATTTTCATCAGCTTTTGAGAGCAACATTGTCATCGCTTGGATTTCTACCTCTGTCTGTCAAGATGTCTTCAAAGTCCCCCTTTCCGGATATAGAAATCCCGAATGTTGACCTATGGGGTCTTATCTTCGAGAGGGAAGAGAAGGATTTCCCAGATGACAAAGGTTGGCTCAGACTAATATACTATATGATCGCTCAATGTCTCAAATTCGATAGTAATCTATCGCGCCTGCGACAATTCCAGGCATTACACCTTCGCCGATGTCAAATCCCTAGCAATAAAATTCGGAGAAGGACTACGCAGCGTCTGGGAATGGGAGAAGAACGACGTCCTGGCTCTATACGCACCGAACGATATTGATATCCCACCAGTGATTTATGGGACCTTTTACGCAGGCGGAATAGTGACACCAGCAAATCCGGCCTACTCAGCAGACGAACTATCGTACCAATTGGAAAACTCCGAAGCCAAAGCCATCTTCACCACGAAATCATTTCTCCCTACGGCATTAAGTGCCGCTGAAGAATGCGGCATTCCTATGGATAGGGTGGTTCTGATCGGAGCGCAGAAAGATGAGACTATGAGGATAAAACACTGGACTCACATTATCAAATCTTCAGGAAAAGATCGATACCGGCGCCGAAAGGCGAAGCCAGATACCGACCTCGCATTTCTCGCGTACTCGAGTGGAACGACTGGATTGCCTAAGGGTGTGATGTTGAGTCATCGGAATATTGTCGCTGATATTCTTATGATCCAGGGAGCAGTTGGGGAGTGGTATCATTCCAACGAGGACAAGTGCTTAGGCGTACTTCCGTTCTTCCACATCTATGGGTTGACGGGATTGGTTCATCAAATCCTCTACCGTGGTATTGAACTTCTTGTCATGCCTGCATTCAATTTGGAGGTCTTCTTGCAAACGATACAGACGCATAAAATTACGTTCACTTACGTTGCGCCGCCAGTGCTGGTAAGGTTATCGCGGGACCCGATAGTCGAAAAGTACGATCTGAGCTCTGTGAAAATGATAACGAGTGGCGCTGCGCCATTGACGAAAGAATTGGTTGATGCGGTCCATAAGAGGTTGAAGGTCAAGGTTAATCAGGCGTATGGACTTAGTGAGACCAGTCCGATGACGCATACTCAAGTCGGTCTTCCTATTTCTTCTTCGCAAAGCAAACTCTTCCTCACATCTAGTGCACAAGCTGGCAGCATATCACTGACGCGGCTGACGTTTGACAGCCATGGGACGAATGGTACACCTCCGTCGGCTCTACTGGGAAAATGTTCCCTAACATGCGTGCAAAATACATCTCCGCCGATGGGAAAGAACTAGGCCCCGGTGAGACCGGTGAGCTTTGGCTCGCAGGCCCAAACGTCTTCAAAGGCTACTGGAAGAATGTTCAAGCAACCAAAGACTCGATTACCGAGGACGGATACTTCAAAACTGGAGATGTGGGATTTCAGGATGAACATCATAACTTTTATATCACAGATCGTGTTAAGGAGTTGATTAAATACAAAGGATTTCAGGTACGTTTAGCTCATATCTTTAGGCGTTGTTGGACCACGCTGATCTAAAGAATTTAGGTCGCACCAGCCGAACTCGAAGGCAAACTCCTCGAACACCACAACATCGACGATGTCGCCGTCATTGGTATCGAGGATAGAGAACTGCACACAGAAATTCCGCGCGCTTATGTCGTAGCTGGAAAACACGGCAAGGAAGATAAACATGCAAAGGAGATTGAGGAATGGTTCGCTGCTAAGGTAAATGAATACTGTCTCGTGCTGAGCGCTTTTTTAAAGAATTCGGCTGACAAATATCCATAGGTTGCCAATCATAAGAGGCTGAGAGGTGGCGTCTATTTCATCGACGAGATTCCAAAATCCGCTTCTGGTAAGATTCTCAGGAGGGTGTTGAAGGAGAAGGCGAGGGCTGGAGAGGGAGGGAATGGTGTGAAGGCTAAGTTGTAGTTTCCTTGAGGCGGTACATGAGTAATGAGTATCAGACTTGGAAGGGATTGATATGATGACATGAGTTGAATACTAGATCTCATATCGACGAAGAGGCGATCTTGCCCAAAGGTCAAGCCTTTACTTGTCGACCTTGACCGTGTGCAAATATTCTAAGCAGTCAGTATATAATATCAACAGCTTAAGAGAATTAGAAAACCCAAGATAGCCACCGACATCATCGAGCTGACAGCTGTCTCAGTCGCTTTCACGTGGAACCTCTGAGAGAAGAGTCCTTCCAGCTGTAGAGTGTAAAATATTGGAGTACTGTAGTGGAAAATGTTTTACCCGGGAACTTCAGCATGCTGAAAATAGACACCATCTGTCTTCAGCGTGGTGTGGTGAAGAGGAAGTCTATTGGACGTGAAACCGACGTCATCAGCAATGAGGAGCCGGTGTCGCTACTCCTAATCTCCATCGTGAATTTCCGCATTCAGTATCCTACCATATCAATTCTAATTCCTAATAATGCCAGGTCTAATTCGCAAGATACTGATCTGCGCTGCCGCTGACGGCTTGATCCTCCAACCCATCTCCAGCCGAGCCAGCACAAAGTCGACTGAGCAATCCGCAATCAAACTCGACTACAAGAACCATGCCATATCTCCACTCCTCAAAGACAGACGGAAAGAAGAAGCTACCGCTTCGACAATAGAAGTGCATGGCATCGTCGGTACTATAGCCACCCAAACTGCTCTTGACCGAGGTTGCTGAGATTCTTCTTTGCTGCGTACTAGGACTCCTTCAGGTTGCGTCTTCAGCCTTCCTCGTTTCCATATCTCGTCGCGAACTCGTAGCCCAGATCCGCGGGAAGCCTGTCTACTGCATATCGGAGTGCGCCCTTATACCCCTCTCGTCCCAAGTCGAGGCAGAAAAAGCCATTCTACGCGCTCGCGAATCGCAAACGCGACACGATGCTGCCAAAGACCAGGATGCGGATACAGCTGGGAACTCGGAAGACGAGGGGGATGACGCGTCACTGACAGACGACAATTCCGTCGCCTCAGAGCCTGCTACCGAGCTAGCACCAGCATCGACAAAGGACAAACAGCAACAACGAGACACCAGTGTGGCCCAAGATGTGATTACACGGAAAGGCTTCTACGGCCGATTCACAAGCAAGTGGTTTTCCAAAGGAGGCTGGACAGCAGATAGTCGTCGCACTGAGGGCATGACTAGCGAAGAGGATCTGACAAAGACCTCTCCCGTGAACGAGCAAGCCGAACCTGCTCCTGTTGGAGGAGAGGATGCATTGGCAAAGGTCGCGTCGAAGGAGGCCGAGGGCCCAAATGAGCTTGATGGTGCTGCTTTGTCAAACGAGCCTCCAGCGGAAGTTGCTGACGTTGACTTACCACCAGTTGAGGAAGTGCCTTTGATACCTAAGCTTCTTACAGTTGCCAAATTCTTTTTCGGATCGAAGAGCTTCTACTTTTCGTACGACTATGATTTGTCACGAGAAATATCTAAGCAGCCTGCTCCAGCATTGTCCGTGCCCTTGTTCAAGAGTTTCGACTCGCTGGTAAGGTCGAACTGAATCATGCCACTGAGTCATTACTGATTATCTCGCAGTTCTTCTGGAACAAACAATTAATCACTCCCTTCATAGATGCTGGTCAAAACAATTTCGTCATGCCGTTAATCCAAGGCTTTGTAGGGCAGCGCGAGTTTGCGGTATCTGCTTCAGCAGGGTCCAATCCCCAACCAGCAGAAGAATCGGTGTCTGCGCAAGATCACGCAGCTAAGGATACATCTGCCCAAACCCTCGCGGATGCTGATGTGCCCAAAAACGAACATAAACGCGACTACTTGCTGACCATCATCTCGAGGAGATCTGTCAAACGTGCCGGCTTACGTTATCTACGTCGTGGGATTGACGAGGACGGTAATGTAGCCAATAGCGTTGAGACGGAGCAGATCCTTTCTTCGGCATATTGGGACGATAATCGCGCAAAGATCTACTCATTCTTGCAGTATCGCGGTTCCATACCTCTCTTCTTCTCACAAAGTCCTTACAGCCTGAAGCCCATTGTGGAGGCAAAGGGCTCATGGGACCAGAATGCTGCAGCTTTGCGAAAACATTTCCAAAGTCTGATCAACCGCTATGGAAACGTACAAGTAGACTCCCTTGTAGAGAAACGCGCCAATGAGAAGACCATCGGCGAGGCTTTCGAGAAACAAGTCTTAGCTCTGAATAAAAACGGAGGCGTTGATGGTGGCAAGCAAATTGGGTTTGAATGGTTTGATTTCCACCATGTTTGCAGAGGAATGAAGTTTGAAAATGTTTCTCAGCTCTTCGACACTATTGGCTCAACGCTATCATCCTTCTCTTGGACGATACAAGAAGGGGACCAAGTAGTGCAAAGACAGAATGGTGTTCTGCGCACTAATTGCATGGATTGTCTCGATCGTACGAATGTTGTTCAGTCAGCCTGTGGCCGCAATACTTTGGAGCAGCAACTAAGAGGGGAGGGTGCGGAGATCAACCTTCACACTGACCCTTCCACATCTTGGTTCAACACGCTATGGGCAGATAATGGTGACGCTATATCTAGGCAGTATGCAGGCACTGCTGCTCTCAAGGGCGACTTTACTCGGACGCGAAAGCGCAATATCAGCGGTGCACTGACTGACTTCAGCCTCACTCTCACTCGCTACTACAACAATATCGTCAATGACTACTTCGCTCAAAACGTCATCGATTTCGTGCTCGGAAATGTGGACGAAGATGTGTTCGTCGACTTTGAAGCAGATATGAAAGCTCACGACTACGCCGTCGATTTGAGAAAGGTGCGGCAGACCGCGATCGACACTTGCGTCCGTATATGTATGGAGGACGCGGACGAAGTTCTCACCGGCGGCTGGACACTGAGCTGTCCGCGAGATCAAGACTTCATACGAAGTGTGCCTTTTGAAGAAAGTGTCCTTCTGCTCACCGAAAGAGCCGTGTATTTCTGTCGGATGGATTGGACCACAGAGAAAGTCCGGGCTTTTGAACGGATTGAGCTTGGGGCCATTAATGACATCACCCGAGGCTCGTACATCACTAGTACATTCGGCGCAAGAGAGATGGACGAGAAGAAGAATGTTGGCTTTCTCGTCAAATATAGCGCTGGTGGCGGTGATCTGGTCCGGGTCAACACAAGGAGTCTAGGCGGCGAGGTCAAAGAGGAGACGAAAAAGGTGAAGGACAAGCAGAGTGACGCAAAGAGTGGCCGTGACAAGATCATCGCTTTCAAGGCTCTGCCGCCAAGAAGCAGTTTTGCCGGTGGTCATGGAAACGATCAGAAACCTCCAAGTGAGATAGATCTTATCAAGACGGTCACTGAGCAGATTGCTGCCGCAGTCAACAAGGCAAACAGTTTTGCTGGCGAGCCTGCGACAGAAGGCAACGAATCCTGGGGTGGGAAACTGTCTGTGGTACAGAAAGATATTGTCAGTCTAGCGGAGGCGAAGAAGAATACCGGATATCTGGAGCAGCTTGGGTACTCGTTGAAAAAACTGGTCTGGGCAACGTGATCTCGGCGGCGTGGGCGGATATAGGTTTTCAGATGACCGCTTTGGGCTGTGGCATCACGGTCATGTAGGTAGTACTGAACTAACATCGCAGCGGCACCATGTTTGCCTCACACCCTCTAAACTTGGTTCGCAGAAAGTCCCCCATCTTCAATCCAATAGCGGTCATCCGTTGTTCCAATCAGGTTTATGAGTACAAGGAAGTGAGTCAAATGGGGCACAATGTCTCAGACATCTGGCGTACTCATGCATGACCACGCTGATCGAGGCTGTACCTATGAGCAAGCTCAAATACGATTCATTCATCATCTGCAGGAACAGCCTGGGATATTTCGCAGCTCACATTCATCGCCTCACTCACGAAGGAACTCAGCTCGCTATTTGCACACGCTCTTCGCATCCGTGTTTACCCTGACTCCTCAATCACGAATCCGGTTTACGTCGCTCGATCCTACTGTTGTGCGCAAATTATTGATCACGTTATCGCCGAGCTTGTAGGCTACAAACGAGGAGCGAAGTGAGGTTGGCGGCCTTTATCTACGAACAACAATAACAATCTTACACCACTCCGCCCCGATCGTGAATCGGCATCCGAATTTCAGCTGACTCACTTGGAATAATATTCAAAACGGTCCAGCAACAGAACAATAACCAGTTCAGCATCTGTCAACCTTGTTCGATAATCAAGAGAACTGCGCAACATCCTTTCACACGACACCTCCCGTCACTCTCTTTCACATCCCACCTTGGCTACAAATTTGTGTTGCCACTACAGAAAGTACGACTTATCAACTTTACCCGACCAGATCAGGAGGAGTAAACCTTACCACAAATTAAGTCACCGTCAACGACCAACTAGCACCCAACCTTCACCAAGACGCAACCAGGAAACCGCATCAACCAGCACGAGTTTTCCCATCCAACCACTTCATGCCCAGAGATGTGCCATGTCATCAGATACCATTATAGCTGCGGCCACTTCTCTCACTCAGTACCAGACGCATGTGGTTCCAAGACCTGCCCCGATTTCCGAGACTACAGCTCCACGTTTATTTCTTCGAATGGATCGATACCTGCACCGAGTACACATTTCTGGACGAAGAGAAAGGAGATATTAGGGTATCCGTGCGCGAACTGTGATGGTGATGGGGAGGGCAGTCCGTTCTTGACCTGGGGAGGACCGCCTTGGAGGAGAAGGGGGAGTTAGTTGGAAGTAATGAAATTGGCGGCTTGGGTAATGGGGGGGACGGGTTAGAGGATGAAGGCATATGTTCGATACCTGAAAGATGTAATACTGCTAGCCTGGAGGGAACCATTGAGCTCTTGTTTCTACACAATCTTAAATACAATTCTTGAACCCATGCTGACAGCGATCAATTTCCATCGATTACCGAAGATTTAGAACTAAGATTTCCCTGCGAGCTTGCTGCATCAGAGCTTCTTTCTTCGATAATGTGGTCTTGGTAGGTTGAGAGGATTAGAGGGAGGGGGGCGGTTGAAGCTTTGATACTATCGTCGCGTAGATCTGAGCATCGGCTAATTGCTAATCCCAGGCCGACCTAACTTCTACCCGCCTCCCTCTTTTTCATCCACGCATCTTATGCCATGACCACGGAGTCTTCATCACCATGTCCCGTACAATACTAGGGTTCACGAGCAGCCGGGCCGTCCTACTCCTCCATTCTCGCCCGAAAGTCAACTTGAGTTAGTCCATGAAGCAGTCTCGATTAGTCTCGGTCCGACAGCGCACGATTCTTACCGCGGCGCTGGTCCCCGCGCACATATTCATATTGCTGGAGAGCATGACCACGACATCAAAGAGGAGAGGTGCACTATGGATCTACACCTGTCGCGTCAATATCCTCCGATACCACTGTTCACGCTGTACGCCGTACCCAAATCGTCGGTCTAGGCATCTCCCCGCGTGATGCGGAGAAATTAAGGCGGAGAGGACAATTGGGTTAGAAGAAAATATGTTGATGCTTTTAAAGTCAACCCAGAGGAGCCGTAAGAAAGAGTGAGACTCAGAACGACCCTCGACTGAGCCAAGAACTTTACCATGTTTGCCAATACTTTCGCCCGACTGGGGCATATCACACTCTTCTTTACTACATTCATCACAGCTCAAGTCCAATATCCAGATGCGAGCAACAATTCTAACACTGCGCCCCCGTCGTCAGGATTCAAACTTCAACATGGGTTCGAGACCCTTCTTGTTCAGCCATTTGGCTATGATGGATTTCGTGTTAGAGCCTGGCCGTTCCGTCCACCAACTGGCCATGAGATCAGCTTTTTGTACGATCCACCTCTCGAAGGCCCAGAAAATGGCAAAGCCCATGGTATGAGCTTTGATACATATCTGAATGGGAACTCGACCTTTTCATTACGCAACGGCAATACCGTAGTCCAGACGAACAACTCAGGGACTGGGGCATACCGCCTTTCTTTCTGGCGCGTGGAGCCTAATGGGGCATACACTTTACTCACGAATGAGTACTCGCCTTTGAAGTCACTCAACCCGAGGTACTACTCCTGGGGAGGTGCTGGCTCTGAATTTTCAGCCGCTTTCTCTTGGAGCTCAACTCCAGATGAGCAGATCTATGGCACTGGGACGCAGCAAGATCATGCCATCAATAAAAAGGGCCAGGTCATCGACCTCATCAATTTCAATTCTCAAATCCCAACACCTTTGTTCATGAGCTCGAAAGGCTACGCTATGATTTGGAATTCTCCTGCACAGGGAAGGATGGAGTTTGGTTCTTCGCGCACGAAGATTACTTCCGACACGACCACGGTCGTGGACTACGTTGTAGTGAGTGCACCACAGGGCGACTACGACCTACTTCAGAAGCGCTTGTCTGCCCTAACTGGCCGAGCACCAACTCCACCAGATTTCTCGCTGGGCTACCTCCAATCAAAGCTGCGATACGAGAATCAATCCGAGGTAATCCAGCTTGCTGAGAATTTCGTCAAGTACAAGATTCCCGTCTCGCTGATCGTCATCGACTACCAGTCGTGGGCTTATCAAGGCGATTGGTCGCTGGATGCTGGGCTGTTTCCGGATGTCGCGAGCATGGCGGCACAAGTGAAAAAGTTGACTGGGGCTGAAATGATGGCTTCGTCTTGGCCGTCCGTTGAGGATGCCAGTCCGAACTATCCTACCATGCAAGCGAATGGCTACTTGTCAGCCACCCGATCTGGACCCGGCACCACTGATTCTTGGAACGGATCGTACATTCGTAATTACGATGCTACTAATCCTGCTGCCAGGGCGTTTTTTTGTAAGTTTGAGACCTCAAGCTTTGTTTCATGGCTATTGATTTGTTTTGCGTCATTGGTTTTTGATCAGGCCTCCGGCTCTCCCGCTGGTGCCAAAGTGTCGTCCCATCGCGCTTCATCTTCCCATTTTGTTCGGGTCATTAGTGCACTATGAGTCTTCTAGATCGGCATCGTTATAGTCCGTGGAAGTTCAATGTTTGAATGCCTTTCCCCTCAAATCTTTTTAACTCTGATATCTACTCGGAATTGATGTATCTCGTCTTTGGGGCTAAATTTTGCTGATCGTATCGAACAGGGTCTCAATTGAAGCGCAACTACTTCGAGAAAGGTATCAAGAACTACTGGATCGATCAAGCTGACGGTGGCGCTCTTGGCGAGGCATACGAAAACAACTTTCAGAGCGGTTATATCCAGTCTATCCCATATCCACTAGCAGATGTACTCTACGCTGCTGGCACACAGCAGAGTGCCGGAAAGCTCTACCCTTGGGCTCATCAATTGGCTGTAGAAGAGGGTCTGCGCAATGTCACCAACACCAAACCTGGTTCGCCATGTGACTACATCTCTTTGAGCCGATCGGGCTACATCGGCTCGCAGCGCTTCTGCAGTATTATCTGGTCAGGTGACACGTCCTCTGTTTGGGAGACCTTGGGCGCACAAGTTGCTTCCGGTCTTTCGGCAGCCGCTACTGGCTTTGGGTGGTGGACACTGTCAGCACTTCTTCCCTCCTCTTTCCATAAACAAGAAACGCTAACTCGACTTCTTCAGTGACGCAGGCGGATTCCAACCTGACTCAACTGTCCCATGGAGCGCCAACATCGACGAACCGCAATACCGCGAATTATATGTCCGTTGGCTCCAATGGTCAACCTTCCTTCCCTTCATGCGCAACCACGGTGCCCGAAACTGCAACTTCCAAAACGCATTCACCTGCAACAATGAACCCTGGACCTACGGCGAGAAAAACACGCCCATCATCGCCAGCTACATCAATCTCCGCTACCAACTCCACAACTACCTCAAAGCCCTCTTCGACCAATTCTCCAAAACGGGTCGAATGATCATGCGACCTCTCTACATGGATTTTAGCCTCAGTGACCCGCAAATCCTTAACCGCTCGGCGATAAACGATAACTTTACGACCCAGCAGTATATGCTCGGACCAAGGTTGCTCGTCACGCCGATTACGTTGCCGAACGTTACGGAGTGGGACGTTTATTTGCCGCAGCCGGGTGGGACGAGTGGTGTTAAGGGGGATGCGACGAAGCCCTGGACGTATTGGTGGACGAATAAGACCTATGCTGGGGGACAGGTTGTGAAGGTTCCAGCGCCTTTGGAGCATATTCCTGTGTTTCATTTGGGTAGCCGGGAGGATATTTGGGCGGGTCGGATTTTCTAATCGGCATGAGGATACCTCGAGTAATAAGCATAGGAAATTGACGGGAGGCAGAAGATTTGAAAAGTTGTGAAGTGAAAATTGGGAAGTCGTTAACGATAATATCTAGTCTGATTTATGCAAACAGAGAAAATCATAGGAAGGTCGCGTTGCTTGAGCCTGTTTTGAGCACAAAAGCCTTCATGATCAGGTTCAAAGCCTTGAACTCAATCAGCTCCCACTCAGTGATGACAGACTTGAGGCATCCACTTACCGTTGAGGTCATCTTTGTCGGGTTGAAGTTCTTCATCTGATAGATAGAGATTATCGATAGCAGTTTCTGTAGACGGTGTCATGACTGCTGCGAATACCGTGCCAACCAAACCAAAAAGACTACAATAAGAGCTACTGCTCGTATGTCTGCGGTATGCAATGAATATGCCTGATAGACGGTCTGAGTTAGGGTCACGTGCCAAAAGAAATTGTGGGGCCGAGCTCCAACGAAAATCTTCTACCGACATCTCCAACGCCTGATCTCTTCCTTTCAACACTCAAGATCCACCAACACGGAAGCCATTCAGCGACCGTTCAACATACTTCCGAAGTGCTGCCGTACAGAAGCAGACAGATTGTCCAGGACCATGCCCCAAAATTTCGGTCCTGATCCTCAATATCTCCTTCTGATACCAATTTCCCGGTCCAAGAGGAATATGCTATCAAAAAGCCTGGCTTTGAATTTATCAATACTCGGTCCCTTATCAGCAATGTCACTTGAGGTTACGAAAGTTCTCTCTACCGCCCGATCACCACGGAGCTCTCCCCACAACGCACATCTTTAAGATAACCGCAGCCATCCGCAAGGATGCCCAATGCTTTGGAAATCGAGTCTACGTGCGAAGATTAATGCCTCTCTCCCCTTTGATATTGGCATTTTGTCACTTTCTTAGGTAGGAGTTGAGTTCAGCAGCCACGGCCCTCATCTACTGCTCTTCCGGCACTTGCTTGTGCATCAACTGAGCCGGAAATGCAATAGGGGTTTCGTGTTACACGCTTATTTCATGTCTGATAACTCTATTGGTACAATCCGCGGTCTGCTGTTATCGAAACACCGACGCAATCCAAGATGTTGAATACTGGCTTGACAGAGACGTTTGCGCAACAGAACCCGATGCCAATGCTGAAGCATTAACCTACGTCCCATGGAGAATCACTAATGGTGACTCTCAAAAAAAAAAATTCACTCATTGTAGGGATATGGTGTCGAATAAACAACCGAGTAATGCGGTGAGATGCTAAACTCGCGCCACTAATATCGCTTACGACAGTTGTGTAAAAGCCTCTACGGAGAACCATGCATTACTGCAGATCTTACTTGTCAGATAATTGCAGTCGCGACCGGCGGGTCGAGGGAATCATGCTCTTGATCTTGTATGTTCAGTAGCAATTATGCGACCGCCTCGTCCTGACCATGAAGGACTCCAAGTTAATTACGAAGACCTCCATTTCAAGGTCGTGGAAAATTACCAAAGGTCGTTCACTGCAGCGACAAGTAGATTTTCTCGAATAGCACCTCAAGACCCTCATAGTACAGAGCATGCCGCTTGGCACAGCGAGTTCCCAGTGATACTGGCCATAATCGTACTTCTTGTGGTCGCAGGGGGTATTTGAATAGCAATTGCTGTGAAGAAGGATCAGTCGCGACCACACTACGATTATTGGCTTTTTGCGATCCTTATCTTCACTAACAGGTGAACAGTCCAGCAACTACCTTCTCTACCGGCTCGTCCACAGCGATTTACTCTTCTCCAACCCCAAGTCCAAGCCCATCCATGTCGAGCTCAAATCCGACAGTCAGCACAATTGCAATGAGCAGCAGATCAACGACCACTTCGACTACCTCGATAGCCGAGTGAGGAAGGGAATAGTCTGGACTGTACGCAAGAGAGCAAGAGTTGAATGAACATGGGCCATAAACTAGACACGGGCCGTACAGGCAGGATTGGGAGAAATAGGCATTGGACGACACGGTCTCAAGAGACGGAATTCAACAGGGGAAACGGAACAGCTGTGCAAGAACTTTGTAAGCCATATCGATATCTTGTGATGGATTAGGGAGAAAAAGACTTTGATGCGGCATTTGTATCGATGAATTTCTACGAAGTGTGTAGGGCAGAAACTGGAAGATGGCATGTCGAGTCGTTGATAGATGTTTGATATACTATAACAATCATGGAGGGACATTGTGTCTGAACAAACACGAGATGTCAACTTCTTATGACGACATCTGAGGGTAACCGGGATGGATGGACAAGCTCGATCCATCGTGGCTCCAATTCTCTTCTGGAGAAAATATCTGGAGCTCTGATGTGTGAATGATGAGATGGTTTATGTTTGTTCAAGGATGACCTCGGGAAAACCTGGCATTGACCGTTCTCGGAGGCGCTAGCAAAGTTTCCATCTCGGCTCCTCGCAACTTCGCCGAGCCAGAATCCCAACACTCCATCGCCACCAATGTCTTCGCACCGAGAAAAGAATGGATACGCCTCTCACACACCAGCGGAGAGCCATTACAAGCCCTGGACGCTCGCCGGCATCGGTACAGAAGCTCCACGCAAAGCCTGTCGCGTAGGCATCCTCGACTACCTCACGCGTCTTTACACTGATGATGCGCAGTTGTATTGTATGTCACACACGCAAGGTCAAATGTCCTGGGGGAGATCCTTGTGCTCGATGCACACGCGCAGGGAAGGAATGCAAATATCCAAGTCGTGACCGGCAGCTGAAGCTCAGCCAGAGCTACATCGAGCAACTCCTCAAGGAAAATGAGCGACTGAGAGAAGCGACCACACCAGCTCCCACGAGCAAAGACGCTGTTGCTCAAGAAACGCGCGAGGCTGCCCCAGTCACACAGACTGTCTCTCAAGACACCGCACAGAATCCACTGCTAGGTGATCGACCATGGTTCATTCCTGTTGCATCTCTTGAGATGCCAATACACGTCGATTTGGCTGCAGATGCAGCTTTTGCAACGAGATTTCGCCAAACTTTGAGTGGCCAAGATATCAAACATATTCCTCGGATGAACTTTGTTTCTGACGATGTAATCTCGGCTTTGTCAGATATGGATTGTCCATGGCCGCCTCCTGCAAGAGCCCGATTTATGGTGAAGGTTGCGCTCAACACCGTTTGTCGCTTGTATCATATGGTCCGAAGAAGCCAAGTGCTAAGCTCGTTAGAAGCCGCAGTCTCGACGCAAGGAAATGTCAGCAGACTGGCAAAATCTAAGCTATTTGTCTTGTTTGCCTTGGGAGAGCTTTATTCTACGAAAGTCGCCCCTCCTGACGGCTCGTTCCCAGGTCTTGCCTATTTTGCCCGCGCGAGAAGGAACGTCACGGTTCCGGCTGAACGGCCTCAGTTAGACACTATGGAGATTACGCTGTTGCTGGTTCGTCAAATTTTCAGCTAGGAGTACGCAACATGCTAAACTTCACGAACAGTCCTTGTATTCTTACAATCTCAACAGACGCCATTCCGCTCATCTTTTTGCCGACTCGGCAATTCGGCTCGGTATTGTTATGGGAATGCACCTGAACATCCCCGAATCTCTGCTCCGAGATCGTGCAGCCCGAGAACACCGGAACAGAATTTGGTGGACTGCTTACACCTTCGATCGTACCTGGTCCAGCAAGCTCGGTCACCCAGTTTCTGTTCAAGATGCTGATTTTGACGTTGATCCTCCGAGTGCAGATGGCCTAGCCGACAATGATGACTTTGGAGACTGTGAATATGCTATTCAAAACATTGAGCTTGCTAGACTTACTGGCCGCATCATTCCACTGCTCTATGGGCGAAGGAAACAAACAAAACCATTCTCACAAAGAGTACAGCAAGCACTTACCGAATTGACGAAGTGGGTCGAAAACTTACCAAAGCACCTCCAATTGAATCGAGGAGAAGATGAATGGACTATACCAAGCAACATGATTTATTTACACCTCACTTTCAATCAGGTATGCCTAACACGCTCTGGTACCCTATTAAACTAACTGCAGTGGCCCAGTGCGTCATCATGGTCACAAGACCAATCTTGCTTCATGTCTTCACCAATACAGAGAGGGCTCGAACAATCCAAGGAAGCAATCCATCTCCTCCCATATCAGAAGGCGCACGAAAAATAGCACAAACGTGTATACAATGTGCAAGACATTCATTTCGCCTACTGAGTCAGGCATGGGTTGAAGGTTCTTTCGCAATCTTCGATTACTTCCACACACAGTACCTTTTCTCGGCTGCCACGATTCTGGCCGTTTCAGCCCTGTCAGACACACGTTCCGAGAGTTCTGACGCCGATGATTTTGAGACTGCCAGCCAAATCCTGTCTCAACTTGGGCAAATTGGCAACTTCGGGGCTCGAGAATTTTGTCTGCATGTCGACGCTATGAAACATAGCATTGGGACGTCAGGGTTGACGGCGCGTGAAGGTGGATTCAGCTCATCGATGCCCTCCAGCATTTCCGTTTCAACCCAGCAGACTTTCAACCCATTCGTGTCCCAGGCGATGACAACGGGTATGGCTTTGACAGAGCCCACGCTGCAGCAACTTCTCACGGAACCGGATTCAAGCTTCCAATTGAATAACTCAGCAGATCTTGATGAAATTCAGACTCCACTTTTTCCAGACCTTTGGGTCGGAGATTGGATGAATTGATGAGAATCAGTGGTCCATGGGATCGACTTCTTTTCGTGATTCTTCAAGGTGTGATGATGAGTTCTCTCCTCGATCCGCCCACGTCTGCATCTGCAATCCGTATCTAGCCGTGGCCCAGACTAGAACGCCAGAGCTGAGAATGAGACTTGCGGCTTGTGCCACTTAGTCAGGGGAGAACAAAGGCTCGGATCGATTCATTTGACTTACCGACTGTACACGCCGATCCGACACCAATTGCCTTGATCAGGGGTCCTGCAGCAGCGCATGCGCACGCCCCAAAAAAGTACTGGACGGCGTACTTTCCTGCGATTACTTCCCTTCGATGTTTCGGCAATGCTTCAGCGCAGTACGTGTTGAGACAGGCGAACGCTGCTAATTGACCTAAAGCAATCATGAATACGAAAACGATGGGAAAAGCGAGTCCACCTGGGTGATGTGACAAATTGCCCAGTTGCATACCCCAGCCGTAGGCGATGGAGAAGGGTGGGATGACAAGGAATAGCCATGGCAAGCCACTGTTAAGGCGATCCTGTGGCAAGCGGATTCCTCCACGCTTGATAATCCAACTGCGAACGGTATAGTCTGATAGGCGACCACCAACTACTGTTCCAAAGAGAAAGCCAGCCGCTGGGGAGATATAAAAGAGGCCGATTGTCAGGGGCGAGGTCATGTGAAATTCTTTTTGAAGGATCTGGCGTGGAGCAGCCAGCAGGAAATACTGTGAGAAACTGAGCAAACCGCAGCTCAGATGTGAGAGTCCAACGTTGGGGTACGCCATAAGCTTGAACACTGGCAAGGGGTTGAACTGTGTGAGTCCCTTCTTAAGTGGCATATTTGTAAGCCCGAAACCACGGTCAGTCTTCGCTGGAGGAATTATACAGGCTGCAAGGACGAAGCCAATACCGACCATCACGCATTGAAGCCATAAGATGACCCGCCAGCTAGTGAAGTTTGTGATAATGCCAGCTATGCAAGGCCCTAGAGGTGGGCCAAGGACG
The DNA here is from genome assembly GCA_003689335.1 of Venturia asperata. NCBI lineage: Eukaryota > Fungi > Ascomycota > Dothideomycetes > Venturiales > Venturiaceae > Venturia > Venturia asperata. The sequence goes on from QWWL01000021.1 coordinate 40,682, forward strand.
CTTCCAGAGAGAAAGAAGCCTGTCGCTGTGCCACGTTGGGTCTAGTGAAAAAACTCATCAGCTCTACACATTGCATTGTGGTTGGTGGGACTCACAGGTGGGAAATACTCGGCGAGAATAGTCTGCCCAGAGACATGAAAGAATGTACCCGAGCATCCGGAGAGAACACGCATGAGGATAAAGGTAGGCATATCTTGCGCCAGTGCCGCGCCCATGGTGAAGAAGAAAAGACAGGCGATGCAAAGGAGGTACGCCAGTCGTCTTCCAAACATCTAAAGCACAGTTAGGCCTCAAACAACCAAGCCACTACAGCAGCATCGTATTTGGAAGCCTGGAGTGTCTTCGCAAACAGACTTACAGAAGTGATCGGGCTCCAAATAAAAGAGCTAAAACCCGCAGCCACCAACAATCCTGCCGTCGAGAAATTCACAGCCTCAGTACTCGACTTCAGATCCTTGGCAATCTCCACGTCGACGCTGAGGAGAGAAGTAGATGAGAATGTAGCCCCGAGGCAGCATAGACTCAGCACGAAGACTATGAGACATCTTCGCCAGAAGGGAATTTCGCTGTCCATGCCTGACCTGGCCGTCTGCGATTTCTCCAACGCGCTGAGATCTGGTGCGTACTCTGCATCGGTGTCGTGAGAGGAGGATGGTGAAGTTGAGGAAGATGAGATGAATGATCGAGAATTGTGTTCGCCTAGCGACTCTTTCGAAGATTTACTTTCATCCATCATGGAGGACATGCAAAGATGCGATAATCTAGGAGATAATCACTAAACTCAACCAACAAAAGCGTGAGCGTGACGAAGGCCTTTGATCAACGAGAAAAAACCGTCCTGCTCAATGAATGACATCGCGCCTATCTATATACCCATCCATCCCTCCCCTCGCCTTCTTCGCCGAATCGCCTCTGACTCCCAGTCCAAAAATTTGAAGTCGTCGGTCCATGCTAAAAAGTGGTTCTCGGCGTGTGGTTCGGTACCCCGAGACCTCTTGGCGCTGTTGTGTGGTCAAGGTGGCGAATATCGCTCGGCGAAAATGGAAGATGCCGAGACTTTGCTAAAAATTCTGGTTCGGCGAGGATTCATTCAACGGTGAGAGATCATCACCTTTTCTGTGCTGATGAAGCTAATTCTTGTTCTCGGGGTTGGGTTTGCAGGGTTTGGGGAATGGTTTGGTGAGGGAGGTATTGGTTTGTTGGAGCCTGTGAGTGGTGGATGTTTGTTGATGATTGGTACGGTTAATATTGACATGTACCGCAGCTGGTGCAAAGAGCTGCATCAGACAAGTAGGGAGATTCTTGTGGTGAGACTGTTTTGGATTGGGAGATGGAATAGTCCAGTATAGATTTTTTACGAATATATAACTTCAGAGTTCCTCGGAGCTTTCTTGTCTTGACATTTGTGTTTCTTTGAGAAATCGTGTATTAAATCCTCCATTGCTCTGGGCTGTATTGTGTAGATATTTTCAGCCCGGTCACAAGGACGAGATCGATTCAGGTCTCGAATATTGTTGTCTGCCAGTGACTCTCAAGCAGAGCGACTACCATTCCCATGAGTACGAGTGGAAAGTGGAATCCTATCCCTCCACATCTTTACTTTTGTCTTGTTCAACTCGATATTCCCGCGTGTGGTGTGGTAGAAAATTACTGGCTTTTACTGCTAGCTTATGGTAAGGTATGAAACCTTTCTAACCATTCTGCCGTTGACTATGTTGCCTCATTAGTCGAGGTGCCCGATATTTGCGACCTGAAGCTAGAACTATGTCCTTCTCTTATTGATATGTCCAGGACTTTCGGGTGGGATGTCGCCGCTCGAGCTTCGTGTGTGTTTCGTCGAGGTGTCTGCATCTGAATCTGGGCTGTTGGATGAAGGAACAGAATTATCGAGCCGGTACGATTGGGAACTGGACACGGATAAAGCGAGGCCACTATGCGGATATAATGTTCAGGAACCGTGTTATCCGTTCCCTGGAGGAGCTTGCTGGTTAGAGTTGTCTCGCTGTGGGCTTGCTTGCGATTCTCGTGAGAGGGCATTTCCCTGCCAAAAGCTCGTGAGGAAGGAGCCTAGGGCTACCAGAAGTGTTGGCAGATCTGAAGAGCAAGATGCTCCGGGATGGCGATGGGAGAAGGATGTTGCAGAGGGAGAATAAGGTACAGTAGACACTCGATGGTTAGCGCTACTCGTGTATGGCTTGGCACATTTCCCAACACACTATTCCATCCGTCACCTCAATTGACCGCGTGCTTACCCATCAACTACATATCAATTATAGCCAGAATTGAATCCTATGAGAAGATCTGTGACTTGATCCACAGATTGACGGGAGCGCGAAGCCACACTGGAGAATATCATCAAGCTCTGGCTATATACAAAAGCCATCGCGCTTTTTAGAAAACGGCATCTCATTCCAAGCCCAATCGACTCGAAGGGCTCACTGCAAATATTGGGATAGCCTACGAGTGAGAACCAATGGCGAACACGACTTAAGCGGTCTCCATTTCTAAGAAATCTCACCATTTGCACTTCCAGTGCCATAAGCAACAACCAAGGGTTCACGCTATTATTGCAACATGGCCCGAACTTAAGTCAGCCAACCTTTTATCTGTCCTACTTTAGGAGAGTAACCGGACCACGTGGAGCATCCCCTTAACCCAAAACGTTTTTGTAGTCTGGCTCAGGCTTGAAACTGGGGCTAACCGCATATTAATTGCTTGATTAATGTCCGGGCGGTTCATGCAATTCAGGGAACGCGATCGTCAAAACTCGGCTTGAGGGAAGGACACGACGAGTGCTTGAACATCACCCAAAAAGCAACATGTCCTTCACCCAGCGTCTGCTGTGGCAACTCTGTTCTGCGATATTGCTATTGCTGTCGCTGGATCTTCGGATATCTGGACTTGCCCAGGCGCAAGAGCAGGCTGTTTTGGTAGAGCCAGGTCTTGATGTAACGTTGAATCATATACAATATGTGCCGAACACGGAATCAACCAGTCCTCGCCATGTTGCCGAGAAGAAGAGATTGCTGGAGACGCTGAAAAGACCCGAAGGCGACTTGCCCAAGGACCATCCACGATATCGACTTTTGCAAGCCATGCATGGATACCTACGACATCAGGAACGATACATTGATCAGCTTACAAGCTGGGAGAAATCGTACTCAGATCTTCCTGAAGCCCAAAAAAAAGTAAGTGATCTGATTTGTCGATGAGAAGTGCTCTATGGCAGTCATAGTTGACCAACGACCAAGGTCATCGAGGCTTCCACCAACTATAAGGATGTTTTTGAACACGCCAAGAAGGGATGGGAAGTCAACGGCCAATTATCAGAGGATATCGTCCAAGCTGGATTGGCCTATTACGAAATAGCAGACGAGGAACTGAACGAATTCATAACCGAAAATGAAGAAAAGCAAGAATGGGATAACCAAGCAGGCATCACAGACGCGATCAACCACTACGTTCGCGACTGGTCATCCGATGGACTCCACGAACGCATCCCAACATTTGATCCAATCCTCGAAACCATCAAGGAGCATTTCCCTGACCGAGCCACTCGCAAAGAAGGACCCGTCACCGTGATGATCCCAGGCCAAGGAATGGGAAGACTCCCGCACGACGTCGCCGCTTTAGGAAATATGGAGGTCACCAGCAACGAATACTCTTACTACATGAATCTAGCCTACCGCTATATCGAGACCCTCAGCATCCCCAACTCCGTCCGCTTCCACCCATTCCTAGATTGGTGGTCTAACCAGCCCAAGCCCGCTGAAAGAATCGCTGAGTTCAGGATCCCAGATGTACCAGTCAATGCCTCAAATGTTCTATTGTGCGAAGGCGATTTCATGCACATCTTCGATCACGAGACAGCCCATTATGATGTCGTTGTGAGCCTCTTCTTCATCGATACAGCAATGAACAGTCTTGACTACATCGATAACATCAATCGTCTCCTCAAACCGGGTGGGTTGTGGATCAATCTCGGTCCACTCCTGTACGGCACCAACCCGATTACGCAGCTTTCTCTTGAAGAAATGGTTCAAGTGTCTGAGGGTATGGGATTCAAGTTCCTTGACACGGATGTGAAATGGGGCCCGATTACTTTGCCTGGGATGACGGTAAGGAGTAAAGACATCAATTATTTGGTCAATGAGAGGAGTCTTCGGAAGAACATTTATACAGCGCAATTTTGGGTTGCGGAAAAGGTTCATAGAGATTATGAGGCGTTTCCAAAGAGTAAGCATACATCTAGCGATACCACTGCTGAAAACATGTTCTAATCCTTGTGTCGTAGGAACGGATAAGAGCTCTACACCCGAGCATACCTTCGACTCCTGAGACGGTTAGGAAAAAGAAGAGGACAAGGCACCCGAGAGATGTGGAAGGTGATGAAATTGAAGAATGACATATCCTCATGCTGGAAGAAGCTGGAAACGTGGGAGACGGAAAGAAGAGTATACTAGACAGAGGGAAGTGTACGATTTGGTTCTTGATTCTAAAAGCGAATATTCGAAATAGAGTTTCAATGCTGCGAGTATAAAATTCCCATGATCTAAAGTTGAGACCTCACACCAAAAACAAGTAAAGAGCTGAGAAGTTTGCAGCTGTGATCGATCAATGCTGTGTGACATACTAGGACCTGATTCCCTTCACAATCGTCCTATCACACCTCGTCCAATCTGCAACATCTCGACAAAGCACTGTACAACAAACCCCCGCTGCCGAATTCCTCAAAGCAGCGGGATCAATCCATGCTATCCAAACCCGAAGCAAATGCTAGGCCTGGCAGCACACAAACCGGTGAAAGAAGTGAAACGAAACGGGGTCCTGCGGTATCAGTCTTGTGTTTCCGGAACCGTCAAGCCGGGCTTTGTGGGTTTTGAAAATACGGGTTGAGAAGATCTTTTGTTATACTACGATGAGGATCTGTGGGACTTGTGAGACTGTGTATGTGTAGGGTCTGGTATGTTCGGTTTTGGTTCAGGAGAACCCAGGACTGAAAATGAGAAGATGAGGTCCAGGGATTTGGACTCGGCAACGTGAAAGAACGGTAGTGGAGGATTATCGGATGCTCTGCGGCACAGATCGGGACCCCAAGAGCCATCACATCGCGAGGTTCAGCTACAGCAAGACGGCGCGGGATCGAGGGTATGTAAAATTTCCCGTACCAACCCAACGGCTTTGGACAGCTGACGGAACAGATGGCACTTCTCCCATGCACGGTAACAAGGTCTAGTCCTGAGATGATCCTTTCGACTCGGTGCCTCACAATCCAATCCGATCACGGAGCGACTCATCATCAAGATAGCACAAAACGATTCGATGAAAGACGCCAGAATTCAAGTATCCATGTTTATCCCCGACGAACCGAATCCCACACGCCGCTTTTATACGGGACGAGTCCAAGTACATACACTCCACACGCAGGCAAGATGCAAAATTCGCACGCCGCCTTCTCCATTCGCTACTAACCCTGCAAATATCTATCTACAGACGTATCGACAGTGGCATTCTTCATGGCTGTGCCGCACAGTCCCCCGGGGGATCTGGCAAGCCTGAAATCGGAAAATCTCCAAAGGAAGAGGACAGCTCGGAGGCAGCGCCATGTTTGACAAAGGCCGCGCTTGTATATCTCTGCCGCTCTGAAGATATGCCAGAATATTCCTTGCGGGGAGGGATGGACGTAGCCGTCTTTTCTCTCCCTGGTCGTGGGAAAGATCTATAACGTCGTATCTGAACGGGTTGGAGGGTTAGGTTACGCGAGCTCTTGGGCTCAGCCGCGCTTAGCTATGTTTTTCTTTTCTTTTCTTTCTTCGTTGCCGTCCGGAGAAGCGCGGGTGCGGGTCGGAAAAGCTCTCGGGAATGTCGGCTTTGGGTTGAACCTTGCGAAACAGGATCCATTCCGGATCGCATATTCAAGTGCGAGTTCCATCCCATCACAGTCAGGCCTTTCACCGACTGAGACGTTTTTTCAAACGCGGGAAGAACGGCGAATGGGTATTTTGCAGACGCGGTCGGCGTGCAGAGGGTTTCGCAGAGAAGAGGTTGGTCACAAACGACACCATCGGTATCGGTCAAGAACAAAGAGACATTTGAACGGGATGAGGACGAATCATCTCGTGCCTTTGATGATTGCTTGCGAGGAGATCGGCAAAGTTACGATACAACGGCAGACGACGGTGAGCGAGTAAAAATCCTAGCACGGCCTCGAAAACAGGTCTGGTATATGAGTGAGATATGTATGCAACTTCGGTCACTGGGAGTGTGTACTCTTCCATACAACCTCACTCAACCTCCCTCCTCGACAACAGACGAGTTGCCCTTTCAAGCGCGTGCGCTACTCCTCAAATCAGCCTTCTCATTTTCAGTGTCCCCGGTGATTCCTTCCGCGTCGCTTGACTGGCTCGAGTTGTAATTACCCAATGTTCCATCAGCTTAGTCTTAACCCAAGCTTGCCCTGAGGAGACCGATATATACTCTTCTGAGGCTTGGTTGGCAAGAGCTTCGGCAGTCTCTTTGTCAACTTTTTCCTTGATGTATTCACATTCCGCTTCACAATGACGTTGTCGGATGCTTCGAGACCGAGCTCTCCTGGGATGAACGTGAGTAGGATGTATAGAAGTGATGGATCCAATGGACAAGAGAAGCTACGTGCAGGAATGACCAAGCGCTGAGCGAGGGCTGTGAAGGCAATGATAATTTGGATGAAGAAGCGCGTCGTCGATTGTGGAGCAAGTTTGGGTTCGATTCGGTAGAGATATCTTGTGGCCAGTAGTTGTTGAGGGGCATGGAGTATTTTGCACACTAGTAGTAACGTGCCACTGTGCATGTACATGCCTATACGCCCTGCTTTCACCCAGTCCGACTCACATTCCTCCGGTGGTCACGATGGACAGGTTCGAGCATTGAGTATACTGAGCTGTTTGATGGTCATGGAGTATCAGGGGGTAGACAAACCAAAGATATATTGTCTTCTTCGGATTGATCTGGATGGTGTACGGAGCGGTAGTCGTCGGAATGAATTAGTTGAACCCCCATTTTTGGTCTTCATTTGATTGTGTAGTTTGTCTACATTGACTCCAAAACGACAAGAGTGACACAGTCTCACCTCCAATTGTTAGATATAAACAGTGCGAATGGCGCGTCCGCAAATCAATTCGCAGTTACTTTCTTGTGATGCTTCTACTTTTTATGAATTAGAATTATACCAGGATATCAAGTACATGCAGTGCGAAAGGAACTCGAAGACTTGCTCAGTAAGCTTGAAATGTTCTTCGTGGAAATTTGACGTAGGATCGTCGGAATATGGACGAGATGCTGCTTTGTCTATAGTCAGTACTCTTTGCAAAGCGGCCACTAAAGTACGAGGACCTTCTTTGTTATAATTTTCGGGCTGTACCTGCGCCAGGGCTCTGAACTGCCATGGGTTCGCAACAAATTGTCGCTCAGGAATATGGCTGAATTCCTTCTGGACACCTCCGCGGACTTGATGAAACCACCACATCAAAAGATCATAGTGTGCAATTCACCCAAAAGTATCTTCGAAGATGCCCGTTCCTAGACTGTGTAATTTTTCAACTATTCGCGCGAACATTGGAGCAGACATTGAACGGGGCCAATGTTGATGGTGACTTTCGGCCAGATCTTGGTCTTTGTGACGGAAGGGGGTTCATGAGATCCAGGCGAAACATCTTCTCGAGGAAAAGAGGAGAGTGGAGAATTTTTAAAGCTTGACGTCGTCAGAGCGGGAGCCTGCAGGAATGCTACGTGCTTTTTTCCTTTGCATCGAGTCCATACTCGTTGGCGGCCTCTTTTAGAGCGTACGCGGACGAGTCTGATGGCCATTGCTTGCGCACCACCGGATAGACTGAACGGTCGGTAATTGCTGGCACCTTTTAGCGGGAGCGAGACGGATCGTTTCGCGCGTACGACGAGGGTTTGGGACATCGGCGAAGTTACAGTGATGCTGCTTTTACCAAAGATGAGCCCGATATCGATTCGCAAAAGGTGTGGTTAGACACGTACTCCCCTCCGTTTTCGATCGCAGACAGCGAGGTCTCATAACCCGGAACATGGAAAAGAAGAAAGGATTACTCACCCGTTTCGCTGTCCGCTGAGCCGATTCCCTTACCGACCATCTGGTCTGACCGAGTAGGGCAAAACAAAGGGGAATCCGGCGTCCGTCTTGGAAAGCAAAGGGCCAAGTATCATGAACAGACTGACGGGATCCTAGTAAATGGAGGTTCAATCCAACATCTCCATGATGAGACAGGTAAATGCAACCTGACCATTGCTCAGAATGATTTGAAAGGCCGTCTGCAGTAGGGGATCGCTGTCTGCATCATGTGATGTGCCCAAAGAGCCAGCCTCGCGAGGTTGGTTTTCTGCAAAGACGGAGGAGCAGACTGGTTGAAAAAGCGATTTGGAATTGCGAACGAAGTCCACGCGAGACTTTTGCAGATGGAGACAAAAGCGCATCGGCTGCAATCGCGGTACGCGTTGTCTCCAATAAGATTGAAGATGAGGTGCTGTGCCGCAAACTGTACCGCAGCTAGCGCGAATCCTTCGACATTCCTCCTGCGAACCAGCTACTCGTATTGGAGAGCCTTTGTTGGACCCTTGTCTGGAAAAATATCGGATAGCCAGTAAGAAATGGCCGATGTCGTTGGTGGGAAGCGGGAAAACGCTGTGGTTGGTGATCTTCACGAGACGGCGAAGGATCATGTTCCTAAGCATGCAGAGCATCACGTTGTTATCCATGATACCTCGACAAAATATTGGGAGAGCTATGACCACCCCCATGTTTATGATTGTCTTTGAAATTTTGAAAAAATAGGCATTTCAAAATCTTGCGCGTTACAGGTGCAGCAGTGCTTATTGCAGGACTACCCTGGAGGCGCAAGACGAGCTGCATTTCCATGGCATGCTTCTGGAAGCAAATGCAGGAACTATTCGAGCCGGAAAGAGGGTGTGACTCAATTGCTTCTGTTGTTCTCTGCCGTTTGCAGTCAGGGTAGAATTGATGGATCAGTTCTTGGGTGAACAAAGAACCTTCTCGGCAGCCGTCGTATCTTCACCCAGCCTATCAAAGTCTTCATCAAGCATAACTTGGAATTCGGAGGACTGTACACAAAGCACAGGAAGCACTACACAGCATAAGTCGATCATAAGAGACTTGTGAATCGATCTTGGTTGCAAACTCGATGCGATGGTGATTCCTGCGGATCGAGGTTGGGTTGTCATCCTCCCACCCTGTCACTTGAACATTTACTTACCAACACGGTGAGCACCCTTCAATTGGGAAGTGCAGATCGCTCATAGGCAACGAGAGTCAGTGCCACGATCTTCTGGGAAAGGTTTAGATGTACATGGCCAAAATAGGTCTATACCTAGGAATGGCGTCTTCCGACTTGACCGAGTGATCTGTTCATTGAGCTTGGCAGGGTCAGGCCATGTGATATGTAAGTCTGACGCTCATCGGTCAGTCGGCCTCTATGGTGAAGTCCAAGGGACCGGGGTTTTTTTCATAGCCTTACGATCGAAAAGCGCGCGGATTCAGCCAAGCGAACATGCCACGCGCGTCCGCCAACGTTCTCTCATGGAAACCCTGCGCAACTGTCCCGGGCAGCTTTTGATCGACTGCAAAAAATAGACACGGTGAAAGCCACTCGACCGGCTCTCAATATAGGACTTAGAACTGATTTAGACATTGGTAAACAGCTGAATTTCGACAAACGCTCCGGGAAGCGTGGCCGGTGTGGTAGAAAGAGAGACATGCCGACAAGGGTATGAAAAGTGGTTCCTCCATGGGAAGACGTTGTTCTGCAACAAGGGTACCCTAACCCAGCTGTCTGGAATCGAAAGAAATGGTTGCTAAATCTGTCGCTTCATTCTGAAACCGAACTTGGTGGCGGCTGTCGTGTAACCCCAGAAATCAAGGCTTTGTGCAAACCAGGTGCGTCTATCGCGCAGATGGCCATCCGCATCGGGTTGTCAATCTAGCCGGGGTGAGCTGAAGTTTGGTGGAGAGAAGGACAATGAAAATTCTTGATGGTAGTTCAGTTCGGTGAAGCAGCCAACGATATCAGCTTTGCTAATAGCAGCCCAACAATAACCACATCAGGAAAGATTCAATCTCGGTGTGTGAATTGGGGGCTGGAATTGAGGACAGCACGGTGGCTGCGGCGCCTGCCGCTAATCGAACACATTGGTCCCAGTCCTAGTGCGAGCAGTGATTGGAGAATCTCCGCGTGTGGAGTTTGACATGCCAAGAGATTGTGCAAGCTCGAGTGTTTCTGAACCACTGCAGGTGTTGTACGACGTTGGACGACCGGCGCCGCTAGCCGGCCGATGCGCCACTCGCGTTACCTTGCCAATGCATAGAAGTTCGAAGGTCAAATGTCCAAGGCTGGAGGGTACGGGACAGCGGTTGTAAACGAGCAAAACGGTTAAAGTCTATGGGCATTGGATCAAGTGATGTCCAGCGTCCAATTATAGTGTTTGTCGTAATAGACTCAAAATAGGCCATCCACACCGTATATGAAGACCTGTTCGGAGTTGACCGCCATGCCGGGAGCGGCGGAGGTACTGAAGAGACAGCAGTCTTAGATTCCATCGAGGATAGGCGATAGACGAGGTACTTTTCGTGTACGAGGGCGAGGATCCAGATCTGGTGCCACTGAGAATAATTCTGACATTCCACCTCAAAGAATATAGCAGCCTCGCCTAGCGAGTCTGGCATAGCTCAAGCGGGTTAGATGCGAGCATAGACGCCAGGGCAGACCGTTGTGAGGCGCGCGAATGAATCGGCTAATTTTCCGCCATGACATGCATATGCGGCTTCGAGAGGTACTCCGTCGATGTAGCCCCGCCGTGCGATGCCAATCAGGACACCAGGCAGAAGAACTGGAGGATGATAGCTCGTGGAGCAAATGGCGGATCTGATCTGTGGGGTTCAGGATTCCTTTTTCCAAATGCGGCAGAGCTTTCTGCAGCTCGCAATAGCACCACCTCTGTTTAAATGACAGGCCTTCCGCAAGGAATTCGTTGTCATCCCTTCTTTCATATCTTCACCAACACTTTGGTTCCAGAGAAGACCTCGTCCCTTGCAGCCCGTACAATTCAGGAGACTTGCACCGGATCCGAGACGACACGATCTTGTGCCTGTTCCTGTCATTATTTGTACTAATTAGTATCCCGTCATTCCATCAGTCCACACTAACTCTGTTTCAAACGCTCCAAGATATCGGACTGGGTCACACAGTGTGAGTAACACGTCAATCAGCCTGCCGCCCCTACCACTTGACGTCCAACACCAATTTTGAAACCAAGATAAGAAGGGCGGTCGGTCACCGCCTTGTGGTGTTCAGCCTTCCCATCTTTGTATCAAAATTGTTGTGGATATCAAGTTCGTTCCTCATTCTTTCTTTCAACAACACGCGGAATTCATGCTGACAAGCAATCAGATATGTCAGCACAGCCAACAACATCCAATAGACCAGCAGGCTTGAGTTATCCCCGTGTTCAGACTCAAGATCTTCGTTCCAACATGGATCACCCTTCTCCTGTCTCCAGGCTCGGAACACCGATGTCATCGCAATGCGAGGGACGCAGACCCTCCCTTGGATGGTCCTTCATGGCCGGATCCTCGACGCAGCTTTCTCATCCTTCTAGTCTCGCATCCTTCCAATCTTCGCAAGAGCCTCATACCCCGCCGCCATACGCCATGCCTGTAGAGTTTTCCGTCAACCCGAATGGATCTTGTGAGAACTTCACCATCTTGTCGCAGATAAAGCCAGCCTACCACGGCAGTCCATTGGCCCAGACATCCTCAATAAATGGTGCTTTTGACTCCCAAACTGGGCCGGACTGGCTGTACGCGCATCGATCATCGGAGAACACGATGCAACGACTTCCGTTCTATGGAAATGAAGCAATGGCCTCAACAATGGTCCCAACAACGGGCGATTACGATCCCACACTCGGAAGTGGTCTTCATCAAGTGAAAGATTTCCAGGATGAGCAGCAGTCCTTATCATATCCAAGCTGGACCTCACAGCAACCTCAAGCAACCTATTCCACGGCCGAATCCTTTGATTGGCAACAGCCGATGCGTCCTTTGGCCTCCACTATTATGCCGTCAGACGTCATCCGAGATCAGGATATTTTGCATCAAGACGCAAATCTCCATGGTTATCAGGAATGTCATTCCGAAATGCATAGCCCAAGAGATTACTACGATGTGAACCACGATGATGATATCGCCATCACTCTGCATTACAAATCGGAAGAGAGTCTTTCGGAACAAAGCGATGAGACTTGGACTCCAGCCTCAGGGATGATGACGCCAGATTTTGGGATCAAGAAGGAAAGGCGATCGTCAACCAAGGACCAGGATAGCATCAGTACAAGACGAAGGTCGAGGCTCAACAAGCCCACGCAGGAGAGGCGAGTTTTGAACAACGGATACGTCGACTTCCAGCCTCCGCAACCTCTGATCGGCAAAAAGCACTTCTGCCACTACCGTCGCGATGATAACACTCTTTGTGACAAATTTTTCCCAAGGATCGAGCATCTTAGAAGACACAGGGATAGTCATAAGGCCGAGAGACCCTTCTCTTGCCCACTCCTTCTCCGACCGCAGTTCAAATGCAACAAGAAATTCGGAAGACGCGACAACTGGAGGGATCATTTGAAGACCCACATGTCGGAGACGAGCGCTGGTCGCAATGACCGAGTTCCTTTTGAAGTCATGTTCGAGCTGTTGCGAGAATCCGTGAAGGAACAGGAAGAAGCCGAGAAGACCATCAACATGCTTTTCAAGTGGAAGAAGGAGGGAGGGCATCTGAGAAGTACGAGTCAGCCGGCCAAAGGAGCTCGAACGTAAAAGCATTTCGAATGGTTTATCTTGCTTTTCAGTCTCGATTTGTCCAAAAAAAATCTTGCGCTGGGGAGTTCATGTATTGGGAGCTGTGTGGGCTTTGAGTTTCTTTCCTTGGTCGGCTGAGCGATTGTATTTTGTACTACTAACATGTCGAGACGTTTCGCTTCCTTCATCCTCGCTCACCGAGGCTTTACTGTATATTAGCTCAAATGCGCTGTTTTCCGGACCAGACCGCCTAATTGACACTGCCTGTCACTTGTAAATGAAAACATACCAAACGTGTTGTATTGCTGCAAAGTCTTTGAGCGGTTCTTCGAGTGGTCAATTCGAGACGCTCGCAAATCTGCTGCCGCCAGTGGTAGTAGTTGCAAAAGAGGTGAGAGGAAGTTCAGAAAGGATCTTCTCGCCTCTTGAAGGCATCGCTCTGCATGCTGGCGCTTGGGAAAAAGATTGAAAGGGATTGTATGATGTTCACGGACCAATGAAAGGTGAGGATTTCCCTGGTGGAGCGGGAGCGGACGGGTGTTTGCATCGAGGCATGTCTGTGGATTTGCATTTGCCATTCAGTTCGGAAAGCCGCAGTACTTTGGTATCAACTAGGATCCAGAGCGCAAAGGGGGCAGATTAGGTCCGTTGGCAGCTATTGATACGATCTTTGGGATGGATGAGGTTGGAAGAGAACAGCTGGCGGACTCTAAGACCCTGGCCGCTTTTCCTAGTTTAAACTCTTGGCAAGCGTACTCTGTAAGTCGAGGCCAAGATCTCAGCACCAACAAATGATCACGTGTGAACATTGGAATAAAAAATACTGCTTCTTCAATGAGTAAACCAATGGTACGCGGTGTGCCGTTGACATCTTCATGAGATGTCGTTGCCTTCGAGGTTTTTGGCGCCTGCCCCTGTTCGTTGAATCTACACAGTACTCAGGTTGGTCAGCACTTATTAAGCACACCCGTCTACCTGGGAACTTCCGCCGTCCGATCTCGACCCTCCTTGCTCCAACTCCACCATCTATTCTTGTGACACGTCGGCGATCTCATCAATGGCGTTTCTGAAGACAAGATAATAATAGCTGATACTTTACATATCCCTTCCGTCACCGCATCTTGCAACACACACTGGCAAATCCACAACGCCACCAAACTCAACATGGCACCTAAATAAAGCACACATACCCACCAAGTTTTCCAGGGGAAAAAAGCAGAAACTGTTCCCAGGGAAGGATTGAGAAAGATATCATCGCATGAAAGATCAAAACTGAAAGCACCTGGAGCTACGTTTGACTCGCTTACCGAAACTTGCGATCATAAATATCTCCATCACGGGACGCATAGTAGCTGCGTTAATAATCGTATCCCACTCGGCCCCGAGCACATGTTTCTACAACTTGGGAATCACCAATCCCACATCGACATCGATAAACGTCCATCATCTTCACTCCCCAGACATCTGTCGTTCCTAGTCTCAGATTAGAGATGACAATACCGGCTCGGTATACAATTCCTCGAGGCGGCGGACACAAAATCGGCGATAGGAATCTGCCGTGAATGCTAACTATCGGAGGCGGCTCCGACTCTCCATGCAGGCCGGAAATCCCTCGACGCCGGGCCAAGAAAAGCAGGAAACATCGGCATCAAGCCCAACAACAGAGGTTTAGATCGACAACGCTATTTCCTGAACACTGCACCTCGCGTCCTGTACTTGCCAGATTCGCTACCAAGTAGCGAGGAATCTAATTCAAGGTCATCTCCGAATGCCGATGATCTTGCGCATCTGTTTATGCTTTTCCTGCGACAGCTTCCGGCGGCATCTCCAAGATCGACTTCGTAAAGCACCGGCGAGAAGACATGCCTGTCGCGCCGTCGCCGGATGGAGGAGTTCGTCATGCCATGTCGGCATCCGAGACATTGAACGGTCAAGTGGCCCATGCGGTCAGCATGGATCGGGTTCAAATTCCCCGATTGCCTATGCGCAAAGACTCCTCCCTGTTCGCGCCACGGGCTGGACCGAAGCGACGGATTATTAGGACCAAGAAGTTGAAAACATGGACACTTTGGACCTTTGTATCGTGATCAAGACACGCCTCCTTGTGTTGATCAAACCGTGGATCGTGTTTATTCGAATTCGGGGGATTTTGACAGTCAATCCTGTCCTGGCGGTTTCAAACGAGCAACAGTCGTCCAGGAGGCTGTAGCACGAGCGGTATGGGCATGTACCATCCATCCCCAGATCAAAGCCAAATCCAATTTATGGATAGAGCCCCAATAGTACCCGACAACATACTGTGTATGCAATATGTCCACACAACGTCTGAAAGCACATCAGGGACCCAAGAAAGGCCAATTCGCGCAAAGTCACCTTCGGCCCGACTGTTTCGACAACCGCGTCTTCTTCGAGACACGTGAGAAGCTCTATTCATCTCCACTTGATAGTTGATACCAAATTCTTGCAGTCACCAATGGAAAGCCGCTAGGCATCGGTGCTGCAACCCAAGATCTATCGAATCCTCTCATCTCACCTGCATCCTCTCTCCTACTTCTAAAATACTCTTTCGCTTTTTCTATTTTACATGTCTCGAGTGGTAATGCTTGACAACAACAACAACAATAGAGGGAATATACGCAAATCATATCAACAAAGAACAAGACAGAGCACACCTTTTCCGCGAGATGCCAGCCTCATGATATCGTGACGCAGAGGACCCACCTGCCAGCAGGGGAACTGCTCTCTATCCATGCGCTTCTCCCATATAGACAGTGCCCGGCAGAAAATATACAAGATCGTTTGATCCAAGTCAACAGCATGCGCCGAGCACCGCCACAAACTCCGCGACCCCTGCTGCAACATGACCATCAAGACAGGAAGCCATGCCTGCACCTCTGATACCACCCGTTTCGCAGTGGCCAGTCGGGTAAAGAGTCAACACTTACCCCACATGACCCCCGCCATAGAACGGACCAAGCGGTTCACTAGGTAAGTACTCAAGCCACGCCATATCGTCCCCCAGCGCGCTCAAATCCATGTCTTGGCTCTCAATCATCATGTTATTATAGTTCATGCCCACTTGCTCTTGCATCCGCCGATACTCATGTTCCTGCTGCCGTTGACTCAGAGTGGCTTGCGAAAGGATATTTTGTTGTTGCTGAGAGTGCTCGAGGTAGACAGGTTGATGATGTGTTTGTTGCGGTTGTTGTGTAGTATTCTGGAGGTGACTCGGTGGTGGGTGAATTCCAGGGTTGGATAATTGTTGTGGTGAAGATTGACCATATGGTGAGTGTGTTAGATTTAAGAGGAGATCAGCGTCTTGTATTCGCGATTGGTCGACTGGTGGTGCGGCATTGTTGAAGGTCGGGGGAAGGCTGGTTGGTGGATTAGGTGGGCCGGACTCTTTTCGCGGAAAATTTGGTATCATAGAAGCGTGCGGCGGTGGAGGATTTGTCAATATTGAGGAGGGATTTGGATCAGCTGCCTGGGGCTTGGGCGTGTGTACGTCGCGATTGTTGGGGTAGAGAACTGCTAGGTTTGCGTTTTTGGGCGCGTTCATGGTGCCGGTGAGTGACCAACCGATGGCGCTTGAGTCTATGACTGGAGTCGGAGGATCATGAGCACCTCTGTTGGTAAGCGCTGGTGAGCCTGGAGGCCGAGTTCCGAGTTGCATGCCCCAGCTTTGTTTCCGTCTGAGGGTTGTCAGTCACAAATTCGATTGCAATGGTAAATGGTTTCGCCTACCTCCAACCAGGGGCTCTGAACGATTGTTCGGGATTGGGAGCTTCAAGAGCACTTTCCATCTCCTCTCTCGTATACAGAATCGGGTCAACAACACCCCTTGCCTTCTGGTCCAGCACAGTCAGAATATACTTTGTACCCGCCCAATAAGACTCAAGCTGCTGCAAGGCTCGGTAGCACCGTTGATAATTCTGGTTAGCAGCTGAGGCGAGAAGCGAGTGCTTCGCAGCCAGTTGCTGATCAAGGCTGGACTTGAGCAGTGGTTTCTCGGACGAACTTTTTCGATAAGTGGCAGTAGTGGCAGTAATATCCGAAGCACTCATTGGTGATTTGTTCAGCTTGCTGTCCTCCACCATTGGACTGCAGGCCCGAGATGATGGCCTGCTCGTTATGGTATGAGAGGCTGATTCTTTAAGAAAGGCACACGCGGCTATGTAGGTGGGTTGGCTAAACAGTATTGTCAGGATCTTCCAGTGACCAAGAAGTGAGCAGGTAAGCTGACGATCGGATGACCAGCCACAACATACCTGTTAAAGGGGTTGCCCAGCGCAGATCTCCCGCTAACGAGTTCTGCGAAACTCAGTATGTCCGCAATTGTTTTCGCTGAGGACATGGATAATTCTCGGCTCTTTGGGAACAGCTGTTGGATCTCGTCTTCGAAGGTGTGCAGTAACGTCGGTTGATGTAACAATACGATGAGCGTGTGGAACCAGAAATGAAGCATGATAAAATTCGTTCCTTCGCCGATAGAGGCGTAGTACTGGAAATTGACTGCGTTGAAATGCAGCTTTGGCAGCAATCCTTGATAAATCTCGGTCAGATTCTTTTCCATAATTCCAAGGCGTGTTATGACCTCTGGTGTGACATGGGAGACTTCTTTGATGCCGTTCAGTACATCACTCACTCGACCATAGAGATGCACGATTCTGATAAGTGCCGGCCAAGGCCAAGGCCATCCTGTGTTCGGGCTGACCTCGTCGAGAGGCGGAAAGGCAACCTCGATGTCTTCATCTCGAAGCGTGACTGGTCTGCCTGTTCCGGAGGAGATGTAGCGATCCAGCGAGAACACAGCCCAGAAAGTGTCAACACGTTCCCGCTCTATCGCTTTCAGCTCTGCGATCTCCTCTTCGTTTTCGGGAGAAGCTCCAAGGCCGCACGATCGAGGCTGGTTCTGCGGGCTCCCTCGCTTGCTCTTCCGAGTAAACTGCAAGCTCTGTGGAGTCGGACCAGTAAGGCCGATGTATCGCAGCCCTTCAAGTTTCTGCATACCCAGGTCTTGGGCCATGCGGATGGCGATTCCCAGATACATCCAAAGACCACTGTCTCTGTTTGCGCCAAACTCATCGTAAGCAAGAAGTAATGCAGCTTGCACCACGGCTACACTGGGACAAGAGAACAAGTCCACAATCGAAGACTTCGCACGATATGCA
This sequence comes from Venturia asperata, assembly GCA_003689335.1. Lineage (NCBI taxonomy): Eukaryota > Fungi > Ascomycota > Dothideomycetes > Venturiales > Venturiaceae > Venturia > Venturia asperata. Next base: position 58,721 of record QWWL01000021.1, read on the forward strand.
AATGCCTGTCCGCGCTCAGGAGGCGGGATTTCCACTTCCGAGGAGCCGAAAGGCATCCTGCTCTTTTGCGTAAGATCGGGGTCATTTGAGAAACGTGCAGCTAAGGCACACACTGCATCAACCAAAATTGCATCTACTTGTTTTTCTTCGAGATCACGCATGAAGCGCTCCTTTTGCAGGAAGGGAAAGCTGCATCCCAGATGAGCGAAGAACGTTTTGCAGAGATGTACGATCAGAGGACTCGGCGGGACGCTAGAAGTGTCGTATACTGGAGGTTCGATGGGAGCAGGAGATTCAAGCATTGGTGTTGATCTGCCCAACCCCAGCATGTGCTTTGGAGACGATCCTCGTCTCTCGTCTGCGGACGATGTCGTTGTGGTGCCTCTGTTGCCATGGACCTTGACCACCATCTGCTTGAAGCCGGGCATGATGGCTGTTGGCCCAAAGTACCTGAAATACGGCATTCTGTTCCTAATGCTGAGTGTGAGAGCGGAGCTCCCCTGCGACGATGCTCCTCCATGAGACTCTGTCCTGTGCAACTGGAGATCCTCATTGTTTCCTGGGTATGTAGAGGGTGTCGAGTCTTCAGGTTTGGACTCTGTATGGTGGAATGAAGGTCGGCGAGGCGGTGGTGCTTGTTCACGGCCAGTTTTGGGGTTCACTATGTTCCGGTTCGGCGACTGCCCTTTCCCATTGTGCCCTGAACTCTGCTGCCAACCCTCTTTCACCTCCCCGCTCTGGTGTCTGTTGCTGTTGCTACGATGCCGCGCCTCGTGGTGGTCGTTCACCGGACTCGTCGTCGTCAGGTCCGCATCGCCAGGCCCGTATCCTTTGCACGCGTGGCCGCCGTCTTTGCATGTAGCGCACTCTGGTCGCTCCCCGCTGCAGCGCGTCTTTCTGCGTCGACACGTGTGGCACGCAGAGCTTATGCGGCGCCGCTTCGCATAGGGTCCTCCATCGTTGGTGATGAACCGTATGGGCTTCAACTGCTGCTGCTGCTGCTGGTGATGCGGAGGTGGGGCGTCTTGCTGGCTGGTGGGATGGGTGCTGAGCTGGAGACGCTGATATTGGCCAGCCATGGCTAGATTTCTAACGGTCGCTGGCCATTAGGTGCCACGACGGAGCTGCCTATTGAGTCTCCACAGGGCGAGTAGGACTTGTTCTCGGTCCACGGTATTTGGTCTGGGGTAGGAGGTACGGGCCTGCTTGATATCAAAATGTCTTGCAGGGTCTGTTGGTCCGTTTATTCTGGACGAATTCTGGCATTTGCGGCCCTTCTTCTTCGACTCCGGAAGGGAAATCAGCTTAATCGGTCTATATGGTGATTACTCCTGCTACCTGTTTGGCTCCTCTTCTCGTCCTCGCCTTGCCGGGCTTGCAAAGCTGGGGTAGCGGAGGAGTTGATTGAGCCCAATCGGCAGCTGTGGCTTTTTGTCCCGTCTCTCGGTTGCAGAACCTGGTCCATTAATGACTTCGCATGATATCTTCTGTTCACAGTAAGCAGCCCCAAGCAATACCATCCCGACGACGACGACTTCGCTTGCCATTCGCTTGCCCTGGCCGGTATGGAACCAGCGCTGAGACCTGCTGCAGCTGGCATAAGACGCTTCGTTTTTGCACCGCGAAATAAGCCATGCCCTCGGAGCCTTGGGCACCCAACGAGAATTGCTGCATGTCACCGGGACCTTCACAATTCCCAAAGCAACGCTGCCACGCCAATACCGCATCCCACAACTCCAGGGCCTCCTCCTGCGCCCCCGCAGCCTACCAGATCCGAGCTCGATGAACGCGTTGCACGCAAACGAAAGCAAGCGGAACTGCTGGAACGAGGTCGCCAATTGAAACCGAACCCGGCGAAGCCTTCCACTGCCCTACAGAAGCGGTTCTGGAAACAAGTCATCGTGAAGGAGTCACCCGATGGCTGGCAGATACATCTCGATTCCCGGCCGGTGCGGACGTCCAACAAAAGAGTCCTCACCATCCCGCACAACAAGCACCATCTAGCCACTGCAATTGCCCTGGAATGGGATCTTCTGGTCAGCGCTCAGCAAGCCTTGAAACATCACTATATACCCCTAACGTCCCTCGTGTCTCGAGCAATCGACATTCAAGAGGCAGACAAGTCAGGAAATACCAAGATTAGGGACGATCTGGCCAAGATGTTGATGCGGTACCTCAGCACCGACACTTTGCTCTGTTGGGCGCCCGAGAGAAATATTCATGATCCAGTTGCCCTCAATTTCGACCGAGAAGGGGAGAGCCTGCGCTCAAAGCAGATAAGCACAGCGAAGACCATCATCAGCCACTTGACGACCAAGGTGTGGCCTGGTGTCGAGATCAATCCTATTTTGGACGACGAAAACATTGTGCCTGCGGCGCAACCCCAGATGACACAGGAAGTGATTCGGAATTGGATATCTGAGATGCCCGCTTTTGAGCTCGCAGGACTGGAGCGTGGCGTTTTGGCATCGAAATCGTTGCTGGTCGCTGCTCGTTTACTCGTTGAGTGGAGCCAGGAATATGCTTCACTGAGAGAGGGCGGTGTGGGACAAGAGAAGTTTGGCATTCAGCATGCTGCTGAGGCATCTAGCTTGGAGGTCAACTGGCAGACGGACATGTGGGGTGAGGTCGAAGACACGCACGATGTGGACAAGGAGGACTTGAGACGCCAATTGGGCAGTGTCATCTTGCTTGTGCATGCAGATGGTGCGTGATTGTTCAGAACAGACCTTTGGCATTTGTAACAGGCATCGCGACATGAATTTACATGACAGTATTTGGACCTGTATGGTTTCGCAGGGGCTTCAACTTAGAAAGATAGATTTCCAGCGAACCTAATACACGATCTCGCCAGGATGCGTCGAGACATGCTAAAAGCTAGAGGACAGTGCTCAGTGCCATTGTAGCTTCGTCAACTGACTTTTTGATTGCCATTGAAGAATCAGCGTCATGAATTTGGGGAGCGTCCTGGTCAGAGGAACACGATTGAAAGGTTCTTTATAATTTCTGAATGGGCTCTTTTTAGCTAAAATCTTTGCATGCATCAAAACCGTCTCGTGCTGGAGTGTTCCGAGCGGGCAAAATCTTGGCCACGTTCGTGTATATTCATCGTTCCCTCGATTCCATTATTCCCATCTGCTTGAATAGAGGACTAACACGAGATGTGTGGCCGTTGATGCCGATATCGAGAAGTTGGTGCGTTACAGTCGAAGGAGGCTGACGCGTAGACGCGTCCTCTTCCAAAATTCATGTCGCGATTTGTGAACGAAATCACGACGGTCACAACAGACAACAATCATGACTTACAAGCCATTCAAGCCTCTGCAGCTGAACCGGAGGCCGTCTGAGAACGAGAAACGGACGCAAGCAGGCAATGGCTCCTCCGAGCCGCCCGTGAAGAAGAGGCGGATCAGCACCGACAGCAACCCAGGAGCCACGACAACAGCCGCTGCCCAGTATGCTGCCTTGCCAAAGTCTGCACACAAGCCGGGCAAGACATTCCTTGCTCATCGAGCTCCTCTTAAGACACTAAACAATGGGAGGTCCACTGAGCGAGCGGCCAAAGAGTACAGCGGCATTGAGAGCTACTACACTGTCCTATGGTACGTTCATACTCGCACATTCTGTACTGACACTGGCGTGTCAGTGCAGAATGTGACGCGATTAGTGGGAAAGGGGTTTACCATTACTGTCCAGAAGCTGATCAAATACAGGAGAAAGCCCTCGCAAAAGAAGCACAAGACATGGGACGGCGACGGCGTCCTCTCTATCACCGATGGCTACGCCTACCTACAAGATATAGACGGCAGAGAAATGGGCAAGACCATTTGGAAGCTGCCCCTCTTCCCAGGATCCACACTGTCTGTTGGTGGCAAGGACGTCGAGGTTGATGCAGTGCTGTCAAAAGATGACTTTATAGCTGGCAGGCCTTTTCTTGGAGGCAAGCCACCGGACGAGAAACCAGCCCTTGCACCGTTTAAGAAGCCAACAAAGTCTCAGAAGGCTAAGGAGGTGGAGGCAGGAGAGGTTGAAGCACCGCCAAAGACCGTCAATGCTGCTAGCCAGCAAGTCAAGGCCAAGTTCAAAAATCCTATGAACGAGCGGCGACCTCCAGGTGAAGAGCAGATGCCACCACTTGCCCCGAGACCACGACATAATCCTGACGCACCAGACGCGCTTGTCATGAAGCGTCCAAAAATTGTGCCAAAAGGCAAGCAGGTCGTGGATGTTGTCATGGACCCATTTCTTGCTCGCCATCTTCGCGACCATCAACGTGAAGGTGTTCAATTCATGTACGAATGCGTCATGGGCATGCGAGAGTCGGGTGAAGGCGCCATCCTTGCAGACGAGATGGGACTAGGAAAGACGTTGCAGACAATCGCTTTGTTATGGACCCTCCTCAAACAGAATCCGATCGATGGAAATGGCCCTGTTGTGAAGAAAGCACTCATCGTCTGTCCGGTCACTCTTATCCAGAACTGGAGAAAAGAGTTCCGAAAATGGCTTGGAACTGACAAAGTTGGCGTCTTCGTCGTCGACAATGACAAGAAGATCCGTCTTACAGATTTCACCAAAGGCAAGATTTACAACGTCATGATCATTGGTTACGAGAAACTACGAACTGTACAGAAAGAACTCAATGAAGGTGACCCTATCGACATCGTGATCGCTGACGAAGGCCATCGCTTGAAGACTGCACAGAACAAGGCAGCAGCAGCGATTAGATCTCTGAAAACGGAACGACGGATCGTCCTCTCTGGTACTCCATTGCAAAACGATTTAAGTGAGTTCTTCGCGATGGTGGACTTGGTCAATCCAGGTCTGCTTGGGAAGTACACCACTTTCAAACGCGAATTCGAAACTCCGATCGTCAAGGCACGCCAGCCAGAGGCTACTGTGAAAGACGCTGAGAAGGGCGAGGGTCGCAGTGAAGAACTGGCACGCTTGACCGGACAATTTATTCTACGACGCACTGTAGATGTCATCGCGAAGTATTTGCCGCCGAAAACGGAGACTATTCTCTTCTGTCGACCGACTCCGCCTCAAGCAGCCCTGTATCGTGCTGTACTGGAGTCACCTATATTTGCTGCCTCCTTGGGATCTACCGAAGCTTCGCTGCAACTCATCAACGTGTTAAAGAAGATGTGCAACAGTCCGGCACTTCTCACGAAGCAGTCGTCTGAGGACAACAGCGAGAATACTACCGATCTTCTAGCAAGCCTTCCGCCCAAGCTTCTCAAAGTCGACAACGGAGCAAGTGCCAAAATCCTGGTGCTAAACTCGTTGCTTCATCAGCTACGAGGTAACACCCAAGAGAAGATCGTCCTTGTTTCCAATTACACCTCGACGCTGGACATTCTGGGCAATCTTCTCACGGCTCATGGGTATAACTTCTTACGTCTTGATGGCAGTACCCCAACCAATAAGCGTCAAACACTAGTCGACAAGTTCAACAAAGCAAAGCCTGACGAATGCTTCGCTTTCTTACTTTCTGCCAAAGCTGGCGGAGCTGGTCTCAATTTGATCGGAGCCTCACGTCTCGTTCTCTTCGATGTTGACTGGAATCCTGCTACCGACCTTCAAGCTATGGCACGCATTCATCGCGACGGACAGAAGAACCACTGCTTCATCTATAGATTTGTGGTCAAAGGTGCCTTAGATGAGAAAATTTACCAACGCCAAATCACAAAAATGGGACTCGCGGATGCTGTTGTCGACAGTAAGAAGTCGAATCAGAGTTTTTCGAAAGAAGAGTTGAAGGCTTTATTCACGCTTGAAGAGGATGATGGACCACCAAAGACTCATGAACTTCTTGGTTGCGATTGTGAAGGCAAGGGGAATGCGCCTAAGAAAGAGTGCTTGGTTCAAGACGAGTTGGACGATAACGAGCCCGAGAAAAAGGGTTTCGGCACGTCTATGGACGACCCTGCCGCGGATGAAGACAGTGACGACGAGGAGTTGCCTATCCTTGGTAAACTTGTCAGTGCGGCAACTGTCAATATGGAAGAGCAGGAGCGGAAGATCAAGGAATTAGAGGCAAAGGAGAAGAAAAAGGCGAGGGCCAAAATTGGCAAAGGTGGTGACAACGAGACGGTTGCATTGATGAAGTTTCTGCACATTGATGTGGAGAGGGTCAGGAACAGAGAGGAGGAGGTCGAGGCACTTGTTGAGGATTTAGCATTGATGAATTGTCTGAAGGAAGAGGAGACGAGGATTGCTTACGTTTTCGCGAAGACCACGAGTTAGTGGGTGTGGATATGGCCTCGAACGGGATGCCATTTCTAGCGTGATATGGTTCCGCTGAGGGTATTTGAGAACGGCTCTTTTGATAAAACTGTGCTATGTATTGATAGATCATCACATATAGAATGGCTGATATCACTAACGATTTATCCATATGCAACATAACTCGTTTGCTCACTCGATTGATGATACAAGAGAAAATGCCCATTTGGCGCTTACCTGATTTGGCGTGAAGAAAGGGGAATTTGCCCGCGCCGTCGAATCTCGTCCATCATTAACTTCTCCGAAAGTCTCAATTGCGCCATTGCGTTCATCTACATCCTCCTTTTAGCATCATCGGCAAGCGGAATATGAAAGTCACTGGCCTGATCTATCAATAGACAAATGGATTTGTACCTTTCCAAGCTGAGCTGGTCACGGATGCCTTTCTCTTTCTCGTCAGGTAAGGATACTTGCTGAATATAGTTCGCGCCTCGACTGCCATCGACGTGGAAGAGGCAAAAATTCGAAATGGACTAACGACATCCAACGAATGCTTTGTTCGCATTATCCCGCGCGTATTTATGTCCGCATATCAGCAGATCAGCGCGTGGGACAACATGCCTGACCCCGCCCTGGGTGTATACCATCTTTAGGATGTGGACAGCAAACGTGCTCTCTTGGATTTAAACTCATCATGGCTACGGGATTCTCTTCAAATTACGTTTGCGACGACCATGCCAGCCTCCAGGATCTATCACGCGAGATGTTTCCAGGTTGTCAAATACAACTGTTGGCCAATCAAGGTGCATGCAGTACTACTTTCGACTTGCAATACACCAAAGACGATAAGGTTTATCACAGGATATTACAATTTCGACACCCTTCATTTGACCTTGACCTCAATCTCATGGTGGAGGCAAAGATTGCGTATGGTGCATACGTTCCATCTGTCAATCGACATGATATTTCTCGTCTGTCAGCATATCGCGTCTCGATTTCACAGACTATATGCTACGAGATGGACGTAGTGTCGGGGTTACCTTTCAGGACCATCGCTCCAGCTGGTCCGCGTTTGACGGAAGCGGAGATGAGACAACAACAGAACCTCGTTCAAGGCTTTGCAGATTTTGTATCCCGTGGTTGGCCTTTGACCAATACCAGACAACCAGTTTGCAACGGTAAAGTCGGTTCCCAGATACCGAAAAAGCTGAAAATGCTTGCCGAGCAGTTGCCTTGTCGCCACCATCGAGCACTCGCGCTAGGGATGGTAGAAAACCTCACATCGATCTCACGACTCCCGGTGGTTGTCGTTCACGGGGATGCCATACCAAGCAATATAATGTGTGATCCGGATACAGGAAAGTTGACGGGTGTCGTTGACTGGGCCGAAGCAGAGTATCTGCCATTTGGAACCTGTTTGTACGGCCTCGAGCATTTTTTGGGACGACTCACATCCTCAACGAGAAGAGATTCTATGGTCGGATGCCGACCATTCATGTTCTACGATGGCGCCTCTGATCTTCGTCGCCTGTTTTGGCAAACTCTGAGGTCCAAAATTCCAGCACTTGAAGAGGATGAGAGCCTGATAGAATTGGTGGTGATGGCAAAGCATATGGGAACGCTATTGTGGTACGGTTTTGCCTGGGATGGTGGCGCTATTGATCGAGTAGTGACTGCTGAAAGGGATATGGAAGAGCTTGTCTATTTGGATGCCTTTCTTAATGATACGTATGACCATGTGTCATTGTCTAGAACAGACTGAGCGTACGGAGCCCGGATTCGTAGACATTTAGGACGAAACCCTGTTGACGATCGGCGCATCAAAAGGCTGAATGTCTTTCAAGCCATGCCCTGGTCAACAAAGTCGGCAACGCGATATTCCATTATTCTTGGATCCTGGAACTCGCAACGCACACTTGTGCAGTTCTCCGCAGGGGTCTTCTCACACTTTGCCCGATTTTCTGCGTGTAGGACGATTTATCATCAAATCCTGGATGTTCTCGCACGATTCAGAGGCTCGACCTCGGGAGCGGCTCTACACACTATAAATATCAAATCGAAGATTAAATCTTCTAACATGCACGACACCATTTGATTGGTTCCTTAATTTAAAATATATTGATAGCTTCAACATGCGCGAATCTCATGATTCTCGAGAACGACATTCGCGTTGCAGCGCAACTTCACTTCGACATCGACCTTCCTTTCGACCGTACCTTTCGTCATTCATTTCTTGGTGTGCTGATGCCAATGGTCTTTTGATGTTGCTTCTTTTCTTCGGCTTCTTAGCCGTTTGTTTTGCGGGTGTGGTGCAGGCAGGAGTGCAGCCGATTGTTAGGACTGCACATCAACCGACGAGCAATGGGACCAAGTTGTTGACTTTCAACGTTACTCAAAGGTAGGTCGAGATGTTCCTCCAAAAGATTGCGGAAGTGGCGGTAAGATTATGCCTCTAGTCTTCCCGCCACAAGTCTTATACATCATTTCCAGCGATGGGAGGCCTTTGCATTAACACCCAAATAGTTTTGACCTCTATCCCGACTCACAAACGTTCAACTGGGTCAAAAATGGCAGTCAAGATGGGCTCCACGTGAAGTTCGCCCCTGCCGGACTAGTACTCGAAGACATTGTCACCGAGAAACAAACGATACTTATCCCTGTCGCGAAACTTCCCAAAAGTATCAATGAGTTTTGGCTCAACGCGAATGCAACTAAGGTTTTGTACGCCACAAATGGGAGGAAACAGTACCGATATTCCTACTTTTCCGACTATTTCGTTCAGGATGTTGGGACAGGAGATATCGCGCCATTATTTGCAGATCAAAAACAAGATATACAGTATGCTGTTTGGAGCGGGAACTTGAAGTAAGTGATGATATAGGCCATTACTGAGCGCGCATGGTCCCATTCCATCGAACGCGATCATTTGCTCATGCTAAACTAGAGAAAATATTATCGGGTATGTCCGCGAAAACAACATCTACATCTGGAAGGACGGGAAAGCTACCCAGGTCACCAAAAATGGTGGCCCGGATATGTTCAACGGGGTTCCAGACTGGGTCTATGAAGAAGAAATCCTCGAAAACAACTTTGCATTGTGGTTCAATGAGGCTGGAGACCGTCTCGCCTACTTGAGCTTCAACGAGACTGGCGTACAAACTTACCGGGTCCCGTATTACATGGACCGCAAGTCTCCCAACGCGTCGCTCGCGCAACCCTACACGCGGGATCTGGAAATTCGATATCCAAAAGTCGGTACCACAAATCCCACGGTAAAGCTTTCGTTGTTGAATTTGAATTGGGGTCAAGCTGGGCCTGAGCCGCTGGTCGTTGACGTGAATACGGTCACTTCCTTCGAGCCGAACGATTGTATCGTTGGCGAGGTTGCGTGGTTGGGAGATCGTCTAGCTGCTCGCACTTTTAATCGGGTTCAGGATGCTTCTAAACTCGTCTTGTACGATACCCGGGACAACAGCACGAAAATCATCAAGAGCCAGGAAGGTGGCGATGGATGGATCGACAATTCCAAGACCATGAAGTATCTTGGTGTAATTGCTCAGTACGATCCAAGGGATGTCTGGGGCAAAAACGGCTGTTGCGAGGAATACTTCCTTGACAAGACGGATCTGACGAACTGGTCTCACTATTACCTGTTCCCAACCATGTTTGCGAAGAATGATGCTATTCCCGTGACCTCGGGCGAATTCGACATCCGGGATATTCTCCATATCGACAAAGAGGAGAAGGTTATATTCTACACATCCTCGGAACACCATGCCACCGAATCGCATATCTACATGGTCTCCTACCGCACCTTTGAGAGGATCCAAATCACGGATACCTCCAAACCGGGGTTCTACTCGGCCTCCTTCACGCCAGGAAGCAAGTACGTCGTTCTCCACTACCAGGGTCCAAACGTGCCGTACCAAGAACTCTACGCCATGGGCAATTTCAAAAACCCCATCAGAACAGTAACCTCCAACAAAGACCTCGAGGAAAAACTCAAAGAGTACAAATTACCCATGATCAGATATGCGGATCTTAAACATCCCGCCGGTTGGAACATCTCTGTGATGCTGAGGTACCCGGCTAATTTCAACCCGGAGAAAAAGTATCCGCTCCTGCTTACGCCGTATGGAGCGCCGGGAGCCCAGGAAGTTACCAAGCAAATGCAGCCGTTTGATTTCAAGTCGTACGTCGCTTCAGACCCTGATCTCGAATACTTCACCTACACGGTCGACAATCGCGGGACCGGCAATCGCGGAAGGGTATTCCGAACACAAGTCGCGCACCACCTGGGTAAAATGGAAGCGGAAGATCAGGTCTGGGCCGCCACGCAACTGGCACGGCAAAACAAATTCATCGATAGGAATAAGATTGCTATCTGGGGGTGGTCGTATGGTGGATATCTCTCTGCCAAAGTTGTGGAAACGGACAGTGGTGTCTTCTCGCTTGGTCTGATCACGGCGCCCCTTGCGGATTGGAGACTTTATGATAGTATGTACACTGAACGATTTATGGGGTTACCTTCCACCAACGAGGCGAATTATACGACCACTGCTGTGCGCAAAATCGCCGGTTTCAAGAATATCGCTGGAGGCGTGTTGATCCAGCACGGGACTGGCGACGACAACGTGCATTTGCAGAATTCGGCGGCGCTGGTCGATTTGCTGGTTGGAGGCGGTGTCGGTCCTGATAAATTGCAAACACAGTATTTTACCGATTCGGATCATAATATTCGCTACAATGGTGGGAATCGATTTCTATATCGACAGCTGGCGAAGAGGCTGTGGGAGGAGAAGATGAGGGTTGTGAGTAATGAGACGAGGCCTAGTCATCAGTGGCAGAGGAGTGTGGCGGATTCGGGTAGTGCGGTGTTTTCTGAGGGGTTGGGAATTGGTCGGGGTGAGAAGGGTTGGGTTGGGGCTGAGGGGGTGGAGAGGCTTGTGAAAGGGTCGAGAGAGTATGAGGAGAAATTGGATAGGTTTTTGAAGACTTTGGATGGGGAGGATAGTTGGACGCCCTTTCCTGGGCAGGCCGTGTAAAGCTTCATTTCCATAGCGAAAGCATTTGTTCTTTTGGCCGTGGTTTTCCGTCTTACGCCTAATGTCGTCGAAAAAGATGAATTTGATTTTCAAGACGGATTAGCTTGGTATTAAGGACAGATCAAGAATGCTGGAAGTTTGACTGGGATTTGGAACGGGGTTCTCTTGCTTCTGAGAGCATCTTGCTTTCTGATAATCTTGCTTTCTGAATCTTGCTTTCTGAATCTTGCTTTCTGAATCTTGCTTTCTGAATCTTGCTTTCTGAAAGCATCTTGTTTTCTCAGAGCAGGGCGTTGATCAGACATGAGATCGAAGTCGTCGCTGCGAGAGTAATGTAAGAGCTCCCAAGGATCCTGCTTCGGAAGAGACTGAGGCCTCGTCTAAGTTTCTGGCTGATGATTCCGTTGGCGGGAGGGAGGCAATAGGGGATAAGTTTCACGCCGTGGGAATCCGAGAGGCTTTATAGAAGTTGGTGATGGGAAATCAATTGTTGTTGCTTCCATCCAATCCCGCTAGCACGTTTTCTACACAAGGGACGTGTCGGAAAAAGTCGCAACGAGGTCCCGAACGGCTGCATCACAAATTTGATTCCCAACTGATTACAGTCGACAGAGACTCAATCTCACCAACCAATTGCCCACCACTGCACCCTCTCCACTCCTCGCCGTCTCCTCTCACACATTGCCAATCATGGCCGCACAACCTCCACCAACGTCGACCGGCTCGGCCAAGCTCGATGCCATGAAGGATGCCGTCGCCGCACAGAAGCCAGGACAGCTTTCCGGCGCTGCCCTCTACTCCAGATTCGCCTTTGCTGGTGCCGTTTGCTGCAGCGTAACCCACGGTGCTCTCACTCCAGTCGATGTGTAAGTCTCAGCTCTCGATGGACGGCAATGCCTTCGCGCGCAGTTGATTGTCCCGAGGTGGTTATCTGTACAATCTGCCGATCAAAACTGACAATTGGCTCCAACACAGCATCAAGACGAGGATACAACTCGACCCAGTCACATACAACCGCGGTCTGATCGGCGGGTTCAGGCAGGTCATCGCAAAGGAGGGATTTGGAGCTGTCTGGACTGGTTTCGGCCCAACCGCTGCTGGATACTTCCTCCAGGGCGCTTTCAAGTTCGGAGGCTACGAGTTCTTCAAGGCTCTCTCCATCTCGCAACTGGGCCTCGAGACTGCCTCCAACAACCGAACCGCCGTCTACCTCGCCTCCGCCGCTGCCGCCGAGTTCTTCGCTGATATCGCCCTTTGCCCTCTCGAGGCTACCCGTATCCGTCTCGTCTCGAACCCAAGCTACGCTAATGGCTTGATTGGTGGATTCGCCAAGATCTTGAAGAACGATGGATTCGGTGCCTTCTACGCAGGATTCGGCCCAATTCTGTTCAAGCAGTAGGTGGCATATTACACGGCACAATTGGAATGGACACTGACGTTCTCAATAGGGTTCCATACACCATGGCCAAATTCGTCGTCTTCGAGAAGGTCTCAGAAGCCATTTTCGCCCGGACTGACAAGGCAAACCTGTCTGGTGGTGCCGTTACTGGTATCAACTTGGGATCTGGTGTTATCGCCGGTTTCGCCGCTGCATTCGTCTCCCAGCCCGCCGACACCATGCTTTCAAAGATCAACAAGACCAAGGGAGAGCCAGGCGAGGGTACTACCTCTCGTTTGATCAAGATCGCCAAGGAGCTTGGTCTTAGGGGTTCATACGCTGGTATCGGCGCCCGTCTTTTCATGGTGGGAACCTTGGTATGTTTTTCTACTTTGTTATGGCGCGTGGGGAGCGAAGAGATCCCGGCCAATGTCTGGTCTTCACTTGATGTGGCTAGCATTGAGATTGCGATTTCCTTCTCAGAACTTCTGGCGACGTTCACTTGCAATGCGCCAGCAATTTCATATTTGGACATATCCGTGCCTCTCTGTAGTTTCGTTGCGTCATTGCTATTTACCAAGTACCATACTAACCTTCACACAGACTGCTGGTCAATTTGCCATCTACGGTGACATCAAGAAGGCCCTCGGAGCCACCGGTGGCGTCGAGATCTCGAAATAAAGGGAACAACGCTGATGAACGCTGGCCGAATCTCTCAAAAAATTAGACGTAGACACACCTGTTCAACTAGTCTTTAGAAAGATTTGGCGTGGGATCTTTTGCCGCTGTATACTCTGATCCCACACTTCTGCACGAGCCTGAAATAGGGTCCGAAAAATTCTTCTTCCCCACAACTTTTTCCCCCACTTCGATGCTTACTTGCGATGCTTGCTTATAGACTCACATGGGTGTTTTTATTGTTGGGTAATGAATGGCAATATGTATCATAGCAAATGTCTTTTGCGTGCGTTTTTGATGTGCTTGTAGGTAACTAACAAGAACTTGATTCACCACTCTCTACTTGAACTTGACCCTGTCTTTTTTCCCCCTGATATTATGTGTATGTGTGGATGAGTTCGTGTGAAAGGAATTTTTGTAGTTTTGTGGGAGTTGTCGTTTTGACAGGAGTATGGATGTGCATATGGGAGAGGATGTGCTCATGGATATAGGAGCTTGGAGTTGGGGCATTTGATATGTTCGTCGTGGTGATTTGGCTCTTGTCATTATGGTGGACTGGCTTATGGGGAGTGTTTGGTTGAGGTGGACTTCGAGGCGGGCTTAGTAGGGTTTGTGGTGATATTGGAAGATTTATGAGTTGTTCAATGTGTATTTGGCTAGAAGCTGGTAAAACTCAAACTGAACTAATTCCAACGAAAAATATCGGCAGTATATAATTGTTCAGGGATAAACAAACACTTTCCTCCGATTCCTTATCGGTGCGCTGGAAGGGTATTTCGCCCTTCTCGTCACTTTGGTACCACTTCCATCACCGCCCCGGAACAGTCTCGATAGGAAACCTGGAGAGCGGCGGGGACGGTGTCTTTGTTCTCTGACTCGTCTGTGTTCCCTTGGTCGTCGGGGAGGCTCTGCGAATGCTACGCGTCTTACTCTGGGTGCTTGGGGTCGTGGTCGAGGATGTTGGCGTTGGGGACGGGAAGGTGGGGAGGAGGGTTGGTAGGGAGTGCGGAGGTCTACTCTTGGGTTTGAGGGGTGGCGGTTGTCTCTGTAGTAACATATTTCGCACATGTTTCTGTGTAGTCGGACTAGATTGAGTTTGCTTATTTTTTGTTTGTGTCGGCAAGGCGTTGATTTGATTGTTCATGGTGGACTGATGGTATTAGGGATTTGAATAGATATATGTGGAAGAGTGTTGGAGAACAGTGACCCTGGGAGTATTGGTGGGATATGAGTTGATGCTATGGAGAAGAAGTTGTGAGCTGTGGCAAGGTCTCTGTTCATTAGTATTGTGCAAAGAAAGGATATCGGTTTACATGTCTCGATCTGAATTTGGAGCAAGTGCATTGTTGGGAGTTCGAAGAGAAGGACCACGACCCATTATCCAAGGAAGACATGTAGATTGATGTTATGACGCGATTTGAACCGAGGGAATTGAATGGTGTTCTGAGAAGAAAAGTTCCACAGGTTATGAAATCCGAGTCCAGTGCACAAATGCCAAGCCACGTAACCTCCTCTGAAGCGTCTCCAGGCCTCCCACCTGCACTTATCAAACCTTACACCTCTCACCACCGCCCCGTTCAAACTCGCGCTGCACGTTGTCTTGTCCTTTCAACGACCGTTTTGATGCTCACAAAATATTGCAGCCTGGCCAATATCGACTCACTCAGAGCAACGCTTTTGCTACCGAATCAACAGCTACCGCCTCCATTGGCGTCGCTTCCAACGATATACCGCGCGATAGCTCTGATATTATACACAGAACAGATGCAGCATCTTCAGCAGAAGTCCTTCCCAGCCCACACTGCGCCGCAATACCAAAAGCCCCTATGTGCTCACTCGCACAAGCCATCCTTTGCTGAGCTGCCTCCTTGTCGTTGGGATAGACGAGGCCAAGATACACTGCGGGACCGGACTGCAAGCTTTTGAGAGGTGCATAATGACTGCCGTTTGTCCACGAGGGCATAATGCCAAAGTGCACCCACTGGAGAGGTCTGGCGATTCTGGACATGATCGTGTTGGCTAGTTCAACACTCAGGGACATGTCCTTTGGGTTCAGTACAGCTTGGTTGCCGATATTTCCAGGGCATATGTGAAGTCCAACAGTGGTGCTCGGATCCACAAGTCCGATGAGCTCAACGCACTGGTTGGAGTACACTTCTTTGAGGTCTTCCGAGCGTGGATGAAAATCGACTCTCAGAGTTTCGAGGAACGTGGCATCTTTCTGCGCCTCCATCATGATGTAGTCTGCAGCAATGTCGAACTGCATAGCAATGTCTGCCCCTGGAAGCTCTTGGGCGATTCTGACGACGTCTTGACGCAAAGCTCGGAAGGCCAACTTTTCCATTGCGGTCTGGAATTCTGGCAGAACGAACATCGTGAAGCTGCCTACAGCTGGCAGGCAAACTTGGAAACTGACATCCTTTCCAATCACGCCTTCCTGTTTGAGCTCGAAAAATGTCTGGTATGATCCAATGGCCTCCTCTGCATAATCAAAATCCAAGTCTGGATGCGAAGCAATGATGTCGAGAATTGCTTGCTTGGCCGTTTCGTCCACCTGGGGCGCAGGAAGCGGATTCAAGTGCTCGTCGTAACCTCTCCATACTTCTGCCAGTCCCGGACATTGCCCAGCGATCTTCTGGAACAAGCCAGCAGTGAAGTAGTAACGCCATCCAGTCTCTCCATCTGGTACGGAGACGAGCAGGTCTTTCAACTCTGTGAGCGTCGTTCGCATGGCGGACTGTGCATCTGTGGCGGGAAAAGATCCAACGAGGTGGGCCTTGGCTTGATGAGATTGCCTCATGATGATTCCTTTTTTGGGATACAATTAATCGTCAAGGAAGAGAAACTTACTGGCTCAGTCGTAAGAATCGAGGCAAGAGATTCGTTTCATTCCGAACAGAGCCTGGTCTATATCTGGAAGTGCCTCGAATCATCTTCACCGAAAGATCGACCAAGCTAACGGGAACATCTTTTCGGCGCCCAGACGAAATGCATGAGGTGAGTCTTGCTGAGTGATCACATTCTCCTCACTCTGCATCGACTCCCTCTTTTTGGAACCAAAGTTGGAGTTCGCCCTTGCTGATAGACTGTAGAAGAAGGCCTTTCGATGCATGGTGGCAGCTGCGCCGCACACCATTAACCTCCGGAAGACTAGCTCCTGTGCCGCTCGCATGCACACTGAAGATATTAGCCACTCGATCTTTCAACATTGTGAGCTATCGCAAGCTTTCAATCGCCCAGTTCGTTGAGTCGTCAATGGTGTGTTCGCTTGGCGACTCCAAGCTTAAACGCAGTGCAGTGGCTTCGTTGGCTATCTTTGACTGTGGCATTGCACGATTGCTGCTCAGACAATTTGGTTGCTGCCTCCAAGAGCTTCTGGATACTATTGGTAGACTGACGCGCCCCTTTTTGCAAAGCTCGTCCAATCAGGGATCTAGTCAACACTGGTGGTGGTCTTGCCCAATGGGCCTGACCACAATGCTGCTTACTTGTTCTCGGACCATAGGCTTTGCGCCTCAGATCGCGGGTCACCTGAATCGTTTACTAAATTGGTGCTGCAGACTGTTATGCTCGTTAGGATCCTCTGGTTCCAAGCACAACGTCCCTTACTGATGACAGAAATTTGCTGCTGATATTTTCATTGCTTCCGTACGCAGCCTGGATTGCTACGACAGATGAGATCGTAGTACCATACTTTAAAATAAACTGAAGCACGCATATCGAAAGCCAGAGCTGAAATTGGATTGCGAATGACAAAGTTTCGATACATTGCGAAGCCCAGCTTCGATCAGCGAGATAAGATACGAGGCAAACCCTCATGAACCATTGCGAGACAATTAACGTGCGATCTACCTATGCGTTAGTTTATACCCACGCAAACAGCAGCATATTCTGAAGGCGTCATCCACGTACACGTTTTGCTGGGGCGGTCACGGTATCAATCAAGTCCCTACGCGGTCACGGTGACAATCACACCCAGGGGTATGTTTGCACTCAGATCCCGACACACATTTCCCCACAAGTGCAGCTGGCGGGCACAACAGACATTTGAAATTCTCGTGCGTCGCACTGTTGACGCAGTCCTACGAAAAGCAGGTGAGTACCCATTCTTTATATTCCACGAAAGGGATAGATTTGGCCACTTACGCGATTGATATTGCAACCGATGACGGTTGATGTGAGATTGGAAAGGAGTATGAGAGCTGAAAGGGTGAAGACACGCATGATGCTAGCGATGATGAAGAGGATGTTGTAACAACTGATACTCTAGGAGCGGTTTGCAGGCAGGCTTCTTTGTTATCTCTCCCAGAAGCACTTTATATCATTGTTGGTCGTCCGGGGAAGAGGTTCCTCTCGATATCTATTATGCTTTGCGGCTCACGCTGATTAGACTGTGGTATCTAGGATAATAGAATTCGGTGGATGCACCAATCTAGTGCACGTTTTCCATGTGAATAAAGAAACTCCATGCAGCGATCATTAAGTTAAGAAGTAGACTATCCTGGATACTACACTATCTATTATGGTTTACGACCAAAAGGTTAATCCTGAACAGAGGTATTCATCTAGCAATACGAGATGGGTACAGTAGCGAGTGTAAACGCCAGCAGTGGCATTTCATTGCTCCCACTATCAGTAGATCAAAGAAAGCTTGCTTGATCATTCAATTGGCAAGTGCTCAATGATTTCAAACGACCCTCGGTTGTAATAACATCCATCCCCAGTTTACTTTCCTGCGTCCATTTGCTGTGGTAAACGGCCCAAAGGAGGTTAATTTTGACTTTGTCTCGGTCAGTGCGCGAGGTCGTCTTTCTTTCGTATCTTCGCGAGATCTGAATATTTTATCTTCGGTTTTCAGGAGTTTTATTCTCTTGACCTCTAGCTTTCTAGAGATGTAAAGTTCATAATTGTTCTTCTGCGTTAGGTGATAGACCTCGAATTGAGCCAGAACCCGCCAATTAACCTTTATACGGCAGGCTAACACAGTGAATCGTTGTGCCTAAACGAGAAGCACGATGACCCAAGGACAAGATCTGGGCCAAGCAACGAGCTAAACAAGTGAGACTTGCGCACTCCGCGCTTGCTCGAGGAAACTTTGATACGAATCGCATTAAGCGGAAAATACCAAATAGCTTGTGGTACGATGCTAAGTCTCGATCCGGTTAGATACGCTGCAGGCGAACCTGGAGAGGAGGCAGTGGGTTGGTCACGAATTGAGTGATTCGAGGGATGGTCGACTTGTCTTGCGGTTCACAGACATTACAGTGGGATCATGCCATCGCTTGCTTTTTGGCTGGTCGTCAACATCACCCATGCGAATTTGGCTTTAAATTTGATGGCAGTGGCGGTGCTGTCCGGCTCTGTCCATGAGCTGCATATTAGCAGGTAAGCGTAACACGAACAGTCTACACTACGAGATCAACCATTGCTTCGGCTAGATTTGATACTGATGTTGTCAAACTTAGAGGGTCGATCGATAAATTAGGTGCCCAGCAATCAGCTCAGACGATACGAGAGAATTGGCATTCAACGAGCATGCTAAAGTAACTGTCTCGACGACGATCCCCGCAAGTTTTAATTCGAGAAAAACTCGATGTGTCGAAGAATTGAGCATACGCGTGTGAGTGTTGTTCAGCAAATCCAGGGTGACACGCTTATTGGTCCCCTTTACTAGCGTTTGCTGCTACTCTCTCGTTGTCTTCACCACCGATCGCCTCTGAGGTTCCACGCTTGGAACGGGAGTGCCGGAAACCAGGTACGCGTGCTACTTGTAAAACTCCAAGGCAATACTGGACAACCTCTGGGAACACAAGTTGCCTTTGCATCGTAAATCGCGGTTGCGGGGAAAAAGCCATTGGTTTTGGCCATGGCTTATCTACCTCTTGCAGGATTTGGGCAGCATAAACGTTGTCGAATCCTGCTTCAGAAAGCTTTATGATCGTGGAAAACTTGTTAGTTGAGAGCGGCACATAATGCGATTCTCTGTCCTCTGCTCCGCCAAGTCTGCTGTCGTAATGCAAAATCCAGCTGTTGAGCTTGGCGACGTAGAAGATCTCAAGCCGACCACTTCTCTTCCCAAATCCGTTGATGGAGGTCCAACCGCGTGTAGGATCTTGATCGCAGCTGTCGTTCTAGAATCCCTTCTCTGGGGATTCCCTCTTTCGTTTGGAGTCTTTCAGGATTACTATGCTGGCCTTCCACAATTCAAGGACGATCCGAATATCGCTGTCGTTGGAACTGTCGCAACAGGTATCGCATATCTGGGTGCACCGGTGGTTGTTTTGATAATGGAAAGATATCCCGGGTCAGAGAAGGCATTGGTCTGGATTGGATGTAAGTTTCCGTTCCAGGCGCATCTCCTTGGTCTGCTGACTTATCTTGCCAGGGCCAGTATGTTTGGGCGGCCTCGTGGCAGGCTCTTTTGCAACAACTTTGACGGGCCTTGTCCTTACCCAAGGCGTGATGTATGGCGTCGGATTCGTCCTTTTCTACTACCCAACCATTCATGTCGTCAACGAATTCTGGATCGAGCGACGAGGCTTTGCTTTTGGAACCATGTGCGCTTCCTCAGCTCTCGCCGGCATCGTATTTCCATTCACTCTCGAAGTCTTACTCAATAAATACGGATATCCCACCACGCTTCGAGTGCTTGCTCTGGGTCTAGCAGCGCTGACAGGACCGCTCGTTCCATTCTTGAAGAGTCGCCCTTTGCCATCCGAGCACCAATCAACCGTCGCATCGAATGAATGGAAATGCCTCGGAAGCGCTGACTTCTGGATCTACTCCATCGCCAATGCTATCCAAAATTTCGGATACTTCTTTCCAGCATTGTATCTCCCATCGATCGCCACATCTGTTGGACACAGCACAACCTCAGGAGCCCTCCTCGTAGCCTCCCTTAGCATCGCCCAAGCACTAGGCCAATTCAGCTTCGGATACGCATCCGATCGCAAAGTTTCCCTGCACGTTCTCATCTGGACATCGTGCATGTGCTCCGCTGTCGCCGTCATATTCCTCTACTGCCTCGCGCCCAAAACAATGGCCTGCTTGATCATCTTCTCACTCACCTACGGCTTCTTCGCCGGCGCATGGATCTCGCTCTGGTCGCAAATGGGCACAATAATCTACAGTGGCAAACCACCGACTACTCTCATCTCGCTGAGCTTGCTCTGCTTCGGTGCGGGCATCGGCAATGTCGCGGCGGGCCCGATTAGCGCCAAACTCATCGATCTCCGTCGGGAAAAGCCTGGAGCTGGGAGCTATGACCTCGTCATGCTTTTCACGGGGTTTTGCATGACGTTTGCGGGCGTTGTTGTTTTGGTCGTTCAGATGTGGCGACGTGTTAGCGCTCGTTTCACACGCCCTGCGGAAGGGAAGGGAGCTTGTGCGGAGAGGTAGCTTTGCGATGCCGATCGAGCCAATGGGCGCTTTTTCAGACGGGAACTTTTCATCTTCCGGTTCGGGTGTGGTAGGTTTCATGGAGCTACTTTGGCCTTTTTCATAGCTATGAGGGCTAATGGGTTTACGGGGACGGCACTATTGGCCGGGTGTGCGACACGGATTACCTGGGGTCTGGAGTACTTGGAAAATGTGCAAAAGCATTTCATTGGAGGTTTGGATGGAGGGGGAACTTTGGTTCTATACTTCTGCATTACATTTCTGTTGTGGAAATCAAGATTTAGGCCGACAAAAGTATTCGAGGTAGCGATGATATTGAATTACTTTGAACCTGGTTACTAGCAAGGCTTATTGACATTGATTTATAGTTCGCCTAGGAAGTGGGTCTCTTAACGTCGATTCTCATGTAGGAGACACGGTGGCAATATCAGGTTCCTTGTATCCTTTGTTGAATGCTCCTTTAGCGAGGGGAAGGCTGACGAGTGATTCATGAAGCCAATTTCTTGGGTTCTTCGAACAAAAATTTATCAATGGCTGAGAGCTTATTCGGTTGGAACTACAGAGCTTGAGTATGAGCTGACATTTCTCTATATTTTTGTACCGGAATGGGTAAATGTCACGTGCAAATATCTGAAGCTTCTCAAGTCATTTTCGATCGCCCCAATCCACTCTCCTTTTTCACCATCTTTCATCTGCACTCATCACCAATTCCAGTATTTCAGCGTCAAAAACCATCAACAACTTCGAAGGATAATACCAACTGACCTGTACAACAACCATGTCCTTGCCTCGCTTGCTCCGTCATCAGCATGCAGCAATCGATGGCTGACAAGAGCCACATAACTTGGCGGCTCCGCACTTTTTCATTGGAAACAATTAGACCTCTTTCTGATCTAATCTTCGTATTCGTTGATCTCCTATGTAACTCTCTCCGGCGTCATGTTGCTGCTTCCGACTTTCAACCTTTTACACAGTTTTCATCTACAGTGTTACCGTCACGTACTTTCGCGGTACTGCTCATTTTGTTGCAGCGCTTCCACCTTCGATCGGAAAAGGTGGAAATGACCTCGCATATCGACCTGTAGGAGGCAGGCGGGTTGTTCTCCCATTGTTCCCGTCATTCCAATCATCATGGCCCTGGAATTGTTTCCAAATGGTCGCTGGCAGAAGCCATCGATGGTGCTTGTCAGCCTGCAAATCGTCTTTATCAGCATCGCCACAATCTGCGTGGCCTTACGACTCTATGCACGCATATCGTTGAAAAGAAGAATTGCGGTAGACGACATCTTGATAGTCATCGGACTCAGTCTGGCCATCGCCCGTGCAGTCGTTGCATCACTATCCTCACAATCTGGCTGGGCAAGTCGCGCAGGTCCAGAAGCAGATTATCAGATCCCTTACTACACGCATTACTTCGAACGGCGACTGCTCTACGCGTTGAGTCTGTTCTTCATTCGTGCCGGGGTCCTCGCCTATTATCTTCGGCTATTCCCAACCGCCTTAGTCAGGCTACGACAAAGTAGCTGGGTGCTCTTGGCTATCAGCTTGGCGCAGATGCTCCAGCTCGTCATCATGCTGGCATATTTTTGTGACGATTTGAAAGATTTGTACCGTGGGAACATCGTTGGCTATAGCAACCCTAGATGTTCAAACGCCTACGCCTTTACATATTCCGGCGCGATCGGCGACGCTGCCATCGATTTTATGATTTACGTTCTCCCGATACCTTACGTCTGGGGCTTGCGGAGACTTCGACTTGACCAGAGAATTGGCCTCGTGTTTGTCTTTGGAGTTGGAATCATTGCCTGCATTTTTGCACTTCTGCAGATCCCTTTCATTATCAGTAACTATCGATCCAATCCTGTCACCAAGGAGAGCTGGTTCGGAAGCCAAGTCTCACTTTTCATCGCGATCGAACTTGCGCTCGGACTCGTTGCTGCTTCGTTGCCAGATCTTCGTGGCTTGATCGCCAGAAGTGTACCTGGTTTCATGGGCGCCTTTAGACACACGGACGATTCTTGTAGTGGGCCATCGGATCCTCGACGTCAATCTGGATCGAATGCGGTGGTGGAAAATGAGCCGCCTGGTGTAGCTTCGATTGGAGGCGGCATTAGGATGGGAGGTGAAGGCATCGGATGGACTGGAGTTGGCAGAAAGATCAAGAAACCGGATTGGCTCAGGAGCAACCATGAGAGTCTGTTCAGAGACTCTCCACCTTCGACTATGATGACACGAACGAGACGAGATGGGTCATCGGAACGTGTGGACATTCAAGGAGATGTCATTGAGGATGTGCATCCGGAAGTCAGTAATAATGCAGCGAGTGTGGCGGCAAAAGAGGTGGTGATTGTGGAAAATGAAAGGGTCGAAACACCGCCTAGATGAAAACATGTCTTGAACGATATCAACGATGCGAGTTCGCATACCCTTCACATGACTTCAGTCTGCGGATTGTTATATTATCTCCAGGCATCAGAAATACAGTGCAAGAGAATTCCTGGATTCTTAAAACGATGCACCAAACGGCGCCAGCGCAAGATCACAATTGGCTTATTGGGTATTTCTCGCCATGATGACTTGACTCCGCGAACTCACACGAGAACTGTAATGATTCAGGCTTGCCATAGGACCAAATCATAACGCTAGACTGGAGGGAAGAAGCTCCAAATCCTACTTGCACGACCCCAAAGATCGAGAGAATCATTCGAAAAGATCCCGATCCACATTTCGCCTTACGTTCAACCGAATTCAGAAGTAATAAATCAGGAATTCCAAGAAAAAGGACATGTTGTACGACAACCGTTTGCAAAATTACCGTGATATGAGAACAGCCCGAACCTCCCGCTTTCCCAGCCTCACCTGTAAAAATAATCTTGTTCTACGAAATGAACTCTTCTATTGACATTTGGAAAACATAAACACGATATTCGTCTAGTCAATCCTAACGTGTCTGTATCTTGGCCACACTCGCAGCGCCATGCGGATATCGCTCCGCTCGTCTCCCGTAAAAGTGTTCCCCGTCACACCCACCGACCGCCAAACCAGGAAAACAAAAACATACAGCAGCGAGGATTCGCTGGTGGTCACCCACCCAACTACTAGCTCGCCGATATCAAGTTTAACTATGATAGAGCGGACGGGGTATCGTGGATTCTTGATTCTGTGGCCGTACGTGGCAGAGAGTTCGGTCGCAAGTCGACTTGTAGCTCCGGTCTGATCTTGTGAGCCTGCCCAGCGGCTGGAAAGCGAAACAATTCTTTCCAATCATACTAGCAAAGGATTCCCTTTCCTTTATAGTTGTGGGGAGAAACAGTCGGTAGTCGGATCTCCTCACCTACACTCTACAATTAATCTTACATGTCCGATTCTCTTTACTTTGGCACTGTGCTATACAATTTATATCTAATTATGATTGAAACTCGAAACGCGATGGCATATTCATCAATTACTTCTCCTTGGAAAAGAATATTGGCGGCTGCCAATCAAATATACGACGGAATGAAAGAGGGTATCGTATTATTTCGCATCTCTAGTAACGAGATATGCGAATACCTTATTGTAACGCTGCTACAAAGGAAAGATTTAAAAGCAAAAACCAATTTCTAGGAAGTTCTCCTCCTCCAAGAACAGAGTTTTGAGAAGAACAACCCCGAAATGCCCAAGACGCTCACCAACCTCGATATCGCGCAACAAGATCAAGCCAAACACAACGAGGCTGAAACGTGCTTTGATCGGATCTTGCGGGCAAGGATCGAAGCTCTTGTGCCAGACCACATCGACAGTCTCACAGCTGTTAGTAGTCTAGGCACCCTCTATCAGCTCCGGAGCTACTGGGATGACGCTCGTAATTTACCCACCACCGCTATTAAAGGCTAAACACCAGTCCTGGGCCCAGACCACCCCGAAATTATGAAAAACCGTGCAAAGCTCATACTAGCCTACGAAGGCCAGCAAAAACAGCTCGAGGCAGAGGAGGAAAGGAGACCTCTCCTCGCATCTTTCACCGAGTTCCTAGGCCCGAAGTATCCGGAGACATCAACGGCCAAGAATAATTTTGTTGTGTTATCGCATAATCAGAATAGATGCAGTGAGACCGAGGAAATGTCAGAGAGGTTTTTGAGGCGAGGAAGGCTGTGTTGGGAGCTGAGGACCCGGCTACCATTGATAGTCGAAATCATACTGACAGATTGGCTGGTTGGTTGGCGAATCATGAATGTAACGAGACGTTTGATTCAGAAAGGTCCGAGTAAAGTTCTCGCGGAATTTTACAGTCGCCCCTTCAGCTATTGTTATTGGATTATAGAACCACTGTCGTCCAGCAAACGCTTTTGTTCCTATTTTTAGGCCGACTTCAGCTTTTCAACATTCGTCTCGTGTCCAAGGAGAGTGTACTTTACCAACTTGGATTATATCAATATTGCAGTCCAAAGAAAGCTAGGTGCCTAGAATTTGTTTAGTGTATCTGACAAACGTTGGCATGGACAATCCTGCCGTTCTGTTAAGCAAAACCTCAACTATATTTGATTAAGCCAAATTGTCTTAGTTTTTCTTTCAATGGACGGCAGGGTTTTGTACCTCAGACTTGAAATAATAAAGCATGCAAGATCGTGAACCCATTTCCGGTGGCGGGTTGCTCCTAGCAGCTCAATATTGATGAGATGCCAGGATTTCTCGAGCATTCCGTGATGATATTATGTGCAGGTTTTAACCAAGAAGATGTGTAGAGCAGGAACGTAAATCTGACGATCCGACTTTGAACCAATCATATAACTTGGTTGATCATTTTGTTACGATCCATCCTGGTCTTGCACAGTGAGCACGATGGCTGAGATTTTGATACTTAAATCGTGTAGCCAAGATCTTGGATCAATTCACTCAAAAAGACCGTGTGGCTCAGTTGGTTAGAGCGTGGTGCTAATATCCTGCATGTTGCAACGCTAAGGTCCTGGGTTCGACCCCCAGCATGGTCAGTGTGATTTGTTTTTGCTGTTCGAGATGGCTGATCTGTTTTTGTTCCGCGTCATGGACGTGGTGGTTGATATTAATTCGACTTTGGTGTTGTTGGTTTTCGTGCAGGCGGAGGATACAACGACCCTGGACCTCCAAAATACCCAACCACGAGATTTTGCTGTCTTTCCTGGAAAACAAATCAGTGCAGGATGGAATGAGGAAGAAAAATGCAGATTTATAGTTGAGCTGCACCTTTTGAAGAATTTATAGTCTCGGTACGAACGCAGTCGGGAAGCTGCCATGATGGAATTGACAGTACCGCCGCTTCAACCTGGACATTTTTTGATAAAGGAGCGGGCTTGAGCGGGCTGACCCGTAGATATCTAGCAGCAATCGATACATTAGGGTTCATTTCGGACCGGAGGTAATTGAATGCAAGCGTTGCAGTTACAAGCGGTGATTACCCATTCCTCATGAATAGGATGAGCCTCATGTTTCGAACATGACGTCCCTATTCAACGTGTCCGCTGCCATTTTGACGTCGCTTTGAGCGCTATCATAGGACAAGATGGGTTTTCGGCGGTGCAACATTCTTAAGCTCGAGATGATCCACGAAAAAGGCTAGCGAAGCTGTGGATTTACTCATAGAACAAGGGTCCTAGAATGATGGATATCGATGGCTTTCACGTATTCTATAAAAATAAATCAGCGATCAAGAGCATCTGGATAATCAAGAATACCTCAAAAGGAGGTGGTCGTTCAAATCGATTCGCAACAATGCTCACCAGAAGTTGAACGAGGACAGCTGGCCCTGAATATCATCTACAATCTTGACAAACACGCATCGGACTGTCCTTGAAGGGGAGAGGTGATTGCGATGTGACAGACTCTCGGATTCTTTCTGTACAGGATCGTAGGATTCAAATGAAGACATTGTTGCTGGTTGGTTGTTGTTATTGATGAAGCAATGGTCGGCTAAGCCAGGAGACTCGCATCTCAACACGTGATTGATCATCCCAAAGCAGGAATTATTCCGAGTCTCTGCCGTATACCCCCTTCCAGAGCATCAGCACCGAAACAACAAATTCCGAACTCCTGCGATGAGGAAACTAGATGCGCTGAATCTAACACTTCCAAAGCGATCTTTACTACGTCGATATCCAATCAGGGCTGAGAGGATTCACCAAAATAAATTCAAATGCTGACCTCTATCAGTGAGAAGTAACCCGTGAAGCTCTTCTCCATCAGCTCTCGGCCTTCGTAAGGATCGATACATCTGCTCGCTACTCCGGACAAGTGAAGTAAGCTTCTAGCTTGGATCGTGGCATTGAGTATCTCGAATGCTTCATCGATAGTACTAACCTCGGCGTCACCCCCACTGCAACTAGCCCTTAGTAAAGTAGAAACAACAGACTCAATTCTTCGAATGATGCATACGAAAAGATACAGGTACAGCTCCTGATATCACATACAGCCTCAATTCAACAGCCACGGTCGTCGCCGATCCAAAAGCCCATTTCCAGCGTCTAAAAATCACGGAATACCACGTCCCGCACGACATCCTCCTCGAACTTCGAAAACAAAAATGGTGTCTCGAAACCCTCAACGATCCCTCCTACCTCCCGCTGAGCTCGTATTCCCGAAATCCCCCTCCACATCGCACCGGGCGCTACACATTGATGTCCAAGACCCTCTCCACCAAAAGCACAATTTCCATATGGCAGGCTTTCTACAGGCCTTTTGTCTCCGAGCAAGATCCAGATGAAGTGCGTATCTTGCTGGCCTTGGGAACGGATGTGGATGGACATTTGAATACGGCACATGGAGGGATCGCAGCTGTGATGCTAGATGAGGCAATGGGTACAATGGCCGGGATGCACAAAGAGCCTGGGACATCGATTTTCACGGCATATATGCACACGGACTATAAGAAGCCGGTTCCGACGCCGAGTGTCTGTTTGATAAGAGCTACCTTCGATGCAAAGCGAAGTGCTGGGAGGAAGTTGTTCGTCAATGCGAGCTTGGAAAGTGGTACTGGTGTTGTTTATACCACTGCGAAATCCCTGTTTTTGGAAGCGGAGCGGAGTCATCGCCCTAAGATCTGATTGATTGTTCTACTTGTTAGAGCGGGTAGAGAAGTATAGAGTCAAAAATGCGCAATATAGATTTATGGTATGTCATTCTGGTCCGGTCCGATAATCCGCCTTTCGCTTTACAGCTCATCAGATGAGAGGTCACCTTGTGGGGTAAGTATCAAATATGCTCCCAATCATTTGCAGCGCGCAAGACAAACTCTTGTCTCGTCCAAATCTCAAGGGTTACTGATCGCCGTAGCCGCCTGCAACTCCTGAACCGTCCTCTCCAAGTCAGACGAGATGTCATCATGCATCCTCCTTAAACTATCCGCCAGCCTATCAAGTTCCTCTCCTGCAGCATCCAAGCCATAGACACCAGATAAATCCCTGAAGTACGTCTGAGCACCAGCGCCAATAGCAGCCGCCTCCAAACTATCACCAGGCATGGCCGCGCTGGCAAGCGTCAAGATACTGGCTGGAGCCCTGCCCGCGATGATCGTAGAAGTGATTTGCACGGCTCCAAAAGCCAATGCGGCACTTGCAGCCACCACTAACGCTGCTTCAACGGCTGTCAATTCAGCCCCTTTGGCTGCAAGGAATGCTCCTGCCACAGGTACAGCGCCATCAGCGACAGGATTCGCCCCAAAGAACAAGGCCGCTGCAGTGATGGCGGCAGTTAAAGCTACTGTGGCTACAGTCAATTGTATCAGAAATCAGGACAGTATCTCGAGTTCGGAGCAGCTATAGATTACCTGAAGCCTCGGCGATCATAGCCATCTCCACCTTGTATTGGAGGTCTCTCTTTTCTATCCATGCGTCCACTTCTTTGATGCAGTCAGCAACAAAATGAAGAAGAATTTGCAATTCTGTCTGCTTCTGTAGTTTTTCGTGGACTGGGATCTTGTGTGGTGGTATTGTAGGTGGCGGAGGAAGATACGGATCTTTCCTAGGTGGCAGCGACCACTCTGGCGGCTGATCTGGCGGTGGCTGCTGTCCCGGTCCCGTGTTCCCGGGCTCTTGTCCTCCTGGTGGCCCAGACCTACCAGGGTCAGGTCGCCCACCTGGCTCGTGGGTGGTGTCGAATTCAGCTTGCCCATCCTTCGGCCATTTCTTGCTTGGGGACCACGTTGGAGGCGAGACTATTTCTGAAGGTCTATCAAGAAAAGCAGGACGTATCTCGAACTTGAGACTTCGTATGACCTTTACGGTCGCTTCCTTATTCTTGATGGAAACATCCAGCTCAACGCTGAGCTTCAGGGAATGTACCCACAGAGCGAAGTAGGTGTTTGGCCTTAGTACACCCGCGTCGTCAAACCAGGGATGCTTTTTTTCCAGTGATAGGACTTCAAATTTCTTGTTGAGATCGGCGCCCAGGTCCTTGGTCTCGATCTTGCGGGTTTCGACGAGATCATTCGTACCCACGCCTGTTACTTGATATCCCTTGACGGTCGGTTCTGCGGTAAAGCTGATCTGGAATGAATCTGTATAGCCGTTGCCGAGATCGAAGCTGCCACCAAGGACGTTAACAGTGGTCTTGCCATATTTCAATGTGCCGTCGAATTTGGCGTTCTGTGATGCTCCTCCAAGGGTAAAATGATTGTCTTTGGTACCAATTTCGACGCCACCGAGCGTAACGTTTCCTTCAACATTTCCATCTTCTTTCCGTTTGATGTCGAAGATGGACTCTCCGTCCTTGTTGGAAAATTTGAAGTCAAACTCTCCGGCAGGGGTGGCCGACCACGTTCCATCACCGTTCACGACCGATTCCGACATGGCAATGGAATGAAATCGAAGGCTTCTGACAAGAACAAGAGTGATTCGCTACCGTGTCTCCAATAAAGATAGCATTGGAGATCAATGACTTTATATCAAAGAGTCGACTCGAGCTATTTGATCTAGACATCGCGAAAGGGGCTATACGTGCCACTAAATTGATCCAAACGAGATACGTGCATTTCAGCTGAGTTTTCAGCTTTTCGAATCTCGGATTGTCTAGATGGCTCTACCGGCTTGGCGGCCGGGAAAGTGCTTATTCTTGAGAAACTCTAACACTCAATTTCGCATAAGTTAGCAAATATCTGTATCGATGCATGAGCTAGCACGCGGCTGACTTTGACAACGCTCAGCGGTGATCCCGAATCTGTCGATCTGAAAACGGGAGACTAGCGAACTTTCATAAGGCGCAGTAAAGTGGCCTCGAAGCTCCTCGACATCGCGGAGGCAAATACGCAAGATCTCGGTCTGGCAAACAGCGTTTGTCTTAATAGGCTAGAAGATCTTGATCTACAAGCAGGATCGAAGGCTCGATCATTGCGCTTCTTTGCCAATGGCGATCTGGGACTGTTCGTTGCGCAGGCGCTATATTTTCTTGATTACGATGACGGGAAGAACGAATATCATTGTGCGTAGGAGAGAAATTCGTGTTTTCTTGCTACAGGACTGAGGGGGCGTAAGAAAGTAGATCGAGACGAAGGCCCAAAAAGCGGGGCACGCTAACCAAGACGAGAGCAAAATGGAACTTTACAAAGGTTCAGCCTTGTCACGCATTGGCAACGCTAAGCTACATCGATACCATGGGAGAAAGATTGAGGTAACATGTTATTTCGTTTCTGTAAAAACTCCGGCGTCCCGATGGGCTACTCATAGGCACGGTGAAATAAACCGGATATGTTGACACATTTAAACGTAAGAGATAGAGTCGCTTGCGAATCGATTTCAAGATATCTACTGATTTACAACGCCTGGAAAAAAGCACGAGTTGTGCTGAAGGACATTTTTGGAGACATGAGAGCGATGGAAAGAGCGGACATCCACAAGCTGAGAAAGAAGCGAGCTGAGGTTCAAGATTCAATACAGGGTTAGATCCTTTGCGATAGCACTTTGCTGCGATCCTTATATTTTATTTGTCTATGTGAAAAGACGTGTTTCTTCGGATACATTAGAATTTCCTGGTACGCGTCTATGACGCTATCAGAGAGATGCTGCTGGAAATGATGAGGGTAAAGATTGTTGCTGCGCTTAAACGGAGAGCCGGCGAGAGTTTCATTCCAACCGAGGTTAACACTAATGTCGAAGATGTGGAGGAGATAGATGAAACAGGCGATTGTGATACGGAGGTTGTCGATGTCGCGGTGGGGGCACTTTTGGTGAATACAGACGGCGGGCTGTTAGACGTAGACGCTGGTATAGATTCTGGACTGACGACAATGGCTTGGGCAGTTTGTGCAATTCTGTTAAACCGAAAATTAGTCCTGGAGACTTCACAGTATTACGATCTTTTGCTCGAACTCACAGGTACTGGACTGTGATTTTCGTAATTGGAAGAAGAGAAGAAGTTGGAGTAACGTAGGTTGCCCATTCGCAACTACCAACTTTTGTACCATGGAACTGTTGAGAAACAGCAGGAACTCTGTCTAAATATTCCAGCATCTGTTGGGTGACATTCCAAGGCCGCTTCGTGTCCCAGTCCGATATTGTAACAGGGTAAATCAACCCTTGCTCGGAATTGGTAGGCAATACGAGCGGTGATGTGGCCGTGACACAAGCACCGTTTGAAAGGGAGTGAAGGCCTCCATAAGGCGAAGGGAAGTTGACATATGTCGTTGGGTATGTCCTGTGAGAACCTATGTCAGCACGGCAAAATTGTATTTGAGCATTACTGGACTTACAAAGTGACGCCCGAGTACGGCTCCCACGTCAAATTGGGGTTTTGCGTTCCCAGCTGCCCATTAATGGAGGCTGGCCCTTTCGAACCCTGTGTCTCTGTCCTCCAGTTCGTCTCCCGTGATCCATTGGCATGCGGCGTAATATATGGAACTACAGTGACTGTAACTGGTGCAGTGATGGTAGATATTGAATAGGGGTATGAAAGATAAAACTCTTCTGCGGCTACAGCGCAGCTAGTACAAGCTGAGGTGGTCGAAATAGATGGTCCAGTTTGATGGGCTACCGAGCGTCAGTATATTTACAAAAAGATTCGCAAATTCATTACACGGAGGAGGCTGTCCCGCCACAAACAATATCAATCGCACAAAAATGGTTGTTTGCAGATACACCACCTTCATTCTCAGTCTCGACGACAAACCACCATTCAGCAGTCACAAAGGGGTCTCTGTCAATTGCGGAGAAGACGACTTCTGTTTCGATGGAAAAACGAAATATGCCTGCGACAATCGCAGAAAATACTCAAAGAGTCCTTGAGCAGTAGTCAAACTTCCTGGGAGAAGTGTACGATCTCCACAAGGATCAGCCAGAGTCTTAATTTTTCACGCCATATGCTTGGCTGATTAGGGAGCCTCTGCCGCACGCAGTACGTCGTCATCACCTTGGACAGCTTGTTGGACACCTCATGCAGCCCAGACAGATATCAAGATTTGGATCCCGCTAGGTGTGGCCAATCAGATTGTTGTAGACCAGGGATGGAAAAAGAAAACTGACTTGAGGAGAAACGCTAGCCTGGCTATGGGAGCGATCGACAGCTTCTCGATATCATTCCTTGATATCATTCCTTGTCTGGGAAATTGTGGGATGACCACTTGATTCGATTCGTGATGAATTATCTGCGGCTGGAAATACAGCAGAGCGTAGAAACGTCACATCGCAGCGGAAATTGTGCAATTCATCAGGTTGCGTGCCGCCCAGTCGGGAAATTTTTGTCATTTTCCATGTTTTGATTTGCTGTCCACTGCTCATATCGTTCAGGCTTTAACAGAATAGGTACCCGTGGCAAGAGACATTCGTGTTACGGTTTATAGATTTGGGGATCCGTCCGCGATGACAAGGACCCCAGATCATTTCGGACAACAACCCGAGTGTCTATTATTGTTTGCGCGACCCAGGGAACTGCTATGAGTTTGACCTCAAGCTGACAGCATCGAGTAAGTATCGCATGCGGCTAGGAGTCTCACTGGTCTCTGCGCCTTTGACCCTGTAGATGGAGGATTGTACCAGAGTAAAGTTGTACTCGAGACAATATTTCAGCCGTCGCAAATCGACCTCGTGTTGGAGTAAATCGTTCGTTGAGGTTTGGATGATTGGGGAGGAGAAAAATTGTGCTTAGATTTCGATTACCTCTCTCCGCAAGGCCACACGCAATTTACCACGTGATAGTCGAGCCACAGTCTCAGCTGAATCCTTTCCTCACCGCCAAACATCTCATTTTATCTCCTTTCATCAATTGCTCAGGCCATTTCCATCGAGGTTTGACACACTTATCTGCTACCGTATCGATGATGGCGAATTTTCCATTGGCAAAGATTATCGCAACTCGGATATGGCATCAGGTACTTAAGTACAAGGCTTAGTCCTGTTCCGCAGAGACGATGGAAAATATTAACGCGCTGCCGGCTCACAATATCATCACAACGGAAGTATGCTCTTGTACCGCCAAAATTTCGAGACGAATACAACCAGGTCGGAGCATCGAGGTTTGCTTAGCGAGAATTGTGAATTAGACTGTAAACAGATCAAGAACTGCTAGGTTCCTTAGCAGTAGCGAGAATTGAACTCGGTTGTGGGATGAGTAGGAGAAGGCGAATCGGTTGGGCTCAATTTGCCGTTCGTCCGACTTCGAAACGGGGGAGATTCATGAGGTTGACGGATGTCTTGTGGTCAACCAATCCTACATCTGCCATCGAGGCATAATCGGAGAAGTCTCTCGTAAAGTGCAATTGCGTACTAGTCATATCAACGTCCAGTGGTGACTACTACGGAGATTAGCCTCATCACATAGATGGTCCGGTGAACAGTTGCGACAAGCGATTAGGTATGTACGTTGACATACTTTGGTTGTCTACACTGTTTGATATGAGCTATGCCATATTTGTGAGGGGTGATATCCTGTGATCCCTCGTGCAACTACAGTCGATGATTATGGCTGATGAAGAAGCAGACTAGATTCTAATCGGTATACGATGCACCTAATCATCATCCTCATCACTCCCACTATCCCAGCCATCGACATATTCCTCACCGATTCTCAGCAGGTCACTCCTCAATCCCTCTCTTTCTTCAACACTCACGACTCTTCCCACGATCCCTGCCAACCCACGTAGTCTATGCGCCACAGAAGTCGAGCTGGAAAGTACTGTATGGGTTGCCAAACCATTGGTCGGTGCTTGCATGGTAACCACAGGTAATTCACTCTCAGTACTGAGTTGTCCAGGCAATGGATGCGGGTACTTGAAAATTTCGGGGTAACTGCTTGGGAGATTGAAGAGTAGTGGAGTCTCAAATGTTTGAATGGTAGTGTGTGCTGATGACCCTGGAAGAGCGCTCCATGTGCCGCGGCATACGTTGGTGCGTGAGAACGTGTGCGGTCGCCTGTTTCCACCTCCTTCACTTTTAGAAAATCTAATGTCGAGAGCATCGGGCTCTTTGGGTGCTTCGTCTTCTTCATCAATTCCATTGGTCATGCGATGATCAGTAACGCCATTGATGACGGGTTCGAACGTGTTCGAGTTGGGATCTTTGGCAGTCATTTCGATTTCAAGAATGTTTCGATTGACATCATTGGTGAACTGCAGTTCGAAGTCAGACATGGAACCTCGCGGGCCGTTTCTCGAACGAAGTCGAGACGGCAGAGTCATGCTTTCATAAGCTGCGGCTTGTAAGGCTGAAGTATTCCATGCAGAGTCTGCTGCCAAATTCAGGTACAATGGTGAGATGCCCGATGGAATGTTCGAGAGTGGGATGTATAGCGAGGCCTGAGAAGCGAGTGTCTGAAATGACCGCGACGTGTTGATGAGCTGTTGTAAGCGTTTTTCCTAGTCAAACAGGATGAGCGTGCGCAGCGATCGCCATTGTCATAAAGCCAAATCGAACTTACTCTGCCAGCCAGCCGGGACTCTTCTAAGCCCCACACCCACACACTTTTTCGTCCAAATTCATCTCTCAATCCCTCGAGATACCTGCTCGCGAATCCAGCCCATGCGTCATCCGCTCCAGTGATGACTTGAAACCCTTGCATCTGATCGCACTCTTCAACAAATGGTCTCAAATCTCGATCAAGCAATTCATGCTCTAAATCTTCTGACATGAACAAATCCTCACCAACATCCCATTGATCAAAAGGTGATAGCTGATTTGGATTTGGTGCAGCTAGATGTGCGGTCGGGACATTCAATTGGACCAATGAACGTGGGTGATAGAAGACGCGGTTGTAGTCCGACCAGAATCGGACGGAGGCAGACGACAGAGGAGGAGGAGGAGCGCCTGCATCCAAGCTGAGCTGATATTCATGTTGCGGTATTGGTGCTACTGGAGCCAATGTTATGGGCGCAGCATTCCTTCGTGGGGTAAGTCAGTTCCCGCCATACGGCCAAAGACGAGGGATACGATTTCGACGAAAATGTGCCAGCCAAGGAATAAGTGAGTACATACCATATACCCGACTGCGCGGCAGAGTCTTGCTGTATCTCGTACAAAGCGTTTGTTTGTCTCAACGTCCCGAAATTATCCTTCAGATCATAGATGACTGTGCGCGGCGTAAAAGTATCACTACCATCGGCGGCGACGCCGGGCTGTCCAGAGAATGAGTACACAGTTCATTCCACGCCTCAAAAGGCGAGGAGAAACAGAAAGAGATGAGTAGCAAAGAGAGATTTACCCGAAAATGGATGTCATGATCTATTGGCGACTCTTCATCACCACTATAGGTGAAATACGATTCCTGGTGCAGGACATCAGTACTCGAACGGATTAAGTTGCACCGGCAGCATTACTTGTTCGTTCCAAAAATGCGTTCCTAGGTAATTGCTTTGATTTCCGAATTGTAGAGTCACAATTTCATGCATCTTGTGGGAAGTTACTGATGGTAATTGGACCGAGTGCAGAAGGTGAAGACCAAAACGAGTGACATAATATAATTCCTTTCAAGCTAAACTAAAACAGGACGCGGCGTAATAATCCCGACGGGCACATAATACATTACTCGTACCACCTCATTGTACCTAGGTACTTCTCAACAGCGTGTACAAGTTGATTGAAAAGCATCCTCTCATATACACGTTGGAACTTTATGCGCGCTATATAATTATGATACGTGATCCGCCCAGCTGCAGCTGCATCATGACTCAAATGCACCTCGGTCTCACACGCCTTATATTCTACAAGCTCCTCTCCTCACGTCCGTAGACATTCTCCCATGACGTATCCTCCACAAA
Organism: Venturia asperata; assembly: GCA_003689335.1. NCBI lineage: Eukaryota > Fungi > Ascomycota > Dothideomycetes > Venturiales > Venturiaceae > Venturia > Venturia asperata. The sequence continues at coordinate 94,632 of QWWL01000021.1, forward strand.
ACACCACTACAGGGCTACGTCGAAAACCCTTCGATCTGGGCCGCTAGCTTGACCCGGTCGTCGAAGCCAACTGTTTCAAACACGGAGGTTAGTAAGAGACGCTTTGGGCTAATTGAAGCGCCAACAAGCCATCCGGAGCTTCGTGTCGAGATTAGTTCAGCGAGTCGGCGAATATTGAAGAAAGAATTGCAGCAGCAGACAACAAATAGGCAGATAGCAGCGTAGGACTGGTATTCTTCCGATGTCCAATGTCAAAGTGGACCGAATGCGCAATTCGTCGCCCTCGAACAAAAATCTGAATGCAAGTGAGCAGTACCAGCTTGGAATCTGTATCGCAGAATTCCTGGATTATAGTCATTGAAAATCGTCTAAATAGCCAGCCTAGTTAATCACCCAATCAGCTAATCAGCTTTGATGGTGAGGTGAACGGTGAAGGAAATTTGCAGCAGACTTCAAGCTCAGAGGCGAAAAGCTTGCCGACGGTGTGTTCAACGGGTACGAACAGATCCGATGTGCCACCTACGCGCAGAATGGAATGACATCAAATTCAAAACTCAAGAGGGAAATATTGGGCAGGGAACTTGGTGCTCGTAGATTCGCCAAGGGTACTTCTTTGCATCACACTGTTTTTACAAATAGTTTGCCTGCTTTCTATCTACAGCTTGGAACCTAAGAAGCATTAGCATTTGCTTCCTCAAAAGCAAATCAACAGACTCACCTGCAACCATCTTGCCTCCATCCACCACAACAGTGTCACCATTGACGTGTCCGGCAGCCCTCGAACATAAGAACACCACGATACCGGCGATATCTTCTGGTCGGCCAAGACGCCCGTTGGGGTTTTTCTTGCCTAATTCCTCTTCACCACCAATCGACGCAATTATGCCAGATGCCATTTTGCTAGGAAAGAAGCCAGGAGCAATTCCGTTCACTAGGATGTTCCTTGGGCCAAGTTCCACGGCCAGATTTCGGGCCAAGTGTAGCACTGCTGCTTTGGAAGCAGAGTATGAATATGTGGACTGAGGGTTGAGGACTGAGCCGATGGCGATGCCAGCTACGGAACCAGTGACAAGGACGCGGGAGGGATCTTCTTTCGTGGCTTTGGCTTGAAGCAGAGGTGCAAATCTGTTGTTTGTAAGCTTGCCTCTCCACCGCAGGCAGGGAATAGGGCCATACTTCTGAATAGTGTAAAACACAGACTTGACATTCAAATCCATGACTTTCGAGAAAGCATCCTCGGGATGTTTGTCGAAAGTTGAGCCCCATGTCGCGCCGGCATTAGCAAATAAGATATCGACATGGTCAGTATGCTTCTTCACTTCAGCAACCAGTTTCTCAATCTCAGAGATCTTGCTGCTGTCCGCTGGGACGCTGATGGCGATGGCACCAGGAGCCTTGTTGGGTAGAGCATTCAAAGCAGCACACGCTTCTTCGCAGGCTTTGGCTTTGCGAGACGTGATGAAGATCTTGGAGCAGCCGAACTGCATCAAGCCAGAGGCTGAATGAAGCCCCAGGCCCCGAGAGCCTCCTGAGACGACAGCAACCTTGCCTTTGAGGGAGAAGATGTTTGGGAAGTCTTTTAAGGCAACTTGTGCCTGGGCTTCGTCCGCCATTGCAACTATCGGGAGCCTAGAAGGTTAATTGAGTGAAGGTATTGCTTGAGAGGAGGGGTATTGAAAGAAGTCTAGCGAGAAGATGTTGACGAGAGCACAACTGAATCTGAAAATGCAACCTAGGAAGAATTAGTACTCCAGAAAGCTAGAGTAGGCAAGCAACGAAATTGCTCCATGTTTGGGTCAATTCCCGGCTCCCGGAAGAGCTCTAGGATAGTAATTGCCGAGGGTGATTGATTTGGACGCGGGGAAACTGAGGATTCTCCGAATGGCGTCGAGTGGTCACGACTCTCTGGGCGAGAAGATACGTTTTCCTTCAAATTGACGAGCGGTAAATTGTGACGATACAGGTGAGCCGAGTGACAGTGGTAATATAGATAGAAAAATCGTATGACATACTCTCAGACACGTGACTATGCCGATTTCAAGCCACCAAGTACTCCGTCGCTCTTCCTCCTCTTCCATTTCATCAGTAACATCACCATAATCATCATCCGTATCACGGATCTGCAGAATCTGAGAGTATGCAACTACAGCCGACACTATTGATGTCATCGCAGAACTCTCTACCAATCGCCTCGACCTCACAGTCGCGTATCTCCTCGAACTCTACGACATTTCCATTCTCTTCCTCTTCTTCAAGTCGTTCGTGACTTCCTTGCTTTCTTATCCTATCTTTATCCATGTACGCATCCCTGATATATTCTTTCGTCATCAGACTCTGCGGCATTTCCTCTACCAATGCGAGAGTCGATCTCCATCAGTTGATATGCGAACACGATATCAGTTCCTCCATCAAAGGAGGTTCCTATCGTCTACTTTAATATACAGGCACTTGAAATTCACGGCTCACCACTAACCAGCGCAAAGAGTCATCAGAGGCATGGGCATGTTGTCAGAAATTGAGACCCTCAATTTTCACGCATTCCAACTCAACAGCACATCTTTCTTCTCTCTCACCACTGACCTTCCTCCCGAGAAAATCGACCACCAACCCCGCAATCTCACTCAAATGCGTTTCCAACGCAAAATGACCCGCCCCTTGCAACAAATGTATTTCCGCCCCATCAACATCCTTCTCAAAAGCCTTCGCACCAGGCGGAATGAAACACGGATCTCCCTCCCCCCAAACCGCCAACACCGGGACCTTAGACTCCCTGAACCACTTCTGCCACCCCGCATATAGTGGCGGGTTACTACGATAACTGTAAAACAAATCAAGTTGAGCTTCAACGTTTCCTGGCGTCTGCGCGATATGCTCGTAATCGAAGGTATACGTCTCCGGCGCTATTCTATCGAGCAAAGCAGGGGAAGCGCCCTGGGTGTATTGATATTTTGTCGCTTCCAAGGTAAGGAAATTTGACTGGAGCCAGTCTCGCTCCGTCTCTCCGTTGGAGGATTTCCAAAGTGCGAAGATGGGGGCCCAGAAATCTTGGCCGAAGCCTTCGTCGTAGCAATTCCCGTTTTGGCTTATTATGCTTTCGATGTCGAATTTTCCGCTTGTGGCGAGACGGAGACCGACGGGGGCGCCGTAGTCGAAGATGTACATGGAAAACTTTGTAAGCTTGAGGGCAGTAAGAAAGGATGAGGTTGTGGTTGCTAGGTTGTCGAAGGTGAATTGGAAATCCTCTGGGACATTTGTGAAACCGTAACCTGGGAGGTCGGGAGCGATGACGTGGTAGTCTTTTGCGAGGTGAGGCATCAAATTCCGGTACTGGATTGAGGAAGAGGGGAAGCCATGGAGGAGAAGGAGGGTTGGGGATGATGGGGAACCGGCTTCTCGATAGAAGATTGTGGTTGAGGGAGCGATGGTACGGGTGTGGTAGGTAGTCATTTTTATCGATTTACTGAACCATACTGAGCAGCACATCCGAGACATCAAGACATTCTTCGGTGCTTTATAGTAAGTCGTAGTTGTTTTGGCCGCGCAAGGCTGAAGATTTGATCGGGCGCTAGAAGTTTGTCACCTATTGAACGAATGCTTACTTTGCAGCCTGTGCTAAGCAACGTGCATCACCAAGCCATGTTTGGTATCGACTGCCACTTCGCGGGGTATGACCTCTACCTTAGAGATGTGGTCTCCTACGTGCATTGCCAAGTTTACCAAGTCGATAGGATTGATTATGTCACGGCTTGGATTGGTTGATATCTTGCCATCTGCCTGTAGAAAATCTCGGGGATACGGGCTTACTCATGCCGCAGTTCATCGGGACTACGCGGCATGTTGGTTGTTCGTCTTCATGACACTCAAGATGAGGTTAGTAGTGCGCTGTTCCTACAAGGTCTGCTGAATAGGAATGGACGGCGCCGCTGCGAGGCAACTAATGACAACCTTGCCGTTCTTTCTGATTCCCCGTTGCAGAAAGCGTGTACTGGAGCGAAGTTCACTGGATCTCGTACCTTTTCATGATTAAGCGTTTCATTAATTCTTCGATCTGCGGCCCGTCAACGACTCACGAATTACATGTGAGCTGGACTCACCATCTCTCTAGTGCCCCACATCATCCAGATCCTACGACCTGGGAGCCAAGGGCGGAGCGACTCCCTTCCTACCCACCACCCCGTCACAAGGCGCCTCCAACTCCGCAGACCCAATCCTGCCCATCACAACATCGTCAAGCCCAAACACAACCGCATCACCACCAGGCTCATAAGCATCCCACTCAGCCTTCTCCAATCCACCCAGCGGATCCCTAGCAAACGCAACCCACAAATCCTGCATCTTCTCACTGACACTATCCTCAAACTCAGTATTGTTCCCCCTGAACTGGCCACTCGTTCCCATGATCAGCGGCACCTCGGAGGAATGATACGTCCCCAACCAATTCCGCGGGCTCACGTTTGAGAAATTGCCGGCGTAGAGGTATTGGTACGTCTTGGCGCCTACTCGGTATCTCAATTGCGTCGCTTCAGCTGCCGGACACAGGAACCAATTCAATGTGACGGCATTCGCCTCGGTCTGGTTGGGTCCCGCGATGGCGGGGTCTTTGGGGTAGGGTCCTACCAGGGAGACGCCTTCGTTGGCGTTTGTCCCGACGATAGCTGGAAGACCCGAAAACTTCCTCTCGAGAGTTTGCCGCGTGTAATTCGTGAACCGCGTTCTCTCGTCTGGTATCGGATTGAAATTGACGTTTGGAGTCGTGGCAAGGGCGCGTATCACCTCTTCTTGAGGGATTTTGCGCAGACAGGCTACTTGTTCTGCTGGGTCGGTGGAGCAGTTGAAACGTGAGGCAACTGCTGTGAAAGAAGCGTGGGTCGGATCGTACGGCGAAATCGGTAAGAAGGCGTTTCCAGAATCCATGATCAGACAGGAGACGATTGGGTCTTGGGCGTAGGCGTAGTTGTAGTAATCGACGGAAGCTGCACCCGCGCTTTGGCCCCATAGTGCGATCCGAGAAATGTCGCCGCCGAACGAGGCGATTTTGTCTCGCACCCTTTATCAGATCTGTGAGTATTTTGTTTTCGACATGCGTTGGCAGGGAAGGAAAGTACCATTCAATGCCCAGCCTCTGATCCAAAAGTCCTAAATTCGATTCGGACAAGTTAAGACCAGCCGCGTTGGGGAATCCAAAGATATTGACTCGATAACTGTTCCATCACATTTAGTACAATCATCCTTAATCTCAATACCTGAAATGGGCGAATCTGGAATTGACTCACTTGATCCCAACAACAATATGTCCCTGACTCCTTTGCACCCAATTGACCGGAATCTGATACTCGACATCCCCGCCACCAGCCTGAAATCCCCCGCCGTAAAGCCAGACAAAGACAGGCAATTTTTGCCCGAACTCGAGTGTCCCCCTAGCAGGCGCCCAAATGTTCAACGAAAGACAATCCTCACTTGTTCTATTCGGCGTTATATTGAATTGAGGCGCATCACTGTTATACACAGTCTGCGCAGCAGAATCGTATTGAGGACAACTCAGCCCGAATCTAGTACCATCAATGACTGCGCTGTCAGCATTGGCTTTTGCAATTGGTGGTAGCCATCGTCGAGAAGCAATGGGCGGTTCAGCGAAAGGGACGCCGAGGAATTGTGCTACATCTGGTGCCGCTGTGTCGTCCACGAAGCCATTCACCGTTCCTATTTTCGTTCGAACCGAATAGGGTGACGAGGTTGCTAGTGATGATGTCAGAAAAGTCAGTATCGGTATAACAAGTCCTTTGGGTAACATGACGATAATTGCTTGTTATCCGTTATTCCACAGAAACAGCATGCTGTTTTTATGATGATTCCTCGTTTGGGCAATCCAAGAATCAGAGTGGATATTATTGAGTTTCTAGAGGAAGAGTTCGCCCGCAATCCTGGCGGGATCGATGCGGCCCCGCATACAGTTCATGTAATACATAGTAGAGGGATCTCGAGACATCTCCTCACAGCTCGGCTAGCTGGGACATCGTTTCCGGTTCCGGTGGCCATCGATGTGTCGCGGGGATACTTGGTTTTGGAAGGAATGAGAGAAACTACCCGTAACAAATTTCCTCGTTGCAACAGGGTCGTTGTTCCGGACGTTCCTCAATGACAGCCGAAAAGATAGTCTAGATTCTCAAGAAATGTCTGGTTCGAGGAATAGATTGCACTATAGGATCTACAGTGTAGGTGACAAACGGTAGTAGGTCGGCCGTGTGATCTATATCTCTTACGTAAAAAACCAGACCGGAAAGCAACTACCTATATATGCATTTATTATCCGAAATACTGTGGTAATAAAAGAATCCAATACGGGCAGGAAGATCGCGGCGGGAGGTACATTATTATTTACTAAGCCTATACGTAGGGCCCAAGACCACTACTAGTCTATTCTACTCTCCATAGGTAATTACCACAGCATACCCGTGTTAGCACACCGATACCATCAATTCGTCAACGAGTCATTCCAGGATCCCATTGATTTTTTGGGTCAGCAGACTTCAACGCATACGAGATAAATGCTCTACGTACTTTGTCGTTCGTTCGTGGAAAAAAACGTCATTTGTCGCTCTTCTTGAGCGGAATCTCTTCTATATCGTAGATGAGAATTCCCCGCATACACAACCATCCCACAAGACCTTCAACAGCCCAAACAGAAATAGACACAAGGCCCGATACACAACGAGAACCAGCTTTATCAGATTCTGGTACAGAGTACCGCTCCCAATAACCAAAAAGCCAGATGGAATCTACCCGTCGCTTTCTGACCTTGCGTTATGCACAATCACACAAATATCATTAACCAGGGTTCCAAAAAATGCTGTTTCCATGCCTAATCATACCGCGGTATTCTTACATTCCGCCCTACCGTCATGGTCAATCTCTTTCCCTCTTTTTCATCACCATGTTTAATCTTTAACATTTAATGCCGTCCCCCTCGGCAACCCAAAATAAACGCCTCGCTAAGTACACGCAGGTGCCAATCCCTAACCGCCTGAAGGAGAGGGAAGGGAAGAAATATACAGGGTAAAGTCAAGAGCACAATCTCGTTACGCGTTGGCACGTTGAGCCCACTCTAACGTCTCAAGCGCGAGAACGACGAGAATGATGGTGGATGGCAAGATGCTACGTCCAATATTAGCAAAGTTGATAGTCAAGGTGGAGGAAAGTCAAACTTACAAAACCACATAGCTCTGGAAAAGCAGCTTTGTGATGACACCAAGATATATCTCATTGATCTGACAAATCTGGGCCAACTGCAACGCACTTGGTGCTCCTGAGAGCAGGAAGCATACGATGATGAAGATTGGGTCGCCAAGGATGTTGACGGGCAAGAAGCGAGCGGTAAGCGTCAATATCGGCGCCATAACGATCATAGGCAAAAGCATGCGAGCAATCAAAGCGGCCTTCAGAATTTTGCTTTCCAGTTTGGGATCATCCTTGGACTGCTGTGCTTGCGTGCTGCGGGCCAGGTTTGCTCCGAGCACCACGATGATGAGTGGAACGGCAACGTCTCCACCTTGCCTGACTGCGCTGATGAGAGTATTCTTGACATAGTCAACCTCGTAAAGCCAGTGCTTCAGCTCGGGAATCAAAATAACCGGGAAAGCTGCAATCATGGCTATGAGTGGTGGGTTGAGGTTCTCCCAGATGCCACGTCCGAAAACGGTAAGACCCCTTTGAAAACCATCAGGCAAGCTCTTGAACAGCCAGACAAATGGTGCAGAGAGCATGGAGAAGAGCCACACGCCTGCAGCGACAACCTTGGACCACACGAAAGCGAACGCGCTCTTAGAATAGGCAGTAATGCGTTTCCACCACCCTTTTGGACCATCAGGAAACTCTTCTTGTGGCCAATATGATGGTTTGTGGTGTCCATTTGTGTGGCCATTGGGCATTCCTTCTTGACCTGCGAAATGATTACCAGAGCCATAGCGGTAGAATGGAGCATTCCCATTAGCGGGAGTTGGCAGAGTCGTTGAGTGTGTCTGGTCGGTACAGAAGTCGGCACAAGAGCAAGAAGACGTAGATCGTGCGTATTGTTTGCGATTCAATGGTGTCGCGGAGCCGGAGTCCTGGAATGGGGCTGAACTAGCTTGAGAGACTGGAGTGCGGCTGCTGAGCGATTCCTCGTCTGAGTAGTCGTCAATCAATGCCTGTGAAGCTTCGTCGTCATGATCCGTATAGCCACCTTCGATGCGGCCACCGGTGCGCTCGCTCTCCTCAACCTCATCATCTGTGTACATCTCTGGAGGCTTGAGAAGAACGCGGTAACCCCAACTCCATCGCAAGATCTGGCCGAGTTGCTGAAATAGCACGAGATAAGTAAGACCACGACTGGCCACGGAGGAGTCGGTGTCACCAGGCTCTTTGCTCCAGTGGAGACCCTTGATGGTGAAGGCAAGGGAGGTTACGAGGGATATTGGCAAGGAGTTAGAGTTCCCGAATACCTGTAGCAGTTAGTCCTCTGCCTGGATCTTGGATATGAAGACTCCGTACAGCCATAGCAACCACGAAATTCGTTGCGCGCTTCCTGAAACCGTACCACCACGATATGAACCTGGCACAGCCATAGGAAACTAGTGTCTGAATAACGAATATCAGAGGGATCAGGGCGAGGCCCGGGAGATCTTCACGTCGTAGCTTCGAAGAGAGTTTATAAAAGACTGGTGCAAAGGTCAGCAGTTGGTGGTCAATAGAAAGACAGGCAACCTACTGAGGCAGGGAGTGAATAAATTCACATTGATGTTCGCCGCGAACTTTTGTGCGGCCACATCGAACAGTCCTCTCTCGGCGAGAATGTATCCTGGAAGCGCGAGGAAGACGACTTCCATGACAGCCTGGAAGACCAGGAGCGTGAGATGGCCGAAGTTTGGGTGCGAAGAGTGCGGCGGCAGCGGTTTCTGCTTGAAGACATCGGCCATGTTTGTCATCGTAAGAGGGTATGCATTAGAGGAGAAAGGACCCGTGTCGAAGTCTTCGTAGACGTTCATGATGGACGCAGACTCCAGCGTGCCAGGCTTCCCGGTGACGATGGAAGCTTGGAGTGCTGAGCGGGTTTGTGGCTGAGCAGAGGGACAGGAGGCTTAGGTAGAGGCGGCTGGAACAGGCGCCGAGACCATCCAACCGTTCCAGCTTGGCGAAAAGAACGGGATGGGTTATGGGTGCCTCGCGATGCAGTTTCTATAGTTGCTGGGCACCGAGGGACGGGAGTGGGAGTGGGAGTTATCTACCGGTATCCACGCTATCCACGCCAAGTTATCGTCAACAAGTGCAACAGTGGCGTTTGAGTCGAGAGTCGGGAGGCGACAGGCGAGAGGCGAGAGTCGAGACCACCTATGCAGCACGCCTAGTAATCATTGGTCAAGAACAAGGCTTGGAGATGGCATCGGCATCCCTTCAAGAAATGCCACCCTTGGTCTTGCGCCTTCACCCATCTCCATCACTGGCTGAGCCCAATTGTGAGAAGTCCATGCCATCAAGGTGAGAGCCGCATTCAACTCGGCTTCATGTCCAGTCCAAGAGCCAATCCTCTGTCTTCTTCCGTCCCGTCGCCCACAACTGCTAGTATGTTGGAGTAATCATCAGGAAGAGCGCAACATGCTCGCAACGGCACGCCAAGAGCCGACTTGCTTGGGCTTATCGAACTGGGCAGAGGCAGAGATCAGGGCATGCGGTGCATTGTGGCCAGCATTCATCTCTACTTGCTACGCACTGCTACGCATTGAACTTCTGTGCAGCTTGGTCTCTGTAAATGCTGGGATGAAGCTTTCGGAACCTGGAGGTGTGATGTTCCGCGTCCAACTTGCTGGTTCAGGTAGCTTGCAGTCAACATTGGGCAGACACAGATGTGGTAGGATAGCATGCGGTATGAAGGTAGGATAGCATGCGGTATGAAGGTAGGATAGCATGCGGCATGAAACGACATTCAATGAAGATTGGTATCGAGAAGATGATTCAAACTGCCGGCTCAAGATATACAAGCAAGTGCTTCACCAGGGCCTGAGTATCTTGTAGCCATCGACCTGCTTGTCGACCTGCTTGTCGACCTGCTTGGAGGACAGAGCATGAAGAATGGTCGATAAAACTACACTTTCCACGAGTTGTCTTCCCTGAACTACCCGTACATGTTCCGATGAATCGTTGCAAACGAGTGCCAGCGATTCCATCTTCCTCTCCGGGTTTGCCCAACGGTGAAGGCTAGCTGTATCGTCTTTGTGCCCCATGGCTTTCCGAGCCTCGAGTGCTTGTTAGCAGGCGATTCCTGCGATCGAGGCACCACCACTCAGCATCGAGTCTACTGTGGCCTGCGAGCCTGCTCATTACTCACCACTGCAAGAGGGCCATCTCTGCTCCAACAAATATTCTCCTCCTTTGCATCCAAGCTGAGGACATTGCTACTTGTAGTGCACTTGCATCTCGCATACTTCGTTCCATACCCAACACAGCCCACAGCCTTCGCATCTCCCCCCTCTCAACAGCCTCGAACAACGACTCGGAATTTCCTCATTTTGCAGGCCCTCTCCGTTGGACCTTATCCACCACGTTCTGAATCCATACTGCGCCAGCAATCTTCAGTCATCTCGGTGTTCCTCGAATCGTCCCTGTCGGCCCCGCGAATCACTTGATCTAGCCTCGACCTTTCCGACCAGTGGCTCATATCCTGCATCGAGAGGCGCAGGCATATGAGCAGTGACGTATTATCTACCCTCCTACTACTCCCACGAGCAAGATTCTGTGGCAGTCGGATGGAAGTCGGATCACGCTCGAACTCATATCACAACTACTGTTATAACTTCTCCCTCTTCTCCCTCTCTCTTCTCACACTCCCAATTGCTGACCTACTCCTCTCTCTCCGTCTCTCCACATTGCTACCTCCGAGTCGCCCGACATCAATCCGTCCTTCGTTCTTCGCAGAAGCGCAAAACCACGCGGCGCCTTATGGCCTCGACATCACCCCCTCCACTGGAGAACGAGTCCAGCAACAATGCTGCTCCTAATCATACTCCAGACATGCCACTGGAGCCTCCGCACCTCTCCCCTCGCTCGTTATCAACCTCCGCCGCTGCCACAACCGCCAACATGACAGACTCCTCTGCCCCTCTAGGAAATATCAATGCCGCCCGCAGACCCAACATTGCACCTACATTTTCACGAAGGGGAGGAAGCGGTCTCAATGCAAATTCAGACATCGCTGCACGAATGAAGGCGTTCCAACTTGGGCGTCAAGGCATGCCTGCTGCCGCGAGGCCCGGAGTCAACACCGCCAATTCAGCAAATCCACCATCCAACCTGCACAATCCCAATGGAGTAGCTGTGGGTAATCCTCCTGTGGCTCCATCACCTGGCGGGGTGACTCCGACGGGTCCTGGTGGCGTTCCTGCTGGTTTTCAAATGCCCAACTCGATACCCACCCTCAAGAACCTGCACTCGGCACCGGCCGTTCCTGGCCTCAGAGGTCCTGCTGCTGCTGCCAGGAAGCCTACTCTCGCTGAAAAGAGAGGGTTGGTAATGCCTGGTGGTCTTCCACCTGCTTCTCCAGCATCTCCTGCTGCACCACCAGCGGGCAAGAAAAAGAAGCCAGGCTTGTCGTTATCTCAACTCAACAATGATGAGGCCCCTGTTAACGGGCATAGACCAGGTGAATCTCTAATGGACAAGTACTCCGACTTTCTCGACGCCAAAACTGGTAATCTCAATTTCAAAGGCAAGGCTGTACTCAGCTCCGAAGGCGTGGAATTTTCAAGCGGCAGCAGTTTCAGCATATCGTTAGATGAAGTGGACACTCTGGATGAGCTTGGAAAAGGTAACTACGGCACAGTCTACAAAGTTCGGCACAGTAGGCCAAAGATGCGGCGGCCAGGTCAAGGTTTGGCAGGAAACAAAGTAAAAGGTTTCACGAACGAGGAACCACCCAACTCTCCAACAGTAAAGCCTGAGGGCGGCGACGAGGCAAATCCGATAGCACCGTCCAAGGCAACCGGCGGTACAACGGGTGTCGTTATGGCCATGAAAGAAATCCGTCTCGAATTGGATGATGCCAAGTTTGCTGCAATCATCATGGAGCTTGATATTTTGCATCGTTGCATATCACCCCAGATCATCGACTTTTATGGTGCCTTTTTCCAAGAAGGTGCTGTTTACATTTGCATAGAATTCATGGACGGTGGATCCATTGACAAACTATATGGTGACGGTATTCCAGAAGGCGTCCTCAAAAAGATCACACTGGCGACGACACTGGGCCTCAAATGCTTAAAGGATGAACACAACATCATCCATCGGGATGTGAAGCCGACCAACATTCTGATGAACACTCGTGGACAGATCAAAATCTGCGATTTTGGTGTCAGTGGCAACCTAGTGGCTAGTATTGCGAAGACCAATATCGGATGTCAAAGTTATATGGCGCCTGAAAGAATATCGTCAGGCGGTGTGCAAATGGCAGGTGCAAACCCGGGAGGAGGAACTTACAGTGTGCAGAGTGACATCTGGAGTTTGGGTTTGACGATCATCGAGTGCGCAATGGGAAGGTACCCGTACCCTCCAGAAACTTACAACAACATCTTCAGCCAACTAAGCGTGAGTTGACGTGCTTCATGCCCCAGTCGAACCAGCTAACTTGTGCACAGGCAATCGTTGATGGAGAACCACCAGATTTGCCACCGGTAGGCTATTCAGACCAGGCCCGCAACTTCGTCCATGGATGCCTTCACAAAATTCCCAAAATGAGACCAACCTATGGCATGCTCCTGACCCACCCCTGGTTGACGTCCCTCACTAAACCCGCCGCGATCATGGAAGAAGATGAGGACGCAGATGAAGAGGCAGCAGACGCCCCCGCCATCGTACCAGTCGAACACTCCCCCGATGAAGAAGATGTAAACACAACCCCGAAACTCCCAGACGATGTTATTGATGTGGAGGTTGCTGAATGGGTTATCGCAGCCATCGCGAAGAGGAAGGCTGGCAAGCTGGGAAAGAGCGAGAAGCCGGCGTTACATGCTGCCCCGCTGGATGCCGTCACGAGTCCTACTGCTGAGAGGACCATGGCGAATGGAGCTGAGGAATCGCCCATCACTCAGCCGCCTGCGGAACCCGCGTTGGATGAGAGTATCGCTGTGGAGGATCATGCAGTCAAGGTCGAATGATCATTGCGCTTCGGACGATTGAAGGCCTCGTAAAAGAATAAGTCGATGAAGAGTGGGAGTTCTTCTTGGGGAGATAAGAATTGGTCGACTGGAATCAGATCCATTGACTTGGACCGGCCTTTTTGATTGGGTACTGTTCATGTTAGAAGCGGAGGGTGGCTGTACCTCCATCTCAGGCCTGTAGACAGGCTGGGGATCTTGTTGTATCTCCTTCCCGCCTATATACCTGAACGAGACACCCTCTCCCGACCTGCTTCCTATGCCTCATACCGATCAGGGAGCGGATACGGATGTGAATACACGCGTCCGAGACAACGAATCAAACAAAATCTTCCTCTGCCAATCCCCTCTTTGCATGATCTGCTGCTTGAATCGTGCCGAAACGAGAGCAATGCTCGAAGCACGCCTTGATTCCTTGTACATATCCACCCGGTCCCCAGTCTTGCACGCGTGAGGCGCGGGGAAATTGGGGAACTCACTGGCTGACATTACGGATATTGAACTGGCCACGAAATGGCACGATCCCAAGTTCAAACCCGGTATCAATGGAACTCAATTGGGCCAGGCTGGCTAGCTAGGAAGCGAGACATCTCCTCTCCTATCCTGGAATTCGATTATCGATTTCCATCATTGAGACTTACATTCTAGATTTTGGGAGTTCGGGCGAGCGTAGCGTATTCTTGTCTTTTCCTTTTCCCCCCCTTTTTTTCCCTTTTTTTTACCTTTTTTTTTTTTTTTTCAAAATGTGGGAAGTGAGGAAGTGAGGAAGTGAGGAGATGGGTATGTATGTTTACTATACCCTATAGGAACAACCTTAATAGAGGAGGGAAGCAATTCTCCTACTTTTTTATCATTGTTATAATTATTATTATTATCATCATGTACAGCACAAGAGATTCTTTGGTTGGGGCGACTTCTCAACAGGCCCGTTGCCTCTTTGATGAGATCGTTATTGGGTGGGGATGATGAGGAGCAGGAGACCATTGGAAAGGGAAGAATTGGAATGGACTAGACTACCAGGGGGAGAGTGATGAATGCCTTATCCACGAGTGCCGGTAAGGGGCCGCACAGCTGCATACGACACAGCTTATTAAAAGATATCAGCGGGTCAAAGACTCCAGTAAAGTAACCTCTGTCCGAATTCCATGGAAACGCGGAGACTGGTAAAANTGAACCAAGCGAGGGTATACAACAAACACACACAGAGCCTCCGGTGAGTGTAAGAACGGTATATCCATAGCCATTTCCATCAACAACGCTTCATCTCGCCCACGTGCAGGAAAAGGGTATGAAACAATCGACTCGCCAAAACTACTGTGCCCAAATTGCAGCCGTCTAGATCAGATCCAGAATATGGACGAGGCCTAACAGAGTTGAACCAAAGGAAAATTCCGGCCATGGACATGTCAAATCCCCGAAGCGTCCTGGACTCGTCTTGACCTCGTCCCGACTCATCACATTCCCATCCGAGTCATCTCCAGCCTCATTATAAACAATAGACCGGGGCCTTGATAAGCACACTCCTACCCCGAATCTGCACAGCAAGACCCGTCGAGATGCGCACACGGTCTTCCTTGTCCTTGGGTGTCTCCCGTCCAGGCTGCACACCCTTGGCACTAGCAGCCGCACTTGCAGATGTAGATGCAGGAACAGGCTTGGTACCTTTATTCCCACCACCTCCCATTAGCCCACCAAACATACCTCGTCCCTTCTTCTCATCCCTTGCGCCACTAGCAGCATCATCGGGAACATCGGTGGAGTCGCGAGTACCAGTACTCTTCAGACTAGCCCTGTCCGCTTCTGTGCCTGCGATTGAAGAAGGCGAGATCTCGGTGACGACTATGGGGTTGGTGAGGGCCGGGATTCCAGTCTCGATTTTCATAACTTCACTCTGTAATGGAAGGAGAGGGTTGAAGTACTCGACAATGACGTCCCTCGATTCCAACGGAACGTGCGAGGCAACGTTGATAGCCAGATCGAGGATCATACTGACACCTACTTGTAAATCGCTCGGTGGAGGGTCAACAAGGTAATGCCCGATGTCTGCCATCAACTTCTCGTTCATCATCTCGGTCAATCGTTGACGATGTCCTTGTGCGTCCGGCCCGCGGAGTTTATCCTGTAAACCTTCCAGTGTAGTAAGACGCCAGGTGATCATTTTAGCGGCGAGTGCCTCTTCCTCCTCGGTTGATTGGAAGGGAGGACAGAAGCGCCGGATGTTGTGCCAAATATCTTTGAGATCTTTGCTGAGGCCCAATTCCAAGTCGGGATGGAAGTACGTGTCGAAAAGATTTGTTACTATCCATTGGCTGAAAAATGCTCTTCCAACAGCTGTCATCTCTTGCTTTCCTGTAACCAATGCGTCCTTATTGACGCCGCGATGTAGAAACTCTGGAATCGACTTCCATGATTTACGAATGGAGAAGGACAGTTGAGCGACGAGGCCTTCAAGCCGCGAGAAACGGGCAGCATATTCGGAATCATCGAGGGAGGTGCGGGATTGTGATAATCGTTGATGAGCAAGCGTGTTTTGCAATTGATGGACTTGGGATTCCTTCTCGAAATAATATTTTTTTACTTTCTGGTATTTGTCCCCTGTAAATGTCGGTAAGCATTGTTCCACTGTTAGTTAGTATTTTCATCTGTTAAAAACTCACTTAATTCTTTGTAATCCTTCTGCAACTGTGAATAATTTGTCGCTTCGTCTTCTGTCATTTCGCCGGCGCGCGGTGGAGGCGGTGTTTCGCGTCCGCGCTCACCGCCCTCAGCCTGGCCACCGCGATAGGGCTGCCCCTGAGAACCTGCTGGTACCACGTTAGACCCGAATGTTTGTAAACTTGGAGTCGGTTGCGAGGTACCATTGCCCTGCTGACCTCCTTCACGTGGTGCTGCCATATTTTTGGTCTCCACCGGTCTAATTGTGTTGCCTCGAGGTCCGGGAGGCGGCATCGATTCGTCGTCCGACTCTTTCGAACCAACTGTCGAAGGTGGCTGTGGTGAAGGTGGAGGATGTGGAAGCAAGGAACCTTGCTGGTGATGTTCGTAGTGCGGACCAAGGCTTGGGTGAAGTGGTGAGGGTGGAATTTCTGCAGTTGAACTTCGAGCAGGAGCTTGCAGGTGCAATGGATCAGCGCTGACCTGTTGCTGGGTATGAGCTGTCAGCGGCTGACCTTGAGAGCCCGGCCGGTGCCTCTCTAGAGATATTCGACTCTGTTGTGGCTGCGGGTAATGAAGATCCGGCTGCTGCTGCCCAGCTGAGGCCTGCCGAGCGTGTTGCTGGAGGACCCCTTGCGGAAGTGGAGGCTGACCAGGGGCTGAATAAGAATACCTCGGGTTATCTTCAGATGGAGGGTGAATATATCCAGGAGGTGCTCCCTCAGGTTGCTGGTAGACTGACTGGTATTGTTCTTGCTGAAGCTGGTCTGCGTGTTGGAGCTGCTGGTATTGCTGCTCAGTGACGGGACTTCGAAGCTCTCCGCTGGTGCTGCCTTGGGTATGATGGGTGTGATAACTGTGATCTGTGTTCACGCGTTGAAGCTGCCCTGGAACTCTGTAATAAGCCTGTGGGGGCTGTGG
Source organism: Venturia asperata (assembly GCA_003689335.1). Classification (NCBI taxonomy): domain Eukaryota; kingdom Fungi; phylum Ascomycota; class Dothideomycetes; order Venturiales; family Venturiaceae; genus Venturia; species Venturia asperata. The sequence goes on from QWWL01000021.1 coordinate 111,386, forward strand.
CTGTTGCTGGTATGCCGGCTCGTCCTCTGGATGTTTCGCAGGAACCGGAGGTCCTTGGAACTGCTGAGGTGGTGGCTGCTGGTAATAGTTGTGCTGCAAGTCCTCGTCTTCCTCACCGTGTGTGCTCAATAGCTGAGGGTTAGAACTGTTTCGAGAATAATTGGACGTCGGTCCTTGCTGATAGTACTTCTCCGGCTGCTGTTGCTGAAAATGCTGCTGATTCTGCGGCTCTTTTCTCTTGACAGACAGTCGTCGTCCCGGTTCAGCAGCACGGCTTGGGCCTTGGTTTTGTTCCTGGCTCTGCTTGTGGGAATGCCCAATTCCTAGTCTGTCTCGTAGCCCACGCTTCTCTTTTTCCTGCGGCGGATTCGGAGAAAGAGGAGGAGTGTAAGAGAGCCTATTCTCGTTTGCTAGTCTCTCGTTGTCCTGGCGTAGGGGAAGGTGGGATTGGGATCCCTGGTGGACCGACGAGGCTACGTCGATGGGCGGACGCGGTATGGTCGAACCACCGGAGATCTGGCGCTGACTGGGCGACCGAGACAAATGTTGAGGCGGCTCTTCAGGAGATGCGTATCGTGGGGAGGGAGCGCGGTGTCCTGGATCACTGTGTCAGCTCCGGCCGTCGGACATCATATATGCACTCGGTTTCAGCTCCCATGCGACGAGTATAGCTGCGTGAGAGGACAGTGGCAGCGATCAGGTACAGCCCTGAATTCAAACAGTATTTTGCAGTGGGCGGCCTCGCTCTTGGGCTCTTGATTTCCTTTGCGATCAGAAATTTTATGCGTCCTCCAGCTTCGATGTAATGCTAGGAGACGACGTATGCTTACCCGACGACTGTGCAGGTGGATTCTGGTAGCCAGCAGAAGGAATGTCGGACGACTGCTTTTTGACCCTCCCAAAGAGTTTGGATGTCATTGGAGATGCCAGCTGCTTCACGACCCGTCAGCGGTATTGCGGGTTGGTGGTGAGGCGGGGCTGGAGTTTGATGAGTCGCGGATTGGAATGCCTCTGTGCCTAAGAATACACAGGAACCGCGCGCCAGCAGGACTCAATCGACAGTGGGGAGAGAAAAGAGCGCTGAGCAATGGCAATCCGCTCGTAATTGATGTTGGAGAGAAATGGAGGCTCAGAGGGGATGCCTCATCGCGGTACGTGTACAGAGAGACTACTGGCTAGGCAGAGGTAGGAAGGAGACGGATACGGATCTCTGTGTCGACTCGTCCAAGATCTCGCACTTCATGCCTTTCCAACTCAGCTCAGTTCTGCCGTAAGCAGTCAGACACCCACGCGCCTGTGGCTGCTCCTTCAGTCGTGCCGGGTCCTACTACTCTGTGCCTTCTAATTCGACGCCGGACATATACTCTTTGCACTGCCCCCAGCGCCACAGGACACCCCAATCGCGACGAGTGGACTTGATGCCGTGCGAGGAGTCATGGAAGAGTCCGCCGACTTCACATGTGTGTGAGAGACCTTACTTCGTTGCTTTGCTCATATTCCTCAGCGGATATAGAACTACAGTCGTGGATTGTTAATGGTCCAACGCGTTGGCAAGCTGGTCCATCTAAACAGTCACTATATATAGACCCGCCTGTTATCCAGTATCAAGGACATCCTAACCGTGACACCAACGTTTATCAAATTGCGCCTCGATCCGGTCTTACATCATTCTCACTCGGAAATCACATGTGTAACTGTCTCAGAATACATGTTTGAAATAAGAACTATCGTCAATCCGCGTCTCCAAAGTACCCAGTATCGTCGGCAAAAGACCAAGCATGAAGAAGCGGTCGGAATGATCCATCTTGTCCAGATCAGGCGCCAGCGACAGTATCAAAGAGCAATCCCCATTACCTACCCCATCCATACAGTCCAATCCCCCATCTCCAGCCTCGACAAAGAACGCTGAGCCAAACCCCCATAACAGCCCACTCTCCCCCCAAAACGAATCCGCCCATTTACCTCAACCTTCCCCCAGAAACCCCCACCAACCTCAAAAACCAGCATCAGGAAACATCCCCCTCAAAATAGCCTTCCCCTCGAGAACATCATCATGGTTATACACCCTCAACCCATAAGACAACAAGAATTGATTGAAGTTTCTGAATCCCGCGGCACGAACGGCCTGGTTGAAGGAGGTAGGTTGGTTATTGACGTTCGTGTCAGCGGTGGCTTTGGTGTTTGAAGACATGAGGGCGGTCTCCTTCGGAGGTATTTGAGTATTTGTTTGATTGTGGGGGCGTTGAAGTAGGTGTGATGGGATTCAGTAGTGTGGTGAGTTTGTTGGAGATTTTGATGGATTGTTGGTGGTGGGGTTGAGAGATGGATGGGAGTGAGGTCGGCTTTTTAATTAGGGCTGCTGGCGGGTGGATACTGCCCGTTTGTGTTTGCGGTGAAGCAGGTACATCCGTACCGTGTCGGGATATTTGCTCATTGTTACCATCCGTCTTGCCTCTTTCATGCGCTCCTTCACTTTGTGAATGTCCTGCTAGTCTGACAACTTCCGTGACACAAGCGATTCGTGGATAATCCGTCTCTGTTTTGCGATTCAAGACCTGCAGAGCAATATCGGCGAAAGGTGAGGTTGACGTAGGTAGATGTAGCGATCAAAAACAATCGAACACCACCAACAATGATTGAACATCAGTATACCATCGCTGCAGATCCTCGACTCTCAAAACAGCCATTGTATTGTTGGTCATTAAAGATTACCAAGAATACATTATTTCGCCCGATTTTTCTCGGATTCAGTAGTCATCCGGTCATGAATTTGTTCACAATTCGCCCGCTGCGCTCATCTCATGCCTACTTCTTAGCAACAGCAGCCCAAATCGGCAACTTGATAACCTCATTCACATTCAACGTGCAATACGTCTCCGTACACGTCAAGTCGTCCGACGTGAACGTCGCCTTCGCAAATGTCGTCGCTATATCCTGAGGGGGTTCCCCAACACTATCGAAAATCAGCCATTCGCCTCTCCACAACAAGGACCAAGCCTAAAAGCAGCACCACGAGCAAGACAGAAAACCTACCTGGGATCGCGAAACGAATGCTTAACCTGCAACTCGAAATTCTCATTGTCCGTGAAAGAGGTCAGTTTCCAGTCCATACTGGGTTCGTTGCACGAAGTCCATTCAGAAGGGAAGGATGCCGCATTCTCCCAGGCGGCGCCGCACGTAGTCGTGACATTGGCCAGAGGTTCCGGATCGTTGACGAAGAAGGACATTGTGAAGTTACCTTCTGTCGAGCTCCAGATGGTCAGCGTCGGGACATTGTACGCGTTACCTGAGAACAATGCCCGGGCAGATGTTGTGGAGAGGAGTGAGATGAAGGGGAGGAGGAGAGCTGTGGCAAGCATGTTGTTTGTAATGGTGGAGGAGCAATGATGGATCGATGAATGGATTGATGGACGAAACCAAAGACACAGAGGAAAGCAGGACTTGTTTTTGTATCCTTCAGCACAATGTCGAACGTCAAACCAACGAGGTGTTAACAATAGAAATAGTTGAACTGAGAGGCAAAAATGTCATGGTACCCAAGAAAAGGCCGGTCTAAAGTCCTTGGGCAGGACAAGAATAGAAGCCTGAATGAGATGATTTGCATCGCACGGACGAGGGCGAGCTGGACCGCACGAAGTCCGGAAGTCCCGAAAGTGCCTGCCCCGAAAATCCAATGTCGCGCAGCCAACGGGAGTCGAGAGAGCGGGGAGGGATGTTGCTGTGAGGGTCTGCTAGGAGCAACTCGCGCTCTGGTAGAGCCGCATTGGTTAGCTACCAGGAAATGGCAGTGGCAGTGCATTCAGGAGGGTCCATATATTACTCCGTAGTTGGTCGTCGACGGAGAGTGGAGGTTGGGGCTAGCATCTAGATTGCCCTTGAACCTCCAGCATAAGTCGTGATTGGTGGAGCAAAGGCGAACGATCTACGCGGCGATGCGTTGCACTTTCAAGGAAGCCTATACGCAGAAATCATACTCTCATTTTTGCTTGATTGACTTTCTTCTAAATATGAACATGAACGTGAGGAACATAGTTCAAGGCCTGCATCCCTCGCATAACATATTTTTGGTAGTGAGATCGGGGCTAGAAAGGCTAGCGGTCCCCAGACTCTTCCTCGATCCTCATTCACGGTGGACCAAGAATAGGGTGCCTTAATCTCTAATATACAGTATAAGGGACTTTTCCCAGAAAACCTCCTCCTCCTCGTTAATACTGATCTGGCATGATTTTGTCTCCGTGTGCATCACGAATCATACCCCTCAATCGGTGCTCGACTGTCAATAGTGACCACACCTGAGAACCTACCAGTCCCACCAGGTAAATTTCCATCAAACGTAGGCGCCTCAGCTTCTTCCGCATCGTCCCAACCAAGCGTCATATCCCAACCGTTCTGCAATGCCTCTTCCTCATGCGGCGGAATGTGCTGTACGATATCGGCGATCCAGTTGTATTTGTCCTTCATCATAACCTTATTCAAAGCCTGGTAACGCTTCGTGAACCAAACGTTTCCACCATTAGTCGAAGGTTGCACAATCGCCGACTCATCAAAGCGACTCGTGTTGAGTCGACAGTAACCACAAGACCGGAGTTCGAGTGTTTGGAGTTTAGAAGACGAGTTAGGAATAACGACATTTGGCGGGCAATGAGTGCAGCCGTGGACTGCGAGAGTGGCTCCAGGAGAGATGATGTCAATGACGTGTGGCCAAGAACCAGCGCGATGCTCGCCAATCCAGCTTTGTGTTGGTACTGCTGGCGGTGGAGCATTTCCGGGTTGAAAAGCAGTCATGTCAGGTCCTAACAGAGCATTACCGACATTGTTTGGAGGATTCACATGCATGGCTATGAATTGGGCATGCTGGGCATGAAGCTGGTGGGTGAGTGTTTGCTGCTGACCTTGAATTTGTTGGGCTGCTGCCTGTGCGTTGAGTTGCTGTAGCTGATGCTGGAATTGCTGCTGAAACTGTTGCTGGTGGGCTTGTTGTATAAACAATTGCTGGTGCGGAGTGAGGTTTGCTGCAGCGAAATTCGCATTCGGTGGCGGAATTGCAGGAACTCCAAGATTAGCCGCGTTATTACCATTGCCATTGAAGAGATTCAAGGGCGCAGACAGGGAGACGGAGTTTAAGACGAGCTTGCTCATGTTCTCGTGTTTGGTGATCAAAGAGACCAGAGCATCAGGTGGCATCCAGCAGTTTGTCAAGGTGAGCTCCTCGACGTGACGCATGTCGATCATGCCTTGAGCCATCAGTTCCTTATTGACCATGTTTTCAGGGCTGGACATCCAGTCACTAGAAAGGAAGGGCGCAGGCATAAGCTGTTTGTTACGCGCATGAAGACCTTCGGCGTGCTCTCCTCCGCACGCCCAACCAATATTGAGTGTTGTGATATTCTTGCGCGGTACGATCATGTAGAATAGCAACCGGTAAAACCAAGATTGTGCGGCACCTAGTGTGATTCGTGGTGTCTCCACGAAGCCAGCATTGTCCTTGATTACGTCTCTCCAGTCTGCAATGACCTGTAAGTTGACTGACTTCAAATTGGGTAAAGCGTTCCAAAAGTCGTTTCGAGCAAGTGAAAGAAGATAGCGACTCGACAACCGGGAGAAGTTGATGGTGTGGACGTTAGCGAAAGTGTGTCGATTGTCGACAATTGCGAGCAGGTAAGAAGACAGAAATGCACGTTGTGCCCATTCTGTTTCTAATAGCCATTCCTTTTGCATTTTCGTCAGATTGTTAGGAATGATAGGGTAGTCTTCGAAGCGATCTTGATCTGAATTGTCTTCTTTGACCATGAGGATGCCTCCGGAAGAAATTGGGATCGTGAAAGCATCCTGCTGTTCTTCATCAGAACTCAAGCCAGCCGCAGGAATGATGGGTTGGCCAGGAATTTCGCAGGGTTCGTCCGATATGGCCATGTCGTTACTCAGCATCCGTGATGCACCCGCAGATCGATCGATCAGTTGACGAAGATTGATGTATGGCATGTCCAGCTGAGCCTCCACCTCAATGAAGTCTTTTCTCATGTCTTGAAACTCCATCTGGTTCGCCGTCATTTCTCGGAATTGAAAAATTGCTTGTCGCAAGTCACATCCTCCAACCAGCACGGATCGATCTTTGAGATACTGCCAAAAGTTGATTTGAGCTTGTTGTTTCCGATCTTTCGTCCTCGGGATTGTGCCAAATACCGCAGCTGGTTTGCGCAGAACCCTCGAGCGAAGTGACACATCCGGCCCAGCTAGCCAGCCAAGGCCGCTGTCGAGTGAAAGTGCCAGTTCCTGGACATTACCAAGCAGGGAAAATGCGAATTTCATTCTCGGGGTTTCGTCTGCGGCATCTTCGAGACCAGCTACTTGCTCAAAGCGGTGGTACTCAGGATAAGGCCAAGTGTATTCACCCCAGTAACTCTTGTGAGCTTCTCGGGAACCCTTGAGTGGTGGGTTGGCCAGCGCATCCTCGTCCACTTCAAAGCTCATGCCAAATTTCTTCATGCGAGATCCAAAGGTCCGAAAAACATCAATGCCATGGCCGGTGTATATGTCCTCAGCTGTCGCGTTTTTCCAGAACCCCGCCGCAGACGGTTCCACCTTCATTCTGCCCTTCCCCTTGACGTCGACCTTCTTCGGAGTTCCTGAAAGCATGCCATATATCTCAGTGTTGAATGGCACGACTACTGTCTTGAACAGAACAGAAGAGATAGTCGACTCAAATTCATGGCATGTAAGTCGCATGGCTTTTATGTCATCACGAGAGAGACTGTCTGTGATGAGATAGTACAACTCAACCGGAAGCTCGTTCATGGGCCAAGTTGGAGTGCATGTGGGCGTTGTCACTGAACATTCCGATGCTTGCTTCGTGGTACTCGCTGGTGTTGTCTTGGATTTGCTGCCTGACTTTGTTCGTTTCGTCCTCTGAAATTCGACTGGCGTGAGTTTTGCGGGAAGTTTGGATTGGTCTCTAAGGTCTGGCCAAACATCACTGCCCGTCGGCGCTGGCTCGATGGTGTAAAGGAATGGCAGAGACGAGTTTGTATCGTCAGAGGGTCCATTGCCGCGATGATTCCAGTCTTTATCCATGTTGGAGCTGCCCCCTCGCATCGAGGGTCGGTTTGCGTCTCTCCTCCTTGAGCGGAACAGGCTCCAGAGGCCACGTCCATCAATATCTCGTTCCGCTGAATTGTCACGATGACGAGAGCTGTGTGCCCCATCCATCTGACGATATTGCATGTCGTCATGGTCATGGTCATCCCAATCCCGCTCTTCAACATCTTCGTCCGTGAAGTATTGTGTTGTGGGTTGAAGCTCTACAAGGGAGCGAAAGTGTACCGGTCTAAACCTCCTACGGTCCATGTCTTGCTCAACTGGGCGACCTTCCTGGTGTAGATTCTCCAAATCCTCGAGCATAGCTTCTTCATATTCATCGTCACCGAACAAGTTTTGACGAATCGTGTCATCTTCGTGTCCGAAGGCTGGTGCGATCGTAGCAGGAGAGGGTAGATTGTTTGCAGCCGACGGCGGTCCAAACGAGAATGATCGTGCAGGTCGGTGCATGCGATTGGTGAGAATGGGGCTAGAGAAGATATCAAGGGAGGCAGCGGCGGCTAAAGAGGGTCGGTCATTCATGTTTGTATCGGAACTTGACTGGTCCTGGAGGTGGAGGTTAGTTGGATCAAATCTTTTGCAAATGACAGACTTTACAAACCAAGAACGACAATGAGGCGGGCTCACGCCGACGGCGCGAACGACCGGGCTGCCACTCACTGGGAGGATCGGTCATGTTAAAGCGGTTGGGCAGAGCCGTTGTTCCAAAGGACAATTTTAGATTCAAAGCAAGGCGGCGGGGTCCAAAGTGAAGTTCAGTTGTTGCATTGTAGGCCAAGGAAGTTGACAGAGGACTTGAGCGGAAGAAATGGTGTGTGGAACTGAATTCAACTGTTCGTGTCGTCCCCGGCCTTGAGGACTATGAGTCTGTGTTTGTCTTCTACAGTTGTGGTCCAGATGCCGCGCGTGCATGCAGTTGGAAGTTTTCCTAGTCCGGCGTCACTCGTCACATGGATATTTCCTCAGCATTGGCTGAAGCGCCACCATTTGTGGGGAAAACTGCCACTGTCCCTCCAAGTCCCTCTCCTCCGCAACTCAAAACTCTCCCCAGAACTGCCTGTCCAAACAACACTGGGTCTATCTGCTTGACTGTCGTTGTGAGACCCTTGACTCAATCACTTCGCCCATGATCACTCTCTCTTGTAACATCGAATCGCTATCCAGAGATTTCTGGCCCATCTCAACCCCGCAATTTCCAAAAACTCAGCGATATCAATCTAGAATGAAGAGAACAATCTCCACGTGAAGTTAAAGAAGAACCCAATAATCACAATCGAGTAGTCCAAAGCCGAGCCTGTCATGATCAAAGCTCGCCTGTTTTTCCTCACATCGTGTCATCTCATTTGTCTGCTAGTGAAGACTTCAATGTACATTGAAGCTCCACGCTGTATAATCACACAAGGGGCAATACAACACGAGTGACCGCGGACAGCATAACTCGTCAAGGGTACTACAACGGCATGTGAAGCAGAGAAAAGGAACCAAGGATGTGCTCTCACATTAGATGAGTATGTACCGAAACTCACGGCAGTGGACAATCGAAACACCAGAAAAAGCATGTGGCCACTCAGAATGATAGTGACTCGGGAAACCATTCTTGAATGCAGCACATAAGACCGACAAAAAACAGAGGGATGAGGGCACAGAGTCACAGACTTTTTAAAGCATTGATATTATGCAACTAATTACACACCCAAAAAGAACCCACGATCAAAACACCTGGGAAACAGAAAACCAAGCTCGCATGCACGGCGCCGATATGCGTCTAGATAAATGGAAGGTGCGACTAAATCACTCTGGCGATATATTGGATAGAGTATTTAGAAAAGAGCAGCGACGAGAGCAGCACCGGCAAGCGCAATACCGGCACCGTTCTTGGAGGCAGCACCGGTGAATTGAGGAGCAGCGGTGGCCTTGGAAGCACCAGTTCCAGAGGGGTATCCGTACACTGGGGTAGCGACACCGGTACCGTAGTACGGGGTCGTTGCTGGCTTGACGGGAGCAACGGGAGTGCTTGAGGAGACAGGCATGTCGTAGTAAGGAGCGCTGGAGCTTCCTGGGACGACTGGCTTGACTGGAGTGGAGGAAGCCTTGGAGGAGGTCATGCTTGAGGCGGTGGAGGAGTAGTAGGTGATGCAGCTGGAGGTGGTGATCATGCTTGTGGTGGTGTAGGTCTTGATCCATGTCTTTGATGAGGAGACGATGGTGGATTCGACTGGGCATGGCGAAGGGTAGGTTGTTGGGACCCACTTGGTGCTGTATGGGACCTCTGGCTTGACGGGCGTGGAGGAGGATTTGGCGCTGGAGGTTGAGCTTGGGACTTCATAGTCGTAGCCATAGGCCGGGGTAGAAGAGCTGGTCGCAGGCTTGGTGGCGGAGTATGGGGTAGAGCTGGATTTGACGGGGGTGCTCGATGGAACCTGGTAGTCATATGCAGCGGAAGTGCTTGGGACGACAGCCTTGGCTGGAGTTGAGCTGCTCATGACTGGGTAGTCGTAATACTCTGCGGCCATGGCGCCAGCGGCGAGGGCGAGGATGGCAGTGCACTTCATTTTGAAAAGTAGCGACGAGGTTTTGTTGTTAAGGTGTTTGAGGTTGTATTAGTGGATTGGAGGTATGTGATTAAAGTTATTAAGACAAGACCGTAACGAGTGAGTCTTGTGAGTAAGGATTGTAGTGATTGTGGATGGGGAGTAAGTTGAGGTCTGATGTGCAGGCCTCTTATACAAGACCTGTCAGTCTGGACATGAGCGGCTGCCCATCCCTGTTGTGGCGTCCGGAAGAGGAAACAACAGGAATAGGGGTCGGCAAATAACGTTGCATCCTTTGGTGTGGGATTGGTGATGGTGGGTCTCAGACTACAGCCTTAGCTCCAATGGCTGAGCTACTGGACAGACCAGGGGGGCTAAGCTCATCTTCATTTTACTGCTTCATTTCCTCCCAAGAAAAGGATAGCGCGAGAAGTGATTGGGATGGCCATGGCTGTGACGACAGATTAAGATGAAAACACGGCTAACGTTCACTGCTGGTCATATTTTGATCAGCCTGCTTGAACGAGGGAATGGAAACATCGATGCAGTGCTGGTAGCTGCGTGTCGCTGGTAGCCAATGAATGCTTTGTGGTCGATGGTGGTACACCAATGATCAAGAGTCGAAATGGTTGGAAGTCGGTGCCGGCGTGCGGGTGGCACAGAGCCTGGGTGCTTTGGAGGACGCCTCCAGGACGCAAAGCCGGGCTTTGGCGTGTGTAAGCATTCCTTAGAGGACGAGTTCGGCAAGCAAGCCTGATGAAAGTGATTGTTCCCGCAGCTTGGCTGAATCTCTCTGTGCTTTGGCCGCCGCTTGCCTACCTACAGGAAAGCGGATTCGGGCCAGGGATAAGAGGCGTCGCCTGGCGCCGCGTGGTTGTTTCGTCGAACGGCCATGGACGTGTGGTGTTGCAATCATGGTCGATGGGCACACGACGTCGGACACAGTCGAATTCAGGTGGCAGCCAAATGGTGCGTACGGAGGTAGACGTGGTTCAGGCGGCGTTGTGCTGTTCCTCGCTCGGGGTTGGCGGTTGGAAAAAGATGATTTCCGGATCTGGACCACTAAGATTGCTCGAAGCAAGGAGCGGGTCATTCGACTCCACTGCAGTCCTGGCGCTTGCTTCTATCTGACTCAGCGTCTGCGCAGAACCTTAGAACCTTAAGGGCGGACCGCCGGGCTCTTCTCGGTGGAGAGGGTTGACATTTGGACAGTACTAGTAATAGCAATAGTAATAGCAATAGCAATAGCAATGCCTCCACATTCCTCGCCCTTAGCAATGCCTCCACATTCCTCGCCCTCGCCCTCGCCCTCGCCCTGAGTCGCCTCGCGGTCATCAGCGGCAGCCGAAGTGAGCTCGACGACTCGCAGTGGCAGTCGGCCGCATCGAGATGGCCATCACAATTCCATGCACCCGTCACAATTCCACATCCATGATGAGATCAACCTGTCCTTGGCTTGTCCCTGCCTACAATCAGCCTCATACTGTTGACACGGCATCCCGTTGAGTATGTAATGTGCTCGTGCTGGACTTGATCCAACGTCCGACCCTTCTTCCACAAGAAGCCAACATTTCTTCCACAAGAAGCCAACAATTCTTCCACAAGAAGCCAACAATTCTTGACTTCGCGGCGGGATGGTTGCGACCACTGCTCACTGCAATCTCCACGGCAGCACCACCTGCATTCAACCCCAACAATTGCAACCGACATATCCAGCCCGTGAGCCCGTGACCTCGTTGTTTGGCGACGGAGACGATCTCGCTTACGTACGCCGTACTTGCATCCTCCAGCTGCGAGCTGCTGCAGCCAGCGGGAGCCCGCCGCGCTACAACTGCTAGCAGCAGCCCGCTTGCCGCCTCCCATCTTTCCATCTACCGATATAACTTTTGCTTCTTTGCCACTCTGCGCATTCGGACGTGGGATTGCCTAGGTAGCCTCAGTAGCCTCCTTTTTGCTCAACATGGACGCGAGTTGGGAGTAGGCCGTCTCAGATCAGATTAACGTCAAAGCAATAAATAAATAAACCTATGCCGCCATCCGAGAACAGTGGAGACAAAGGGAGTTGAAACGACATGTGCAGCTCCCTTGTTGCTCCCTTTTCTTCCTGCACACCGAAACTCTCTCACTCTGTCCACAGCATGCTGGACTGATCCCACCTGCAAAGGACGTACTCGAGTGGTATCCAACCTGTGCACCACTCGACAAGCATGAACAGCTGCGTCTCCCACATCCCTTCAGCCCGTTGTACCTTCGACGCTGGTAGTACCGCGTCCAGACGAAGAGCATACAGTCTACATGCACGCTTACTACAGATCCTTCCATCCCATTATACCTTCGATGGTGGTATACAGATCCTTCCACCCCAAGCAACTTCCACCTTCGATGACAGCTCTACCAATCCCAGTGACTTTCCTCCGCAACACATCTTCGCTGAACACGAAACGCCCGCCCTAACGACAGCAAGCAGGACGCTTCCTTGACAAGTAGCGTGTCCATCTCCATGCTCGAACCACCATACCTACGAAACACATTAACATTTAGTTCCAGCCATCATAACACATGCAGCCACACGTTGAGCCGCTCATTACTGCTTTCCACCAGCCAGGCCCATGGTCTTTTCCTTCTGTCCCTGGGCCGTCCTCGTCCGGGTCATCTCATCCCGACGCTTCCACCCAGAGCCTCGCTTCTCCCCCCGCGTTTTCGGTCGCCGCTCCTGCCCTCAACAATGATTCCATTGGCGTGTGGAACATACTCGAGCTCGAATACACCGACGCTCTCTTCGCCGCCTGGGAAGCTCCAAACACATAACTGAACCGCACCTTGCTGTTTCGAGTGCTTTCCAAATCGAATTCTTCGCATCTCTCTTCCGTCTTCATCTCGCCGGCAAGTTGCAGCGCCGTACATCCGTCCGAGTCCTTCGCATCCACTGGCACACCTGATTGAACCAAGAAGGGAATGACAGTTGCCTGTCCACCTAGCACCGCTGCGTGGAGTGCCGTCCTTCCAAATCGGTCCCTTTCATCCATCTTTGCCCCATGCATTGCCAAACTCTTGAGGACGCCAAGGTGCCCACCTACTGCCGCGAGATGGACTGGCAGGAGACCTTCCTTGGATATTCTCTTCAGATCTGCCCCTGCTCCCAGAAGCCTCCCAACTTGCGGCACGTCGCCCGTGGATGCTGCTTCGCACATCATCTCGCAAAGACTTCTTCGCTTGGATGGAATGGTTACGAGGCTCCTTCTTTTGTGTGACAGACTGGACTGCCGAACATGGCTGCGGACTTGCGCTTCATTGCTTCCTGCGACAAGAGCCTCCCATGCTTGTTCATTGATCGTCGGCGCTTCGGACAATGCAGGATCGGCAAACGGGTCTGTCATCTGTTCATATCTGACGTAGTCGCCATGTTTGTCGTGCGTGCAGTACTCTGGCACTTGCGCAAACCCAAATCGCGCTGTGAGCCTGTCTTCCCTCTCCGACCGTTGCAAGTTGCCCAATTCAGTAGACACCTCCTTCTCATTGAATTCCACTTTCGTACCTCTCGAGCGCATGCTCAAACTCATCGGACATCCAAACGGTATTCGTGCCATCATCGCAAAGTCCAAGATCAGCTGTCGAGAAGCAAGAAGAATCGTGTTGCAGAGATCGCGACTTTAGGAAAAAGAGGTGAGATGTCGAGTGAAAAGGGTAACTGAATACCAACAGCGCAACAGACAATCTTTGATAGCTCTTGAAGGCAACAGGTAAAATAGATAATATATGCCCGAGGGACATTGACATAAGAGGCACAATCCCCGTCATATGATCCCACCATCATCCTTTCGATTTAAAACCGCCTCGTCGGAGTAAAGTCCAAGCTTCACCAAGCACACAAGCATTGACGTTAGCCAAGGCCAAGCCTGTCACAACACCAGATATCCATCTCGGATCCTGAATGCGGTGCCAATGACCTGTATCTCCATGACGGTTTTGCATGGCACAATATGAAGGCATGCTAATCATTGCAGGGCACGAATCTATCGACTCAGCAAAGATCTTTGAGATGGGGGCCACGAGATATGGAGACGACATATCGCATCCCAAACTGATACGGTCCGATATCCTTATCAACGAAGATCAACTCCTGCCATCTCACCGTTGAATCTTCGATAGAGGAATAAATCCAGCAGATACGCACTGGCACGATTCAGGTTCCTCACCCTGCCTGCGATGCAAGACAGACTGTCAATTGTGAACGCGACCGACAGCTCTGGTGGAGACACGGGAGACACGGGAGACACGGACGATGAAGTGGGAATGACTCTCATCGCATGACCTATGAGCGCAGCCTTAGTACCGCGGAGAGCCTCGCTATGCACAAAAGGAATATACCATAGTATCCAGAAGGATCTGTGCCTGGGATGCTTATCCTTATCATCAAGGTGTGGACGGCAGGCCCGGGTGATGGGTCACGATGAACCCGAAGCATCCTCCTACACATTTCACAGTATCATCTTTCCAAGCCCGGAACAAAATTAATTCGTGACTCGGCAAGTTGGCGAGGCTTTTCGTTAGCATCGAGACAGACGCTTTGGTATTTTTCAATTCATGACGGCTCAGGAAATTGTATCTCTGTGTTGTCGTGGCACGTGAGAGTTTTGGAGGTGCACGTTCGGTTCGCCGTCACGGATATAGCACTGCGCATCGGGACGGGATGGGCGCCGCCATTCCGGACGTCCTGCAATGAAGCGCGACTGCGCAAGGACTTTAGGACTCTTGTGCCTGGTTTAGGGCTTCGTGGGACATGCGGACACGATGCGCATGTTGTGACAGCAAAGGGGAGGAGGAGCAGACGTCTAGGGTCTGCTGTACAGGCACAATTGGTACACAGTAGATACGAGGTTAGGCGGGATCGACGTCTCCGGTGGGTCTACTGTGGTAAGGTCTAGAAGATGTTTGCGGGATGCTGGATTGGGAATCCATGTTCTAATGATCGCAATGCAGCCTTGTACTAGCAAGCATCTTGCTGGTACACGCGAAATTGCCGAGGAATGGAGTGGGAAGGTGAGCACTGAGCAGACATGCGATGAGGGGAAACTCATGAGTACATTCTCTACATACTTCTGACTGACCCTTACGCGCAACAGCAGCCAGGACCCTACGGTCAGGCTGCGCAAAGTGCCTACTAACAGCCAGGCGCATAAGATGACAGAAGCGGGCACGCTACCATCTGGTCTAGTACACAGCATCTTCAACCATTTTCTCCAGGAACCTCCTAGACCCAGGAAACTCCTCCCTAAGTGCTCACAAACCCAGCGGCAAAAACCCGCAGAACCTCCCGCAACCCCATCAGACCAAAGCACTCAGAAACAGTCATAGCCCTGTCGACAATGGCAAGAATCACTGAGAAGAGATATCAGTCCAGCCCTTCCAGTCATGCGGATGTCATTGCAACATACCATACCACCGGGCATTCCCTAAGTGCAGCAGACGCGGTTGCCTACCCATTTACAGACAGCCCGCCCACGATTGCACTTCAAATGGCAATCGGCGTGGCTTGCGAAACAGGAAGAAGTTTCAATAGCAATGGGGGCATCTTCGACAGCGTTGGGAACAGCATCGATTGGTTGAACACGGTCAGGGACGAGAGCGAAAGAGAAAGGAAGTAAAACCAGCGTGACGAAAACGGCTGTGATTTTGGGAACCATTTCGACACCTCTTTAGGTAGATAGAAAAAAATGTCTGCTGTGGCGTTGAGTCGTCTGGTCGAAGAAAAGGGGATCGATCGATCGATTGATTGATTGATGGTTGTGGATGGTTGCTGTGTAGTAGTAGTAGTAGTAGTAATCCAGTTCCTCGAAGATGACCTTTCCACCCAGCAGAAGGAGTCCTGGTATTTATAGCTCTGAAAACGCACGCACGGGTTAATTCCCATCACAGCCTCCTTTGCGCGTTGCGGAGGTGGAAACACAGATGAAGGGTTACTCATTCGAGAAGTCTCCATCCAACGCAGACCTACCCCCATCCGACCCATCCAGCGCATCTAGAGTGGATATCTTCGTGTCATAGATCCCCCCTCCTATTGAAACAGAAACACGTACGCAAAGAAAAGAAGAAAAAAATTTATTGTTAANCGTTGTGTGGTTATTTATAACTCGCTGATTGAGTAGGTGGAATCGTTTCATCTTAATTAAGGAAATCCGGTGTTGCTAGAGTGCTGGATTTTGTTTGTTTGGTTGGTTGTTTTTTTAAATGGCTCGTTTGAGTTTTTATGGGGTGGGAGTATTGTGGTTTGGTGGAGTTGGGTTTTGGTTATTTTCTCTGTGTGGATATGATGGATGTCATGAATATGATTCTTTCGGAAGTAGGTAAATATATGTATACGGAATACCTTGTCTCTGCTAAGTAGAAAAGGGAGCGCGATACGGTGGTCGTGCTGGTGGTTCTAGCCTTCTAGGTAAGGAGTTACCTACCCGCTAGTAGATTTACTATCTACCTAGCGATTGTAGGCGTATTTCTATTCACCGCCTCTATTCTTTGAAACATCCCAACGAATCTGCCTACGCCGGATAGTCGTCTTTTTGTTGGATTGATTGAAGTTAGTCGCTAAATTTTTAATAACAGCGGAGTTTCGATCGAGAATTGTCGAATACGCATTGAAGGGTCGAAGATCAGGGGCCCTTTGAATTGTTTCTGTGTGTCTATCGGTTGTTGTTGAATTATCATTACTATTGTTGGATCAAGATGGCCAGCATCATACCACGCTAATTTCTAGGCTCTACATCTGGACCTCGCGCTTCCGCAGCTGTTTCGCTGGAAAGAGAAACTCTCACGACTTCCATTGCGCATCCAGTACCTCGCTCAGTTCCTTCTCGACTTGGCACTTATTTAGATCTCTCCTGAATTCTCCTTTCCCCAGCGAAACTCCTCTCCAGTGTCGCGCTCCGTCGATACACGTCTTTCAAACTGGCCAGACTGATTGGTCTGGACGCTGGTCCCGCTCTGAAAGACATGATTGGTGCACCCAGTGTTCCCGAATCTGCTCTTCGTCTTCCTACTTCCTCGTCCTCTTCTCCATGGGCTTCTTCTGTTCGATGGGAATCCATGTCGCGGTTATGGTGGAAGTCCATGATCATACCACTGCTTGAAGCTGTCAGCCGACTTCTCCGTCTACCCTCTTCGAACCGGGAATTCATTTTTGATTGACTGGGTAGGAGGGCGGCGATGGGGGCGGGTGGTGTGCTCTTGTCTGGCACTGAAACGAGGGAGATTGCGCGCGTCTTGACGGAGCTGAGGTCGTTTGGTGGGGTGGGAGTGGGAGTGGACGTGTCGGTCATGGATGGGTGATGTGAGATTCGGTGTGCGCCTGGGAATAGGAGTGAGAGCGTTCGAGGCGGTGCTGAGAGACGGCGTCCCAGGTTCTCGTATTCGAAGACGGAGAGGGATGAAACTCCATCGTGGCTGGCGCGGCCCTCGCGGGAGACCGGGTGGGAACCTAGGGGACCCGATACATTGTCCATTGTTGAGATTCGGTGCGTCAAGAACGCTGGTGGAGGTAACTTTGGGACGACGTCTCCCGTCTGTGCCGGTTTTGTCGGCGCCATTCCCATGATTGTTTCTACATCGGCTTGAGACATGTTCCGTGGCATCAGTGTTGCGCTGTCGTCGTTGAATCGTTGGACCCTTGCTCGAGCGAGTTTCCGTTTGCGCCAGAGACAGAAAGAGAGAACTGCGATGATCAGGAGCCAGATAGCTATACCAACGGCTACTCCGATGGTTGTTTGGTTCTTCAACACCCGTTCTGGTGTAGCTGAGGTTAGGCCTTCTGTCCCGTCCGCTGCTTTGGCGGCAGAAGCTGATGCGTTGGAGAGACCGGTGACTGTCGTCGTGCTCGTGTCAACGATTCTTGTAGTTGTTGACGGTCCTGATCCGGGCCCGCCGGCTGCTGAATTGAGTAACGTCGAGACGGGCGTCGAGGCCGAATTGAGTAACGTGGATACTGGACTTGGTGACTGGAATCCGACGCTCGTCGACGAACTCCCCGTTGATGCTGCGATGGACGCTGCACCGACCGACAGGCCACTCGCGCTTGCGGGATTTTTGAGGACATCCGTCGATGATGATGCACCTACCGGTGGCTGGTTTGGATTATCGGTCGGCGCGGAGTCCATGCTCAGAATCGTCCTCGACAGTGTCTTTGCCGATCGTGATTCTTGAGCGACGGAGGCAATTGCTTGCTGTGGGGGAATGACGGTTTGTCCTGCATCCCGGTTGCCAGAGCCTGAACCTGGTCCCAAGCCTGCAGGTCCGAAGCCAGGCAGGTTGATGTACTGGAAGGGATCCATTGCGGTCCAAGTTCTTTCTTACTGTTACCTCCGTGGTCCTTCCTCCTAACGACTGTGCGGACGCAAACTTTCGATGTCAAATCTTCAGGACAATTCGGTCCGGTCCGTTGTTAGTAAGTGAATTTGTGTCTCGTTCGGGCGAGATAGTACGCTTTGAATGAAGAACGGACGAGAACAAATAATGACGAAGATTTCAATTGGGAGAATAGACAAGAAAGAGGGGAATGTCGATGGGAAACCACGAGAGAGTGCTGAGTGTACGACATAATATTCCGTCCACCCATCTTCTCCAACGATACTTGTTTCGTCGAATGACTTTGTTCACGCAGTATCTATCCATCCTCGTGTAGGAGACTGTGCTGCGGTTTCAAATACCAAACAATAATCGATAAAACGAAAGGTGGTTGTTGTGTACTTGCCTTGAGGACCGCGATTCTCGCCGTCCGTTGAGAGCGCGCACCACGATCTCCCATCAAGATGCACGATGGAGCACAGTACAACAAATAGCCAGCTCGATTTTTGCAACTTACTGACTTTGCAACATCGCACGCATCGATAGTAGGATGGAGGTTGGGAGGTGTGCGTAGTAACAGCTTTCGTTTCGTGTCTCCGATTCCATCCATGAAACATTTTTGACGCATTTGATGACGGGGAAGTCTTCATGTTCAGGTGCGAGCAGGGCACTTTAGTGAAGCTTCTATATTCTTAGCAGTTTGGTGCGAATTGAACAGTGAAGATGTGGTTTAGTGTGGTGTTGTGAAGGAGTGAGGAGAATGGATTTGGAAAGGTGATGAGAAGTTTTACCCCTGTCGCGCTAGACGGATGAGGTAACGCCCTACTTGAAGTGGTTTCAGCGCGAGGACCTGATGGACTCGACGTTCGAAGATTGTTGAGTAGAACTTTTCATAACGGGGTTCTTGGTCGTTATAGAAAATTCAACTACGAAAGGGATGATGAACGTAATAGAGCCAGGATCATATGCGCCCTCTTACCGACTTATTAGTGTACTAGACCCAGCCATACATCGCCGAGCTCTGAAGTTTTCGAATGAACAATACCGACGAACATGGTACAAGGTCTAAGTCTAGACCAGACAGGTAAGGCACTGTATGAAGGCATCCTTAATATCAATACCATTTGAAATATTTCATGACTACAGTATTCGCATGCTAACATCAATACACTTCATCCAGGATTCTCCAATTTTCTCCGCATCATCCTCATATCCTGTTGCCGTGCGTGTTTTGACAACGATGGACAGGAGCGGATTTCCTAGCATTGTGGTGAACAGATCATGTAAAAAAGGCGCGTCGATGAAATCAAATTATATCGTCATCTCTTCAGCCTCCTTACCGGGAACGTGTGTATCCAGATTTTGTGGAAGGCGAAATGGGTTTCCAGAATCTGTGCTATCGATATGATGGGCATATGCCTCCCGGCCATTTAAATATCTTTCTAACCTTGCTAGCAGATTCCTCAGCCTGGGGGAGGAACTGGAGTCCTTTTGAGGAACAGATACTGCATACAAGATATGCCTTGAACCTCTTAGTCCCAAGCCATGACGGCCTTTTCGATGATAGGTCGAATGACTTTTCTTCCAGCATCGGAACGCTCATGAGTCCACACCATTTGTCGATGACGGAGCTCATTAGCTCGATGCCATGGCTTGACCTTGAGCGTCGGGTCGTTCTCGATCGCCGTCTTCACGGTGTAAAAGAGACTGTCGGCCTGTTCGTCAGTGATTCGAACGTCACTTCGTACCACGAGAACGATCTGCAGAGAAGTCACAGGTTAGCCCAGTTGCAAAAGGTGAGGAATGTATTGGAGCGCCATACCTCGCGGATTTTCTGCTTCTTCCCATGTTTGTCCCTAATCTTGTACTTGTTGAGTGTGATATTAATATCGGTTCCAAGCTGCGCTGTCCACGCCGCCTCGATTGCGAACCAGTCGAAGAGTGCTTCGAATTCCGTCTTCTCAATTTGCTCGTCCAGCGAGTAAGGAATAGAAGCGAAACCAAGGCTGACAGTAGGCGTGAGTGGAGATGGAGTATCGACCAAATCACCCTTCCAGTCCCGTCGAAGCAAATCACGCACAGTAAGGTTATCAAGGTCCTTTTTCGCGTCGCTCAATACCTGATCTAACTCCTTCATCCTTTTATACAGGTCAGATTTGTGCCAATTGCTGCGTTCGAGAATGCGTTGAGAGATTCTGCGGTCCTCCTCTGTAGCAGAACTAAGTCCACCCGAGTCGATTGAGATGGCGCTGAGAATGAGTTCGAGCAACTCGTGGGGCATGTGATATTCTTCCGGCAGCTTTTCCAACTCATCGAGCATTTGCCGAGCAACTAGAGTTGTGCAACTCGCCACCGCCTCGAAGATTCGCGGTTTGGCGTCTTTGCCAGCCCCGGAATCTTGGTGATGATCGAAAATGCTCAAGATTGGAGCATTGCTCCACTTGCGCAACGGTACAGCGTGATCAACGATAACAATTCCTTTGATATCGCGAGCAAGTGTTTCCGGGGACTCTGGTAATTCATCAAGTGTCAAGAGATCCGAGTGCCCTGTGCTCATCTGCGAGTTGGCCAGAGCAAGCTTGTTCTCCGGACGCAGGTCCAGAGCATCAGTGGGGGTCTGCAGCAATGCAATAGCTTTGACTGGGTTCGAAGTATTTGCCGTCGAGTGCTCAAGATGGTAAGCCCAGGTCAGAGCAGCAGTCATTGAATCCATGTCGCCGCCCTCGTTGCCTTGCACGAGAATCCATTCCGACGAGCGACCAGCCTGCCAGTCAATGAGGAATTCCTTCTTCGTTTCACGACTCCATTCGCTGAAGTGTCCCACGCCTGTTGCGATGGCGTTCGCGGCCTTCATAGACCTTGATGGTTGGTCGATGGTATCCTTGAAGATGACTTGATTGGGTCGGGCCGGAGTGGCTTGCACTGTGGTAACAAGGTGGAGACCGCCCAAAATGGCAGTCAACGGTGACGTCCTCATGATGCTCAACTCTTTTTGGGTGAAAGGTAATGAAGAAAGGAACATGGAGTCGGGCTGAGTGCTGGCCATCAGTGTACATATACAAAATTCTGGTTAGCTTGAGGCCGATGCCTTGGCCATGACGCACCGCACCAGGGTACGTCGCTTTGACCCACATGTGCGGCTCAGCGTGGAGTTCGTCGGGTCCATCTACCACATCACGTGCAGGAAAACACTTCCTCAAGTGAGGCTGAAGTGGATACAGCCTCATCTCGATTGCCCTGTTTGACGTACGGAGTACTTGAATGGGATGACTTCTAAACAACTCCGAGAGATTCCAACATGTACACTTCACAGGCCTGTCCCGCTAATCCAAATTGAGACGCCCCTTAATTTCACGGTCCATGGAACCGAAGTCGACAGTGCTCTCCAACATGGACACGAAGAGCATGCAAGGCTTACGGAACAAGTACGGATCGAAACGGTATTGGTCATGTGCGCCTCTGCTGTCCTCATCAGAATTCTTGACATTTGGCCAAAGAGAGAAAAAACAATCACACCCAAGTTTTTCAAATCCTTTGACTATGTATCATTTCATAAATCTACATTGATCAAACGAAAGTTCTCATTCATACGATAAGAATGATACTCGTTTTAAGAGGGCGTAAGCCTGGTCTAGCTCGCTTTTACCGTCTTAAAGAAAATAAGTCTTTTCAAGCAAGGATGAGCCCCCAAAGAAAGTTCAATCGCGATAGAAACCACCGAACGGGAGACCTGCGACGGGAAGAGGATCATTTCTTTGAAGAAAGCAATGGTCTTTTCTCATGGAGAGAATCTAGAATGAGGAGACATCTTCAAAATCCTTTGAGGCTTCTGCAAGTACCGGAGGCATCCTCACAAAGCGATTTCACAGCGTCAATTTCCATTCTCGCCCCGAACTCAGCAGTCATCTTCCCGATCAAGGACGAAATCAGATATCTGCTCGCGAATCTCACTGGTTAGGTAGCTGAATGATTCCAACATTGCTGAACCGAAACAGGCTATTTCCGGTAAAGAACTTGCATGGCCGACCGGACCTGCAGGATTTACAAGGATCAAGCTGCCCGTATTTCCCGAGATTCCTTCGACATCCTCGCATGGAGCTCTCAGAGGCAAGTATCGGGACCAGATCTCGGGGTAAAGAAGAATTTGTGGATCTGGGGTAAAGACGGGCCGGCCAGGTACCCGTCTCTCGGCTTTTGACATCTCTCACCGAAGACCCACGCTGGACTGCTATAGGGCCAGAGGTTTATAGGGGGGGAACTAGAATAATTTAATCATCCCAACATCCTAGGTCGCGTCTCAAGATGTTGCGACAATTTTTGGTATCAGCGCTGTGTGCATTTCAGATAGCTGCGGGCCAAGCATACAATTACACCCAACATACATGTACTGTACCAGCTAGCGGTACTAACCTCACAGATGATGCGCCCGCGATACGCACGGCTTTCAAGGAGTGTGGATATCGCGGTAGGATCGTCTTCAGCCCTACTACTTACTTCATCAACTCTGTATTGGACATAAGAGGTCTCGACGACGTGGACATCGATATACAGGGCGAGCTTCTGGTATGGCAAAGATATCGAACTGTGCAAGATCCTGCTGATAATTCCCATAGTGGAGTACTGATATTCAATACTGGCTCAATGCGTCTCTTCCCATGGGATATCAAAACCAGTCAACAGCATTCATACTCGGCGGCAACAATGTACGCATCAATGGCCATGGCAACGGAACCTTCAACGGCAACGGCGACTATTGGTATCGATTTATCTCGAAACAGAGTAATACATCAAATTTTCCACGCCGCCCGCATCAAATCACCTTCAACGCCCTTAACAACTCTGTGGTAAAAGGACTGCGATTCCTGCGAAGCCAGATGTGGACCATGACCGTCATCAACAGCACCAACAGCGTCTTCTCGGACATCTTTGTAAACAACACCGGAAACACAAAGCAAAGCTGTAAGCATCTCCCATCCACCGATCCTACACGAGGAAGAACAACCAACTGACATACTCAAGCAAACACCGATGGCGTCGACACAGTCTTCTCCTCCAATCTCCTCTTCAGCAACTGGACCGTCTACAACGGCGACGACTCCTTCTCCTGCAAGGCGAATAGCACAAACATCACCCTCCGTGACTCCCACTTCTACAACGGGCTGGGTATAGCTATGGGTTCCATCGGCCAGCTCAAAGGCCAATTCGAAACCATTGAAAATTTCCGCGCCGAAAACATTGTCTTCACGAACACCTTGCACGCCTTCTACGTCAAGACATGGACAGACGATCAGAACGGCTATCCACCCAATGGCGGTGGCGGCGGTCTCGGTTTCGCGTCCAACATGATGCTGAAGAATTTGACTCTTTCCAGGTTGCGCGGGGCTCCCTTTACCATCTCCCAGTGTACGCGCTTCAAGGGTGCGCCGGGCGATGGGAATTGCACGAATAGTCAGTTCCAGGTCAAGGACGTGGAGATCGATGGTATGAAGGGTACGACGAGGGACGCCAGGGTATTGAGTCTGCAATGCAGTGCTGTTGCGCCGTGCTCGAACATCACGCTGAAGAACATTGATGTGGACTTAGTCAATGGGACCGAGGCCGGGAGATATCTTTGCGGGAATGTCAAGAATCCGATAGGTTGGAATTGTACGGGGCCGGCTTGTGTAGGTGGTGGTAGTTCGGGAGGATGTTGAGGCTGATATTCAGGAGAGAATTGTCTGCGATCGGGATAGCATGCGAAAACAAAGTGGACTCAGAATTGCCAGTGACTGTACTCCAGGCTGTGGAATCTCCGATGACTTCTTCATCCATTGTAAACTGTGATTAAATCGTTTTGACGCCCAACAATACTTCGCAGAAGACACCTTCACATTGCTAGACTACCTCCCTGTGCAGCGCGCACGATATCCAAAAGAAGGGTTCAGAAGTGAGAACAAGCATACAATCCGGAAAGTCTACAATCGGACGGAGGTGAGGGCATGAAGCGAGATTGGGGTAGGCCGTGATCCGAGAATTGGATGCTGAGCGCAACCTATCGATGGTCTGCGAGTACTATGATGACGGTCAATTGGTTTCAAAGAATACTCTGAGTCTCCGTAAAGATCGAAATATGGAGAGATGAGGGGGGAGAGTCATACCAGGAACATTCCACTCGATGCATCCAGAGTCTCCTCCTTAGCAGTATCCCAGCAGCGGCAGTATCTCCTTGATCGATACTGCCGCCCAATGCAAGTACACCAAGTTCCTCCACAACGCCCAATTCCCCTTCCTCGTCACAATCTCGCGTTAATGGCGGGAACGCAAGGTGAAGGGCTGAAAGGCCCAGATTGAAATGTAGACACGCCGAACGAACCAGCCTTGATCGAAGTATTGTCCATGAATGGTATAGAGGAAGAGGATGCCGTAGAAGTAGGTAGTGAGGATTATACCAGGGGTCTTTGGCATTTCGACGGCCATCCAAGCTATCCCTGAGACAGATCATTGGTCTCGTCTGATGCGGCGATAATCAAAAGTTCGTCTGCACTTCAAGTCCTTCAATCCTAGGTTGAAGTCTTATGACGATCTAGAAGACTGCAAGACTTACTGTGCTTTAACGCCAAGCGGCCTCATCTAGCTTATTTGAAGGAGTTCGTGGGAGTGTCAAGGAGATCGTAGATATGAGCATGAACTACAGTGGGCGTGCCACAAACGTTGAGGTTGGAGAGCGCTCAATCTGTAAATCCTACTCGTGCTCGGGCCTGGCAGAGGATTCAAGCACGCATAGAGAGAATGAGATCTGGACTGTAGATAGCAATACCATCAGCGTTAGCAAACCAACATCTTTACCTATGGAACAGCAGAATTGGGACTTACCGTACCTTCTTATAGTGCCATGAGTCCTGGTTTCAATGTTCGCCTGCATCCCAAGTGTTTGTAGCAGTTGCCATGCTACGTGATCCGCCGTAAAATTTCTTTTGAACAAGAAATCAACGCATCTAAAAGATTTTCCTCCCGCCCTTACTTGACCAAGCAGCAAACACCTCATCACCACATTACCACATCAATCCACCATCAGATTCATTATCACCAGCATCATCAACAGCAACAACATGGGCTGCAGATCCTCCAAACCAGCTCACTGTGAACAAGCCCGTGATGTCCGCCAACATTCGGCACCACCGAGGCTCTCATCATTCTCGTCATCATCATCATCATCATCATCATCATCATCATCATCATTCAATGCCCTCAGGCCACCAAAAATCCAAGCCCAAGCAGCATACCAACAAGCACAGCCATCCCCTCCTCCTTTCGCCTCCACACCTCCCTCTTCGCGCCCCTCCCCACTCCTCTCTATACCCCGCGAACTGCGCCAACAAATCCTCCTCGCCACCAGAACGGGAGACGATCTCCTCGCCGAAATCAACGCAATTGCCACCAGACGAATCGTCCTCACGTTCATCTCAACACCAGATGTGCTCGGTTGCGGGGGACGAATGATGTGTCAAATGGTACGAAGGGGGACCCTCGACCCGGCACCTACTCGCGCCTGGGCCGCCGATCTGCGGAGAGTTTGCTCGGTGTTTGGAGAGGAGATGACGTGGGTGGAGGCGGAGTGGATGAGCAGGGGACGGGGACAGGAGTTTGAAGTTTACAGTCCGGCGTACTGAACGTCAAATCAGTAGATGAGGGAGTTTTTGATGTGCAGTCATCTCAGTAATTCGGTGTATCGAACGTCAATCCAGAAGCGGAGCGAGTCTTTGAAGTGCAGTCATCTCAGCAATTCGGCATATTTGGACCAATTCGCCATGGTATACCAAAACGGCGGCTGATACTCGAGATTTTTCGACGACCGGGGCATATCTGGGCTGAACAACAACGGGATCATTTTGTTGGTGTTTTCCTTTTGAGTGGATGGATGAAACTGGCAATTCTGGTGACATTTGTCGGGCGGTGGACTCACGCTCATTTTCTGCTGTACCTGCCTTGACCAAGCCGGAAGGTCTGGGTAGTTGTTGAGATCTCTTGAAGAAAGGAGTTTAGACGTACTTGAGTAGTTAGATCTTGCAACACCCTTTCCACTTACTTCGACCATGACAGCTCCTATTGCCATAAGCAACGTGCACGAGTTCAACAGATATCCGAAGTGAGCAGAAGGTCATCGCTAGAGGATTCCTTCAAAAGCACAATGAGATCGTGAGATTCAAAGGTCTTCTTTTTGGTCATGTCTGAAACCGCATCCGGAAGGAAACCCCGATTCGGAACCCTTAATGAGCGAAAAATTAGCGTCGAAATGTGAGATCTCAAAAAGAATATCTGTGGCCACACCAAACACCACGGCCGAGTACGAGTGCGCCAGTCGTAGCTTCACACGTCCTCACCACCAATTCATGTCCAGAGTGCCAAAAACCCAAAGATTTGAATCTCCTTTCAAATCAATAATACAAAACCCAGCTTCACACCCAACCACATGTCAAAATCAAGCCAAAAAGATCAGCCAAAGGGTAAAGCTTAGGCCCGATCGAACCCACCACATCAACAACAGCAGCAGCAAACAAAGAACCACCAGCCAATTCAAAAACAAAATGACAAAAGCTTACCACCCAGCACTCGAATAATGGGTGGCTACGAAAATCCTCTGACGGATTCTACCTCGAAATTTGCTCTTTGCTCTCTCTGCTCCGCTCTTCGCTCTTGGGTTGGGGGTAGGGTGGTGTTGTGCTTGAGGGGTGGGGAGTTAACTTACTTGACTATATGCCCGTAGGCTGACGAAAGATTCGAGGGCTGCGGTATATAAACCCCTCCAGCATTTCGCTTCCTCGCCCGTAAATATGAATGGATTTGCAACAGAGCTGATGCTCATTTGTGTCATTCAACAATCTCTTGGATGAAACTATTTTCTTGTTACCTTGAGATGTTAGAACTATGTATATTAGGATGTGGGGAGACGGGCGACTTGCCTTAATGAATTCGCAGTGCCAAATTCATCTGAAGAACAAAAATCTTCGGTCTAACGACGAACAATCCACAAGCGGGATCAAAGCTACAGCAACATAGTCAGGGCTGTCAGTAATCAGGAAAATACATCGTTTCGACAAATATTCTTCGCGATTGCGTCCCCTGAAGGCTTATACTTGGAATTGTGTCAGCACACGCAGTACTTGACAAGCTCGCAAAGCAATTAACGTACCTTTCCAATTCCTCGAATGCGGTTCTCGACTTTTCCTGCAGCTTAGACAGTGTTAGTGCACACAAAGTCGAAGCCATTGCAAGACCTCCGCTCCAGCCTCCTCATCCCTTTCCCTCAACGAGTCCTGCCAGAAGTCCAGTCAAGATACTGACCGAAATCAACAACCACGCCACACCTTTCGCGCCCACCTTCTGTCCTCAAAAGCTTCTTACCTGAACGGCGTCATCACAGCTGGGACTTGAGGTCTCAGAATTACCTGTCAAGAACGCCATCCCTTTCTATACCAAGTCGGCGATAGTGTCGTCTGGAACTCTTTCGACAGTATCACCAAGACGCGCGACGGAACACCAAGTCAGCGCATTCCTTCCACGAAGTCTGCGACCTGTACGGCCAAGAGGAGCAGCTGAGGAGCCACAGACTCATCTACCAGCAGGACGCACTTTCATTGGCAAGAGTCTCTTCGATAGCCCTCTTCCCTTGCTCCTCACGTTGCATCCATCTCGGGGGATTCTTTTGCGCAATTGAAAGCCTTCCCGCAAGGCCCCATCAGCGCGGCCAACACAGTGAGTACACTCCCCTCATACGCTTCAACAAGTTTAGTGCTAGTAACTCATCATACAGAGGGAGCCGAAGTGTGCAACACAAGTAAGCGTCCTCATAAGCGGCGCCCATGGCTCTCTCCATTTGCAACAACTTCCTGACAGCTTCCGTGTCCTACTACCCATCAGCGAAAACCAAAACGATCGTTCCACCAGGGAACCCCACATACAATCCTGAGCTCGCAGTGGTTCTGAACAAAAGCCTCTCCACCAAAACTTCGCCACCAGCCACAACGACTCTGAGCAATCACTTCTTCGGCAAATTCTCTACCTCCAGCGTTAAGAGCATGGCTCCAGTCGATGGCGAAGAAATGACGAGCAACAGCTCAAAGCTTACCCGATCGAATCCACAACTCGCTAGCAAGCCAGCTACTACTACGAGCACCGCCAATGCAGCGGTCGGAGAAGCTGTGGCAGCTTCAAGCTTTTTACCAAAGACTGCCATAGCGAAGCCCAGAACGAGCGCAATCGCGCCTGTAGGATCGACTGTCTCCGGACTGCCAAAGGTGGTTCCCTATGCTCCACTACCAGGACTCGGGCAGACTGTCAACGGTGAATTCGTCAACACACCCGGCCGATATCAGGGCTACGGTTCCAGAATCCCATACGCCAGCTTCGTCGCCGACTTTGTTAAGCCAGCTCCTCAAGTCGAATACGAAAATGTACCGGGTCGATATCAAGGATACGGCAGCAGGATACCATATACGTCATTCTGCAGCCGGTATCCTGGCCCAGTCTTCACGGTGAAGGGCGAATCAGACTACGCGGTCAAGGCGCATTCCAACCGGACCGAATAAGATGACCTGCTGTTCCAGGACGTCGACGACAACTTTGGGCATAAGAAGGGAGACGGCGACGCGGTTCGTGTTACTTGTAGCGACAAGACCAAGAAGATTCCGTTTCTTGCCGGTAAATCTACCCTCCTGTTCTGAAAAAGCGTGGACGATGGTGAAATGGCGTAGGAGAATGAACTAAGTGGCATGACTTGAGAACAATGGCAGCTGCTTTCAAAAAAAGGGTCAGGGGCAAGTAAAGACAGAATCCGCGAGCAGTTTCCACGGCAGGTGAGATGCTGAAGGAAACATAAAACGGAAGACTCCTGTGGGAAAACCATAATCACAAGCTCAATGGAAGAACCTTCAGACTATCCCCTTTCCTGCCATGATCACCACTATTTCCTAGCTCTTCTTCGCTTTAGTCCCGGGCAAACTAACCAATCGAAGCCCATAGGAACGGCTACCAATTGCTACTTCAACTCGCCTGCTGACAGAAAATACTTATCCTTAGTGTTTCCGTTCTATTGGATTTTCAGAGGTTCTAGACCACCATTGAGCTGATTGGATTCCTCAAATTGATGAACAACTTGTAGGATTCTTTTCAAAGCCCACTCCAAAGCAATAGACGTGTGGCAACAAGTAGGCCGGTTTCAGCCCCGAAAATGTGGGATGAGCTCCATGAGAAAAATGTTCTTCCTTAGATCCAAATGATCCTCTCTGATGTCGGGACCCCTATTCAACGAGGTCCAACCATTCGACCGCTATGGTGAGCCAGGTTCAAGACTCACCCACTTCAACAGCCAGTCTAGTAGATGTAGACCTTGACACCATAGCCAATGACAGCTCCCATCTGCATAACATGGAAAAGCTGTTCCTAGAGCATAATATTCCTGATAACGGCGGCGAAGTTTCTGGACAGCAAGATCCCAAGCCGCGTGTCTGGCTGGAGTTAGCTCCCAGACCTGCTTTTAGAGAAGCGAAGTGAAGAGTCCGGACTTCCAATGGATCATGGCGGACTCTCAAGCGCCCTTAATTTTTGGAATCTGCTTTCAAATGACCTTCTATCCAGCATGTTCTGCAAGCGACACGGTATTTCGAAAATGTCGGCGGCGCTGCGACTGAGCAACTCCTGTAACGACATATAGGTTCAGCAAGGCCTGAGATGAAAGCATAGCCACTACTGACGGAGCTGAATGTTATCCTACCGAATGGTCTCTTGCAAATTGTAACTTCTGTTCTGCCGCGGAAAACAAATTTGGTGCCGTTCATCATGACTTATTTCCTCAGTAGGTCCGCGCGAGCTTGTCAGCAGGTTTCGCTCCTCACATTACACTTGCCGGCTAGTAAGAGAATCACTTCGGAGAAGAACAGATCTCATCTATGCAAACGCAATCGACCTGAAAATTCACAAAGCTCTTGATGCCTTCGAGGTGCTGTGGAACAAGCGGGAAATACTGCGCATCGCCTAGTCTGGAATCCGAGGGCAAGGTCCAGCCCAACCGTTGAACAGCCAGCCCAAGCCGTGCAGAGGGGCTGAAAACGCATGATGACAACTGGCTTGTATCTGAAAGTTGTGAGTATGCCCCTGCGGTGGATTGAGGGTCTAAGTTCTGGTGCCGGGTCGTGGTGAGATGCCACTGGCGCTTCTCCGTCGCAGGTATTGGTGTAATGTTCCCCTGCCGCGCTACGCCCAGTACAGATCCTATGGTACTTCCGGGAATCTGAACGCGCAGTTTAGGTCTACAGTATTGCCCTGGTGTCTGTCTGTAGCATAATACAGTCAATTTAACTGTGTAGCCCGGCCAGTCTTTGACGAAGGGGCCCAAGTACCGAAACGCTGCATTCCTATCTCCGAGGGCTTTTGTTTGGGCTAGGAAGGTTGCATTTAACCCTTCAAGGAAGACTCCAGCTTCCTCCTGTGTGCCTGACCACTTCGCAATTCTGCCTTCGTGGGTGTATTCTATGGTCTCCTAGGTGCGGTGGCTTGGGGAGGCGATGCCCTGCATGGCAGGAGACGGTCATCAAGGTGTAGACGGACGATGCAAGGTCTCTGAGAGGGGTCTCAATCATCTCCTGAGTTGCTGGCGGTCGCTCAAGGTTGCCCATTCACGAGTGTGAGCCCGAGGCGTTAGGATTTGAAGGTACTGGGACGAGAGATCTCGAGCGGGCTGCTTCTCTATCGTAGAGCAAGCGATTCGACGGAGGGATAGATTCGGACGCCGTAGGTTCTTTGAGGACTCAGGAGGAGGAATAGGCGGGTTTGCTGATGGCTTGTCGACTGGATTTTGCGGTTTGTTGCACGGAGTTGGATCACCACCAGGGGGTAAGAACGACGAGGTACCTGCCAGTAAGTGCAGCAGTCCCAATCAGACACGCCAAAAGTACCCTGATTGCTCGAGAACATGATCCAAGGACAGGCCATGAGTTCTGGAAAGTCAGGAGGAGGGGCTTCGATACTTGAAAATGTGTCTCGCATGCACATTGCGGATGCAGACGGGGGCAGGCCCAAGCTCTCCAAGGGCCAGTCGACTGTCAACCTCTTGCTCTTTACCTTAGCAATACAATCACCGTCGCTCGCATCATTCTTGGCTCTTTTCCGCAGCGCCGGCCATGTCTAAACTTACTGGACGCTTCTCACTGGACGAGGGGAAGTTGCTCTCAAGGGTGGAGTCTCCATCAGTGCCCCTCACTCTAGCTGTGCTAGCAACTCTCACTATGATATCAACAGCCATCCGACGGGAATACGCTCCCGTATATCACTGCCCGCGCCTGTCACTCCAATAAAACTCATCTTAGATCCTCCACCTGCATCTACTTTACCTCGTCGGATCCGCATAATCACGATGACTGACCAGCTGCCTTTCACGGTCAGTTTGGACTGCTCCATTTAGTGTGAAGCTCCCACTGACGACATGACGCATAGCTTTCCAATCCTGAGCTCTACCACAACAAGTCATATGTCAACGGCAAGTGGATAGACGCCAAGTCCGGAAAGACTTTTGACGTATACGGCAAGTCCAGCGCCGACAGCATTTCTTCTCCTCTCATGTTTGATCCTCCATAGACCCCGGAAACGGCAAAGTGTGGGCAACTGCTCCAAACAACGCCGCCGAAGATGTCGACAATGCCGTTCAAGCCGCCCATGCAGCGTTCCAGAAGTACAAGCTTGAGAATCCCAGAACACGAGCCAAGCTGTTGATGGCGTGGAATAATCTCATCACCGAGAACAAGGAAGACCTTGCCAAAATCGTCACGTATGAAACTGGAAAGCCACTGGCCGAAGCGCGAGCAGAGCTTGACTACAGTCTCGGATTCACTTGGTGGTTTTCGGGAGAGGCCGAGAGGATTAGAGGATCTGTTTCTCAGCCTGCAGCGCCTGGAAGGCGAATGTTCACTGTCAAGCAGCCAATTGGTGTAGCTGCCGCTCTCGTGCCATGGAACTTTCCAATTGCGTGAGTATCCTCTTTTCTGATGTCAGCAAGCAATCCTGCTCATCACCGACAGCATGATTTTACGAAAGTGCGGTGCTGCATTTGCAGCTGGCTGTACTATGGTCGTCAAGCCTTCACCAGAAACGCCCCTTAGTGTCCTAGCACTGGCTCATCTGGCCGAGAAGGCTGGCTTCGCTCCGGGTGTCCTCAACGTTCTGACCACAGACCTGGACAATACTCCAGCGCTCAGTGAGGCTCTTTGCCGACATGACCTTGTCAAGAAGGTCACATTCACTGGATCTGTGAGTTGCAAGCCTGTGATACTTGATCTGAAGCTGAATTGTCCAAGACAAGAGTTGGAAAGCTTGTGGCCAAGCACTGTGCCGATGGTCTGAAGAAGGTCACTCTTGAGCTCGGCGGGAATTGTCCTTTCATAGTCTTCGACGATGCTGATCTAGAACAAGCAGCAGAAGGTGAGAGAATTGCTACCTACTCCTGCTGGTGATACTGATTCACACCCACAGCTCTCATGGCTCTCAAGTGGCGCCACGCTGGACAAGCCTGCATCACAGCTAATCGTCTCTATGTCCAAAATGGCGTTTACGAAGATTTCTCCAACCTTATCGCAGATAAAACAAAGAAACTCAAAGTTGGCCACGGTGCCACAGATGGCTCAACTCTAGGACCAATGACCACACCAAGAAGTGTAGACAAAGCCAAGTCCCACGTCGAAGACGCCAAAAAAAATGGGGGCAGAATCCTCATGGGCGGAAACCCCGTCTCTATCGAAAAAGGCTATTTCTTCGAACCAACAATAGTTCTCGACGCACATGAGGGTCTGCTGCTCGCCCAAGAAGAACAATTCTCTCCTATTGCTGCGTTCTTCCCCTTCGAAACTGAGGACGAAGTTGTCAAGATTGCTAACGCTACCACTATGGGTCTAGCCTCGTATTTCTTCACGAAGAACATCGATCGAACGTGGCGACTTTTGGAGAATTTGGAAGCGGGCCAGATTGGAATGAATACCGGCAATATGTCTGCTGCTGAAATTCCGTTTGGTGGAATCAAAGAGAGTGGGTACGGTAAGGAATCTGGAAAGGATGTTGCCGTTGAAGAGTATATGATTACCAAGACTGGCGTGCTGACTCTGGCGGATCATTATTAGGTGATTGTGCCAAATAGGATAAGGTAAGCTTTGATGAGAATACATACGTTTGTGCTAATACTGGACTGTACATGTTGTCTCGACCGTTTTCTTCGCTTTCGTTCAGAAACCCTCGAATGCCTCAACTTTCTTTCTTCGTCCATAGCTTTTGTGTCCGTTTGTCTTCTGGCTAGACTCTGGATATCACTTACTTTCTCCCTCTTGATTTCGTCGACCTTTCGCAATCTGCTTTTTCTACGTGTCATTTTAAATCTTACAGCATCATGTCAAAATCCTGCTGAGTATCTCATGTCATTCTTATCTGCAGTTCTGTCTTCAGATTCATACAAAACTTGTCGTCCATCTCTTCTACACTCGGTCGATTATACCTTTCTGGCATCAATCAAGCTCTCATCACGGTTTGTTCAAAGTCGACGAAGACTCGTTTTCTTCACAATGCTGCCTTTTGCATTCACGCCAGGAATCGTTTCAATTCCCAACGCTATCGTACGTTGTAACGCTTTGAGAAATCTTCACACCACCGTCATCATTTCAGAGTTTCAAGTATTCCCTAGACCATCCAAGCTCTTGCTTTCTATCTCAAGAGTTCCACACGGTGCAATGAAATTGTTTCAAGAGAAGGACTAACGCAATAATCCTTGCAGCATTCTATTGTACAAATCGTCTGAGACATCATGATAATCTTTCTAAATCCACCAGGACCCCCTCAACGCCGGCTGTTTAGTCAATGCTCTCATGTCCTTCCACCAGGCATCAAGCTCTATTTTGAAACTGCCGGGCATTTATAGCTTAGCGAGGACAGTATCACCTATTGAGTCCATTAGAACGATGGGCTATCCTCTCGTTCAAATCTTTCGCTCTCGTGCTGAATTCAAAGTGCAGCCATCATTTCCGCTTTGGGACTATCAGTTCGAATCCCGCTCCACTTTAGGGCACTCCCATACTGTCCATATCCATCGCCGCTCTAGAGACATGCTCCCCATTTATGTCGAGATGGTTCCCATATTGACTGTAACCGCCTACGATGTTGTCGTTCTCGTCGTCATTGGTATGTGGGGCGATGCGGAATCCTGCATTCTCTTCATTCTCCTCGACATTCTGAAGTCCATGGCGGAGCGATGCGAGGTTTTGACCCAATTCAGAGATTTCGTCATTAGCCTGGTTGCCATAGCCAGCTACTACTTGCTCGTAGATATGATTCGCTATAACCAATAACTCACTCCTAAGCTGTTTAGAGCGCGCGAGGATGATGAGGAGATGGAGGATTTTTGCTCGGAAGAAGTCGCTCCGATGAGCAGGGTTACCATCCATGTCGTTGATGAAGTTGTCAAGGTCGGCGCGAGCAAACGATTCCGCCTCGGCTTCGTCGCCTGTGAGTTCTTCGAGGGGGACACTACGGATGCGGTTGATGTCGTTGTTGACTTTGTTCAACCTTGGCTGCCAGTATCTTTGCTCCTCGTCAAAGTTGGGAACGTAAGGAGTGGGGACATTGGCGAGTTGTTGGTAGCCAATTGGCATTGTGGGGAAGGAGGACGACATGATGCAAGCTTGCTGGTACTAGTAAGTCTCTGAAGAGGTTGATTGTTGTTCGTGTTCACTAACTGGAGGAGCAGGTGCGATAGTCTCGAATGCTGTCGGTGATTGATGGCTGTTGAGATGTGAAAGAAGGCTGCTGTTGGCTTGAGTGGGTCGATGTGATGAATCGTGCAGACTTCAAGGTGAGCTTTTGTATCGGTGATGGAGCAAGAAGACTTCAAGCTGGCTTTTAAGGTGGCAGAGTGCGGTGTAATAAACCCTGCTGGTGAGTATAACAGCAGTCAGCACGTGAACTACCCATGCAATAACAGGAGTTAAAGAGTAACTACACTCAATCTACTGAAGCAAAGATACAGGAAGTTAACATGAATAAAGGAAATTCAGGCTATAGCGATTGCAAAGCATACATTCAGCATATCATCAGCAGGCTCTGTATCAGCCAAGCACCCTCTTCTATCAGCACCCCTATCTCCATACTAGCCTTGATACCCACGGGGAAGCAAGCTAGCCATTGCATTCTAAACCCCCCCTCCCCACTAACAAAATTCTCCTCAAAATCTCCTCCTCCCAATTTTCCTCTTCTCCACTACAACACCAACCAACCACGCTTCGACAGTACAGCGTAGGCAGGCCACAACAACTCGAGCTCATCTTTTGTGGCTCCGGCCATATTTCAACAACAACACCTGCCTGCAGGCAGACACACTTCCCTCTGGGGGAGCGGTGGTCTTTTCACCACCAAACCATTGGTGTGTGAGGGGGCTATGGTTCCTCTTTTAGGATGTGTGTCTGCCGGCGCGGCTGGCAGACGCCTCTCTGGTATCTGCCACTCGCGGCAGATTATCTGCCAGCGAGAACGAGATCAAGCGGTGGGTCAGTTAGAACCTTGTGTTCTTTCCTTCTTTTTGTCTGGTTGGGGCTGCGGCTCCAAGGTACGTTCAAACCTTCCTTCGGGCACTTTGTCACTTCGTTGCTTCAGCACTGCAGCACTCCCTCACTGCCATGAAATCATCATTTCGGCCGACGGAAGAACTGTGCGCTCTTGTTATCCTCATCTCTCCTATTCAATAGCACTGTTCTGATGATGAACGATGTTACTGACGCAGCGCTCCAGCCCAGCAGCGACGCCAAAGAAAACCACAGCCCAAACATCTCGAAGGACTGCCCGTTCCAGATGTCGCGGCAACGTGTCTGCTGTCGCTGCAAGCAACCCGGCCATCTCCAGGCCGATTGCCTGCTTAAGCAATGACCCGAGAGCGTGTTGGGGAGGAGTCATTGGCGATAGACAGACCGACTGGAGCTTTTCTGACTTGATACCCGATGCATTTGGAAGGAGGTTGATGTCGCTCTCGGTAAGTTTTTCCCCTTCCATCCATAGCCGCGCTTTGCCGTCGCTGACAAGACTTTATAAGGTCTCTTCAGCTTCGCAACTTTTGATTTATCAAGCTTGCATACCAGAATTTGCTTTTCATGCTTGGTGTTCACATCACGTCAGCGGCCAGTGTGCCGATCAAAGTAAGTCGCTGTCCCATCACCTCATCCTGGCTCATTGTCACGTTGAGGTCAATGATGATGGCGATCTTCACCATCATCATCAATGGACATCACCTCGACGGTCTTGAAGTGAGCTCATTGTGAATAAGCTCCGTTCTAACGCACATACCGCAGTATTTTGGGACTTGCCAACCATTTCTGCTCGACGAGCTGGGCAACATGCCGCTTAAACCGGTCTTCATCGCGGGTGCCGGAAGGACTGGCATCGCTGGTGGCCACCAGCGATGCCAGTCCTTCCAGCACCAGCGATACCAGGCCGTTCAGTACCGGCGCTGCGTGTCTTCCAGCAGCACCAGCGATACCAGTCCTTCCAGCACTGGCGCTGCGTGCCTTCCAGCAGCGCCAGCGATGCCAGGCCTTGTAGCACCGTCGATCTGCACACCGGGTCACTGTCAATGGACAGCATAAGAGATAGGTTGAAGGCATGGACTCGTCCTCGAGGGGAAGACATGGCAACTGTCGTGTATCCCAGACACGTAAGTACGCCACCCACCCATCTCCAAATTAACGCATCTCATGATGAGGAAAAACGGTCATCCTTTGTATGATCTAGGTCTTGCCGCGGTGCACTTGAGGTCCCTTCCGAAATACCCGTGGCCACCGGCCTCCTGGGTCTGAATTTGAGACTCATGCTGTACCCTCTTGCCCTTCTGTGATTACCATAATCTTCTCTCTGATCAGTTTCATTTTACCTAAACCAATCTTTGGAATCCATGATTTGGCATTTTGCTGACTTGATTTACCTTTTTAGATTATGCAGCCGGGTCGTGTAAATAGTTGGAGTATTGGAGCCGAACACGGCAAGCACCTGCGTCCGTCTCTCTCATCCGAAGCACAGCGGTCTAGCTTTCTCAAATGGTCTTTAGACCTTGCATCCAAAGAAGATGCGTACTCCATTGTACCATCTCAGAGGGAGCGCATGGCATTGCATTCGGGCAGCAACTGCACAGCACGCTTGAGGAATGGTATCTTCCCGAGGTCAAAAGAAAGAGGCGGTAGCACATGACAGCATGGAAAAGGCAGCGCGGACACTTTAATCTGTTGAATATGGGTAGCTGATAGGCAGTGTTTGAGAGGAGGTGTGGCGAGGGTAGGCTGTCGCATCCGTCATGGCACGCACGCTAGTGCGGGACAGTGTGGTGAGGAAATTCTTCACAAGCTAGAATAGTCTCGACGGGCTGGTGAGAGCGTTGGATGGGATTTAACGAGGCTAGATATGCTAAAAATATCTACTATAGTAGATTGCCTGGATCTGAACAGCTCTGCTCCGCAAGAAGCGAATCTATTTTCGGCATTCACCACCTTCTCGCTTCTACCTTCACCTCCACCTCCACGTAATTGATAGGATATATATTGCGGAACAACTACTGTATAGGACTCAGCAAATTGCTCAGGTAACAGCCGTAGTGTATATATTCTCTACGTTTCCTT
Source organism: Venturia asperata (assembly GCA_003689335.1). Taxonomy (NCBI): domain Eukaryota; kingdom Fungi; phylum Ascomycota; class Dothideomycetes; order Venturiales; family Venturiaceae; genus Venturia; species Venturia asperata. Next base: position 149,007 of record QWWL01000021.1, read on the forward strand.
CCTCACCATTCCCCATTTCACCAGGTCATCGGCTCGATCTCACAGTATTCCGCAACCTCTAACGCGACGAAGGCCTAGCGATCACTCCTTCCATACTTGGCCGTCCCCGTAAGATAGGACTCTACGGGATACCTTCTTCAATTGCTAACTTCTACAGCGCAGAATTCGCAATGAAAGCCGCAACTGCTCTATTCGCAACCTCGTACTTCGCCCATCTAGGCCTATGTGCATTAGGAACCGCAACTATCTACAAACCACCCTATCTACCTAACAAATGTTACGGTAATAACCAAGCGCAAGTCCCCTCCGACGGCTACTTTGGGGCCGTGGGACAAGGTCTATGGGATAATGGTGCAGCTTGTGGCCGTCATTACCGACTCAGGTGCATCTCGTCAACCAATGCTGGTAGATGTACGGGCAAAACTATTGTGATCAAAATTATTGAGGGGAAAGTGGGCTACAGGTCGCCTGCTATATCTGTAAGCACGGCGGCTGGAAGCCAGTTATATACGGGGGGTGGACAATTCAATATAGAATACGAGCTAGCTTGAACGGCATTATTGGAGTGAGCGACGGATTGGAGGTTCTAGGACAGAAACCAAAATAGGAGCTGTCTTACTGTGGTCACAACATACGATTCTTTCTGCAGACTCTTGAGGCATCCCATGGATTCAACACCTCGGAACAATGATATTCTTATCTTAAAACACATGCCCTCCTCGAATCCCACAGATCCAACTAAAGTCCAACTATCCGTTACGTCCAACTATCCATTACCTTGAGGCAGGAGTCACCGATCTGTTAGCGGTCAGGTGCTTTCTCACTTTCCTTCGAGTCCATGAATTATAGTTTTAACGCATTTTCCTGGACGACGCCAGCTGTTGTCACGACCCCGGTCAGAACGTTCCTTTGCTTAGATCTCTGCTACCTGCGTTCGGCACATCGCTCTTTCTTGTGAGTCGTTCGGGTGGTAATTACGAGGTACGGACAGCCCGGAAGCATGCAACAACACAGCATCACTCCAAGCATCATCGGTTCAAAATCGTTGCATTCACTATTGGTGAAGGAGAACCAGTTCCACTCATACGAGAGCGTAGGAACCTTCAACCTTGTCGAAGAAGTCAGCTTCTCACTTGGCGTTCCACGCGTTCCAAGCTCTTCAAAATGCATTTCTTTACCGCCAAAATGGCTGGCTAGTCTTGTGCTTTGAGATGCCCATAGATACCGAGTATTCCTGGGCCCGAGCAAAGCTTTACAATACGACCCTTCCGCCAACAAGGTGGTGTAATTTGGGGGCCATGCGGCATTGGGTGGCTGAGCCCTGGGCAGGACGATTGAAGGTCAATTGTTTGCCGATGGCGGGAAGGACTCTGGCTGAAGTTAGACTGAGGGAAGCCACGGCATATGTAGATCCAAACCAGATGTCCCCAGACTTGAGATCACAATTCCTCCGCGTTCCATAGTAGTAGTGCGTAGTTATTCGTCAACTGAGAGCTAAAAACAAACTCTTGGCGCGCTTACTCGTTGCCCTCCATCGGGCTCGGCAGCTGCTTGGGGCTGAGTGCGCATCAATCTACAACTCTTCTCCTCCCAGTTTTCTATAAACTCCCTGGATAAGGCCCACGCCTGCTGCTGACCCAATGTCTATGAGCTTGAGAACTTTTCTCGGTTCCAAGCGAAAATCGAGCAACAACACCAGCAACACGAGCACATTGGGCAACTCCAGCACCCAGTCGCCACCCCCAAACCAATCCAGCATTTCAGCATCCCCGCGCTCCAGTCAGGCCAACAGCTCCACCAGCTCGCTCCCGACACAAGGACAACCTCCCGCTCCTCCAGCCAACACAAACACCATGAATCCCAACGCTGGAGGTCTCGGTCGCCCACCAAGCTATAGCTATGCTGCTAACGGCGCTCCGCAGCTGGGTGCTCCTGGTTCTCAACATCGATCAAACTCGCCCATGCCCCCTCCGCCCATAAACACCGCCACGAACCCGGCCGGATATCCTCCTCAGCAGGTTCAACCTCAATACGGCCAGCAGCAACAAGGCCCTCCAGGATATGGCGCGCCTCCTCCACCAGGCCAGGGTGGATACGGTCAGCCGCAGAGTTACCAACCTCCTGTCCCTCAAGGGCCGGGCAGCTATGCACGACCTGGGCCTGCGGAAGTGGATGGAGGGGCACGATCCAAGGCACAGCTAATCGTCGGAATAGACTTTGTGAGTAGCGGCTGACGCTTTTGGACGACAGGAACTGACATGTCTGACAGGGCACCACCTTCTCCGGTGTCGCCTTTGCCTTTGCAACCAACACCGAAGCCAAGGAGGACATAATAACTGAATGGCCAGGAGCTGGCAACCAGACAAAGCAGAAGGTAAAATTTTCAAACATTTGCTGATGATTTATCTGACGCAAGGCTGTAGATCCCCACAGTGCTGTATTACGATCAATACCAGAAAGTCGTTGGATGGGGCCCGGATATCGCAGATGCGCTTGCACCTACCGGCTACCCCAAGCCTGGAGTGCAGAAAGTCGAATGGTTCAAGCTACAGCTCATGTTATCCGGAAACACATATATCGATCCTATCAACCTACCCCCACTGCCTCCAGGAAAGTCCGAAGTCGATGTCGCAGCCGATTACCTCTTCCACCTTCGCCAGGCCATGCGCAACCAATTACAAAAGACTCTGGGTGAGGTCTTCAATCGCGAAGAGCGCAACATCAGGTACTATTTGACTGTGCCGGCTATTTGGAACGATGCTGCCAAGGCTGCCACTCGAACAGCAGCTATCCAGGCTGGGTTCTTACGAGATGAGAACGACAATCGCTTGACCTTGGTCACTGAACCAGAAGCAGCAGGTACGTATGATTATAACTCGCTACTCCGGACCCTAGCTGACAATATTACTAGCTATGTTCTGCTCCAAGACCGGACTGCTCAACCTGAAGATTCACGATGCCGTGCTCATTGTTGATTGTGGTGGTGGAACTGTCGATTTGATTGCTTATGAAGTCGAAGAGGAGCAGCCGTTCAGCGTCGCTGAATGCACAGCCGGTTCAGGTGACTCTTGCGGTTCGACGGCGCTCAACCGTAATTTCAGTAATATTCTGCGCGCAAAGATTCGCAAGATGAAATTGCCTGATGGTTCAAGAACAGCTGGCAAAGTCTACGCGAAGTGCATCATGGACTTCGAAAACAGAATCAAGGCCGATTTCCGCAATAACGGACAGAAATGGGCTGTTGACGTTGGTATCGAGGCTGAATTCCCGGAAGCTGGGATCGAGGAAGGTTACATGACCTTCACCAACGAGGAGATTCTGCAATGTTTCGAGCCTGTGGTGAACAGGATCCTGGAACTGGTGCGGAATCAAATCATAGCCATCCAAGCGCAAAATCGAGCGCTGCAGGTATGTCTGGTTCAATGTCCTTGGTAAGCCTGGAGACTAATTGTTGAACAGAACGTACTCGTCGTCGGTGGTTTTGGTGCCTCGGAATACCTTTTCCAACAAATCAAACTTCACGTCCCACCTCAATTTCAATCCAAAGTCGTCCGCCCTATGGACTCTGTTGCTGCTATTGTCAAAGGAGCTGTCACAGCTGGTATCACGGAACGAATCGTCACCCACCGCGTCGCTCGTAGACATTACCTCATGGCCACGTTACAACCTTTCAAAGAAGGCCATCACCCAGAGCAATATCGTGTTCCATCTTTGGATGGCAAAGATCGATGCAAATATACTCGCCAGATTTTTGTGCAGAAGGGACAAAGGGTCAAGATCGGCGAGCCAGTCAAGGTCAGCTTTTTCAGGCAGGTCGCGCCTGGGGCTACGTTGATGTATGAGGACATTCTCTATGCTTGCGACGACGATGTTTGTCCTGAGTATACCAAGGATCCCAGTAAGTATTTCCCTTTACCCACAGCTCTATTACACAGCCACTAATGATGTTACCAGGAATCAAGGAAGTCGTTACCCTCACGTCCGATCTATCAAGGAAGAATTTGGAGAAGGATTTCGAGAGAATGGACACGCCGCAAGGAACATTCTACCGAGTCTATTTCGACATTTACCTCACGCTTGATGGAAGCGAGTTTAATGCTGAGTTGGTCTGTCAAGGCGAGGTTATGGGTAGATGTACTGCCCGCTTTAGATAGGATCCTTTTTGGTTGGTACAGCTATTTGACGGGCGTTCTTGTTGGTTGATGGGAAGCGTGGTTGATTGGTATTGATGACGCCAAGAAAAAAACGAAGGATTTGAAGGGGGCTTGTGCAGAAGGAGAGGGGAGGATGACGTATGTTCGGGTTCTCGTTTTGTTCCTTTGGACATGTGTGAGATGGGTGCGTTATCTATCTTGGTTGTTGTCGTTGATCGTGTCTTTTCTTCGTCTCCATACCCATCACACAAATATCTTAAGTTTACATCTTACGCCTTGTTTCCAAGTTCATGTGGTGTATTCTGACTATATAGTGCCTCCCGAACGACCGTCGATATACTCGAGCCTGAGGTTCCTCCCCAAAGCTTCCCACACTTACTACCTATTCCCTCCCGGTCTGTACCGAAAAAAAATTAAAAAAAAATTGTCCCCATTCCTCCTAATTTCCTTGCAAATACGCATGTTCATTCTTCTTCCCCTCCGTGTATCCACATCAGCACCATTCGCCACTTCACCTACAACATTTTCTCTTATCAGCGAGGATGCTTACGTCGCTGAGCTGTGGTGCTCTCTTCTGGAGCAAGTAGATATAGCGGGTTCCATAGCGATGGGTGAGGATCCGTAGATTCGATCTACATGGATGGAAGGGCAGGAATATCAGACACGTGCGATGGAATTCGATAGTATCGAGGTTAAGTACAAAAGAAATTCTGTAGACAGGAGGCAGTAGCGTGTGATTGCGGAGACGAACGAAAGTTGGCGGTATCCCAACCTTGTCCTCGCATAGGTGAGTCACGCATTTTCTCGTTTAAATCCACGTTTGTAGGTCAGTGTGATATTATTGAAAAATTAAGTACCGGCTCAGCCTATCTCGACATGCCATGCCATCTCTTTCCTATCCTATCCTATCCCGCCCTTCCCCATTACCCGTTTACGCCGGTCCTGAAAGGGTCACCAGATAACCGATACAGAGCAGAAAATTGCAATAGCAAATCGAAGAACGAAGGAGAGAAAACAAGAAATCTAGGAGAATATCCCGTCGCGCAAATCATTCGCTGCAAATAGTGATGGGTTGGGTAGTATTGCGGGAAATCAGCCCACCCGCTTTCATAGAAAGGGACGAGAAAAGCCGCCCATGGGAGAAAGAAACAGCCATGTCAAATGGTAATGTGGACGCCCTTCCAACCGAACAGTGGTTGTGCAGATCCCAGTCACGCTCAGCTGAGTATCGAGGATGCACGAGGACGCACACCACAGTCTCCTCCCCTTGCATCCGTCCGACTCCTTCAACCGTGCTCGGTTGACCAACCACGCCGAACGCCATAATTATGCAAGTCCTTAGCCACAGTTCCTGCACAACAGCCGACTACACCGCTATGCGTTCCTTTCGATCGCGGCTCGTGCCAGATGATGCTTCTCCTGTGTGTGAAGCTGTCATCCGCTCAGTGTTTCTTTGCGGCTCTTGCGGCTCGCCTCGCCGCAACGTCGCCTTCTGCGAGCCACGTACTTGCTTTCTTTAGTTGGACAACGTTGATGATTTGCTTTCCGAACATGACTGGGAAGGAGACCGCAGCTAGAATCCAGGGGACTGTGCTGTCCATCTTGTTGGCTCTGTTTGGAACGAATTAGTCATTGTCATCACCTGTGCTCTGCAGGATTGCATTCTTACCTCGCATATTCCATGGCTCCTGCAGACCACGGATTCGTGAATAGCAATGAAGGTTTTGGGGAAGCTGGACTGCCTGGTTGCAGACTCGATGGCGAAGTTTGCAGGAGCGACGGGGAGAGGAGAGGCGAGGAGAAGGAGAGGAGGTATAGCGCAATGAAGAAGACCTCATTGAACATGCAGAAGGTGAAGAGGACTTTCTGTATTCCTAGATTAGCACGAGTCTCATGTTCCCATGCAGCACAAAACCAACATTATTAGAATAGTACTGTTTGAGAATCCAGCTTCGTCCCTCGTCGATGCTCTTGTGGCTCTGTCCTGCATCGCCCATAGCTAGCGTGGCATACATGTGCATGTAATGACTAGCGAAGTCCAGAGCAATGAGACCCTGGAACAGGATAGACCAGCGTGGGAAAGCCGAGGCGAGGAAGACGAGCAGACAGGCGGTGGTGCAGCGATCAGTGACCATGTCTAGGACCGCCCCAAACCTCGTGGATTGGTCGAATTTGCGGGCTGCGTAGCCATCCAAGGCGTCGAGGAGACACGATATTGAGTACAGTAGGCAGCAAGTTCGAGGGTGAAGGGGCATGTAGTAAAGAGATGCGAGGGCGAGGACGATTCGGGAGTATCCTGTTTTACGGAAGTCAGCTTGATATAGGTATCAGGGTGCTAGGTCTCTTCCGTACCTATCAAGTTTGGTATGAACAGGAAGATGTTCTCAGTCTCCACGGGGTCGTCCACTTTCGCAATTGCTGGCCCCTTTGGAGTTCCATTCCCAGTAGCACTCCGTCTCGTGGCAGCCATTGTGTCTGAGTTGTATGCGCAAAGTCAATAGCAGTGGTGGTTGCAAGCTGTGCAGTGTACAGTCTCCCGGAGACGCGCGGACGGGGCCACGAGGTGGTGCTCGATAAGCGATAACAGCGCTTTTTGTTTGATATCTGGAAGAGGGCGCGAGGAAAGTCTAGTGTTTGAGCTGGTATGTGAAGGAGTGACGCGGAAGAATATTATTGCTCTCTCTCTTGGATCCAGAATCTTCACCATGGAATTGCAACCTCTCCAAGAACGCGGCTCCTTTCTTCTCAATTCGGTCTAGCGTCTTCAGGTGGAGACCAATTTCTTCTACCTATAGCTCCCGTTCGCGCCACGCTGGAGAAAGACGTCTGGCTGCGCTTATTGTTCGCCTCAATCGGAATCTCATGGCAGACTTTTGGGCATTTGCAGTCATTTGTGTCAAAGTGTTGTCGTCGTGAGATAGAATAATGTGGTTCTTGGCACGGTCGTATCAGCCTCAGGCTCCATGACATCACTGGATCGACTGTCGATGAAGAGTATCATGTGCATAAAAGAACATTTTCAGTTTGCTATGTCTGAATGCGGATTGCACTCGGTTGTCGTCTGTACGATTCGTTGCCAACTGTCCTCAATGATTGTGAGCAGACAAATTGATGATCTCTTGAATCTGTTTGACTCAGGTGACAAGATAGAACCTTGGATGTCAGGCATGTATCAGGCAGCTACCACGTAACCCACTGGTCGCACAATTACATACCATAGTACAGTATAGAACGCTCGCTGGGATTCAGAAGATCCCCAGCGATTGTCTTCTCAATACCACAGTACAATACGATTCTTGATCTAACCACTTCAATCCAGTACTATCCTTGACATTGGATAATCTGTGACTGTCCGAGCTCAGCGCCTGGCAGAACTACAATTCCGTTCGGTGCATCTCCTCCTCCGATTTTATATTGGACTTTGTCAAGACCCCGCTCAGCATGGCCAACAATGCTTCCGAGGCACCCTGCATAAAGGAAGACGCTGGGCAGCATCTCGTAGCAGGCACATCAGACCTCCCTCACTGAGCATTTAGGACGAAGAATTCATCACAAGAATGACATCGGCACATTACGAGCTGACCGAAGGTTGGCAATTAAAGGAAAGCGGCAGCGATGAATGGCTTCCGGTGCTACGGGTCCCGACCAACACCCACATCGATCTCATTGCTAACAATAAGTGAGTTTGCCGCAATGACACAGTTTTGCGCCGGGCAACGCATTGATGAACATCGACCAGAATACCCGACCCATTTCTTGGATTCAACGAGCTCAAATGTGAGTGGGTGGGTGAAAAAGCATGGATCTATCAAGTCAACTTGCCAGCCGTCTCCAGGCCCGACAAGGGCACTCAAGTGGCGCTGGTCTTTGAGGGGCTGGATACCTTTGCAACCGTGACGCTCAACGACAAAGTCATATTAACTACATCGAACCAATTCATTCCATACCGAGTTGTGGTCAACGATTTTCTAGACCATGGCGTCGGAGCCATCAATGTTCTCAGCATTGAGTTTGCCTCTGCCTTTCAGAAGGCCCGAGAGATCAAAGCCGCTCACCCTGAACACAAATGGGTTGGCTTTAACGGAGACATGTCTCGACTTGCTGTGAGAAAGGCACAGTACCACTGGTAAGAACATGTGATGCAGAGACTGAGTTGAGCGCAGGTTGACATTCCTGCCGTCAAGTTGAGGTCGTTAGCTTCAAACTTCTGGCAGTTAACGTCATCTTCTCTCAGGAAGTCAAAGTTTGCGATCTCAACTCAAGAGCTTACTGGAGCATGCGGACCAATTAGTCCTTTTGCGCCATGATCCTCGATCTTTCATTTCAAGTCACAGTGACTCTCACTGACCGGAATACAGGGGGTGGGACTGGGGCCCAATCCTTTCTCCTTCAGGGCCATGGCGACCAGTTCATTTGCAAATCTACAAAGCTCGCATATCAGAACTTCGGATTGACTACGAGTTGTCGTCTGATTTAAAGTCTGTCAAAGGCACAATTACAGCCACGGTTGAGGGGCCTACAACAGGAGCAGTCACATTTGTGATTCAGAGGGCCACAAACAAAGTCTTCACGCAGACGACCAGTGTACAAAAGGATGGATTTGCCACAGTCAGCTTCGTTATAGATCATGTTCAGCTCTGGTATCCTCATGGCTATGGAGGACAGCCAATGTACGATTTCATCGCCACTGTTTCTCCTGACGACACGTCTGTTGACACTACCTACCGAAGAGTCGGCTTCAGGAAGGCTGAGCTTGTTCAGGAGCCCGACGCTATTGGTAAGACCTTTTTCTTCCGCATAAACGACGTCGAAGTGTTCTGTGGTGGCTCGGACTGGATACCTGCGGACAGTTTTACACCAAGGGTCACCGTCGAGCGATATCGAAAATGGCTGGAAATGATGGTCGATGGCTATCAAGTCATGATTCGGTAAGTGATAGACATTATCGCGGGCGTCACAGAAGCCTCAGTGATCTTGTTTCCGGGGCGTCTGAGCATCTCTCTTACTTCAGAGCCTTGCAAATCGAGACGATGTCGGTCGGTTTCTGGCGCTTGATTTGCTTCTTGCCAGATAATTTATCGACATCGATCCGAAGCAGCAATGGTTGTGAGGAGGAACGAGCCCTATGATCCAGGCTGACAAGAGCAGGGTATGGGGCGGCGGCATATATGAGGAAGACGTCTTTTACAACCTGTGCGACGAGCTCGGCATCCTTGTATGGCAAGACTTCATGTTTGGGTGCGGCAACTATCCAGTATATCCTGAAATACTGAGCTCCATCAAAGAGGAAGCCGTCGCCAATTTACGCAGGCTTCGGCATCACCCCTCGATCGTGATATTCGCTGGCAACAATGAAGACTATCAAGTCCAGGAAACTTTCGATCTCGAATACAGATACGAAGACAAGATGCCGGAAAATTGGTTGAAGACTGACTTCCCAGCTCGCTACATTTACGAAAAAGTAGGGGACCCACTATCGCGCGTAGGAAAAATCAAATAGGATTTTCAGATTGGCTGACCGATTCATAGTTGCTTCCGGATGTGATGGAATCCGAATGCCCTCACATCGCATACCACCCTGGTTCGCCATGGGGAGACGGCCTGAAATCTTTCGATCCCAAAGTTGGAGACATGCATCAGTGGAATGGTTGGGCGCCCTCTATGACACTGTTCTCTTATTGGAGCCATGGCACTAACTAACCACGAACAGTCTGGCATGGGACGCAAGAAAAGTACCAAATTTTCGACACGCTGGGTGGCCGATTCAATAGCGAGTTCGGCATGGAAGCATTCCCCCATATCGACACGATCAAATACTTCTGTACCGATGCATCACAGCTGCATCCTCAATCCCACATGCTCGATTTCCACAACAAAGCCGACGGACACGAGCGCCGAATAGCTACTTATCTCGTGGAGAACTTTCGCACCGTCACCGACCTGGAGGGATTCATACACCTCACGCAGCTATCACAGGCCGAAGCCTTGATGTTTGGTTATCGTGGGTGGCGCAAGCAATGGGGACAGTCTCGCCATTGCGGTGGTGCCCTGGTGTGGCAGCTCAACGACTGTTGGCCCGTGACATCTTGGGCAATCGTCGACTACTTCCAACGGAAAAAGCCGGCCTACTATGCGATGCGCAGAGTGCTTGCTCCAGTCGCTATTGCCGTTAAACGCGATCACCATGATTGGAGCGTGGTGCACGCCAGACCGGCGAAAAAGAGTCCATGGGAATGCTGGGTTGTGAGTAGCAAGCTCGAGGAGTTCACAGCTCAGATTGAATTGCGCTTCATCTCCGTTGAATCCGGCAAGGATATCAAAGAAGCCATTAAAAAGACCGACGTCAAAATCACACCAAACGGCACAACTAACGTGCTCGAAGGCATCATCGACAACGAGATCGAGGAACCCCATGTCCTCGCCGCCCGTCTCTGGATCAACAACCAACTCTCAGCTCGAGACTGCGATTGGCCCCAGCCATTGAAGTATCTGGATTTCAACGACCGAGGTGTCGAAGTGGTGCAAACCGGAGATATGAACTCCATCACAATTAGCGTCAAGAAACCGACAAAAGGCTTAGTGTTTGAGGAGAGAGAAGGCGTGCTGGTCGATGATAGTGCTCTGGACCTTGTCCCAGGTGACGAGCAGGAGGTCACAGTCAAAGGATTGCAGCAAGGCGATCCTCCTTTGAAGTGGCGGTACCTGGGTATGGACTAACGACCTCTTTGATTCTCATATTTTCCTTGCGTAAGACTGCGATTCTTTCCTTTTCTGCTGTTGATGCATGGTGGTTTGTCTCAATCCTTTAGTCAGTCTCTACCGCTAGTAAGACCTTCTTTCCTCTCTAGATCAGAATTAGAGGTTTCAACTGTTTCTCCATAGACTCACGATACAATTCATTCTTCCCAAGTCATCCATTCGAGCCTCGCAACTCGAGGAGTATCAGAAGAGGGAGGGACACAGTGACAAACAACACTCTCGCGCCCATGTTTTTGTGAAGGCCGGGCAGGGCAGGTGCTATGGATGGATGATGGGATCTCGGATTGATCTGCTGGTCTTCTCGGTCTGATGGGTGTGTCATATCTGAACTTCTCTGATTTTCCTCCTCCAGTCCAGAGTAACACTGGTTCTATTAGATGTTCCTCATGCAGTGGAATCTCCCACTCACCATTCGCATTCCATACACACCAACCAGACAGATGAAGATCCTTCTAATGTTTCGTACCATCAGATCCCAGGGCCTCAAAAGAGCTAATCCAGTCTCTATCCCTGCCAAAGCCTTTTCATCAAAAGGACGTACAGATTTCACGGTCCACACATCTAATTCCTCCCACTAAACTCTGGAATGTAACTCTTCACCCCGCCAGCCTTCATCAGCTCCCTCAAAGCCATGGTAGCATACTGACTCGATCCCAGCTGGAACCTTAAGATGACTGCAATCTTCTTCTCCTCCTCCTCTGTATCGACATCCATCCCACCTTCGTCTTTGACTTCCTTTTTGACATCTTCCTTTTGATTGTCCAGGTATGCTTTGACATCTTTGTTCTCTTCCGCGTCGCCGTTCTCCACATCCTCTTGTTTTTCGGGTGCCGTCGTATCGCCTGATTTTGACGACGCCTCGAGCCTGTCCCAGTCCGTGTCCACCAGTTTTTGCTCGACGCTGCTGTAGGTCTGAACTTCATATTTGACTTTCGACTCAGGCTTCGACATTAGCTTTCTGTAGCTGCCGCTCAGACTGATGTCTTTCCACTTCCTCGACATTTTGTGGGGGTCCAACCCACCGCCTTTTTCACTACCCATGAATTCCTTGTAGAATTGCCCCACCTCGTTTTCGGGATACTTGACGTCGAACCCAGGCAATGGAAGCACGATATCGAAGATGTTCCATTTTCCACTCTCCGCCTCGGCTTTACTCAGGGGACGCGCTCGTTCGAAGTCATCCTCGTGAGCAGCGCGATCATCATTGCCTGGGTTGATGATTACTTCGCCGTCTCCGTCGATGCCATCGGCCATTTGTTCGTCGTCTTCATTTTTGGCACCGACAATGACCAGATCGCCTTCAACGACTATGTTGCCGTACGTCTCAATGCGTTTACCAGCACACATATTCCAGACGAGACTTTGGTAGGCGTGCACGTACATCAATCTCAGATTGCGAGGGACGCAGCCAATGGCACCTTGCCAGTCTTCCTTGCTCGTCTTCTGTCCCTTGTGCGAAGAACCAAGGTGACGGATGATATTCGATTCGGCTGAGAACTTCCTCGGCATAATCTGTACTGCTTTGTTGCTGTCTTTAGCTCGTTGCCAGAGGTCGATTGCTTGTGCGCGTGCTCGGTCGTCTGAGGAGACTTTGGTGCTGGCGTTGTCGATGAGGGTATTTGGATGGAATGAGAGGATCATATCGACTGCACCCTTCAGGTCTTCTTGCAACAATTTCTTGCCAACTTGATCTGTGCCATTTGCGAAGGAACCAAATCGTTGGAGGCCGTAGTAATTGATGAAGCCATTTTCCTGGAATTGTGATACAGCTGCGGACACTGTCTCTTCCGCCAGTCTGACGCGTTCTAGCAAATTTTTGCCCTCTTCGCCTGGGAAATGACAGTCGCGGAGTGTAATGGTAAACTCGTTGCCTTTGAGGTCGCCGAGTTTGAGGCCATATGGTTCGTATTTGAAGTCGCCAATGGCCGAGTTGTTCAACGTCTTGTTTAGTGCAGCCATGCGATCTGCTTGTACTCGATAGACTGAAGCTCTTTGGACTGTAACGCCACGTCTATCCTTGGTTCCTGCAAATCCAAAGTCCTTTGGCTTTGTTTTGAGCACACTGCCCATGTACCCGATCGACTCCATGGTGTCTTTATTCTCCTTGTATAGCGTGAAGTGCAGATATTCGCCTCCCAATTCCTGCCATGCCAATTTCCCCTTCGCCTTCTGATCTCCGGCCTGATTCCGGGTCCACTTTCCACCACCTCTTTGCTGGCCGAATGCCGCAGCTTTACTGATCATGATCGTCTCTTTCTCAGTCGTGAAGGTTTCGAAACGATTGTTTGGAAAAATCTTCCGCACCGCAATGTGGGCCTTCGTCCGATAGTCCTTGTCCTCGAACACTTCAGTGGTAACTGTTCCCAAATCTCTTGATTTCGCCGTAGGATTTGACTCGATTTTCGCGTACAGCTTTAGAATTCCTGCCACCACGGTTTCGCCAAAGATATCGACAAGTTCTTTCCGGTGCTCTTCTGAGAGCTCAAAATCTGCCGGCTTCTCGCCTCCATTCTCTGCTGCTCTTTTCTCTTCACGCTTCAAAGCTTCCGCATCTTCCTTCTCTTTGGCGGCTGCTGCGGCTGCCTCCTTTGCATCTCTCGACTCTTGGGTAGCTGCTCGCTTGTCGGCTTTGCTCATAGGCTGTGGAATCTGGTTTAGGTGGAGTACCTTTCCATTGGGAAGGACTTCATTGACTAAGAAGTCTGTGTATCTGGACGTGGATTAATTTAAGGCGACAATGGTATCCACAAGTGCTTGGGACTGACCTCTGCTTCAGAATTCCTGAGAAACCCGGGGTGTCTGGGCTCACATAACATGTTATGCCGGCATTCAACTCCTTTTGCAATTGAATCTCCTCCTCCTTCTGGTCTTTGCTGAGGTCTGTGGTAGGCTCGGTCGCATTCTCAAGCTTTAGGCGTTTTGAGGGGCGTTCTTCATGCACACCTGAGGAATCCATGGTGTTCAATTGATGGTTATATTTGTGTTTGGGAGGCTCGAAATTCACTTTTTCAAAAATGAAGCTCAAACCCCCACTTAAACCTCAGTGGCTAGGGCTAGTCCCCCACATTCGGGGCCGGCTTGGCGCTATCACCCCGCCAAACCACCGCTCCACCCAGGCATTCACTTTCATCAATAATTGCTTGTCCTCGAGTTGTCGTTGCTTCACCTCGCGTCGTTCTTATTCGAAGCCAGTCCGAATTTTGATGATGAAGATAGACTCTGGGGAGATCTTGTTCTCCTTATTCTATTCCACAGTACGACGCGACCCTGAGCCGTCGCATCCTCAGATGATCGAGTGACCTTACAAAAGTAACCGAAGTTGATCCATCTAGACCTGTCATTCCAGACACAGAGCCTCCCAAAGACACTGACAAGCGAGGCATGCGGCTATGGCACGTCCAGAGGCATGAATGCTATCAGATGGTGAAGGAAGTCATAACTTCAGAGGGCCGTCACTGCCTTTCTCATGAACTATGAATTACCTCTTTCTATTTACGCGGACTGTTCGCTCTCACATCATCATCTCCGCTATCAACATCACCGTCAACATCAATATCATCCTATATCGCTATGGAAGATGGACTGCCTAGCCACCAGCAGGGTCTTCACTCCGTCCCAGAGTACTCAGCATTGGCCTCCCTGGTCGCTAAACGACCGGACTTCTCGATATTTCGAAAATTCAATAAGCTCAGTGCCAGAAATCTCCTGCAAGCGCAAGACGAACTCATGGCGCTCGAAGAGGAATTCCGATCAATAGACAATGCCGGAACTCGAAAGGAGCACAGCATGGACGCAATCACGAAAGAGTCTCTGTTCTCGCGGTTGGAGATGCTCTTGAAGAAATATCGTACTTTCACTCTCCGCATGTTTTCTGTGCTGTTCAGAGCTGAAAATCCCCGACAGACAAAGCCCTGCTCCTCCAAAATCAGATCCACGAGCTTGGCGGGCCAACTCACGACATGGCCCAGACATTCGACTTCTGGTACTGCAACGCGGCCATGAAAGAGCACGCGAACGACGTGAATCGGCATGCGTTACAGCCCTCTTACCTCGTCCCCGATTCTGATCCCCGGCGCTTAAGAGACTATGTGCTCCCGACGTGCGCTCTTGTCCCGGAATCGAGGCTTGAGCACTACATTGTCAGGTTGTTTAGTGGTTGTTTTGGAGAAAAGCTGCGGTACCCATCGCCATTCGGAGGACGTTGTCATTTTCCCAGGCGCAAACTCGAACGGATTAAGCACGTCGTAGTCTTCTTCTTGGTTGTGCTTGCCCTAGGTCTCCCAACAGCGCTATTATACATCACCTGCTCGCCTCCAATGCGAACATCAATTATGGCGATATCCATGATGGGAGTGGCAGCCGTCGTACATTTGTTGCTGGGAGCGACGAGATACGAGACGGCGATTACCGCAGCGGGATATGCAAACGTAATGAGCATTCTGAACGATATCAGGTTGGATGGGTGTATTAAGTGAGGGTCTGTCTTGGAGCTGAAGGCAACCAATAGCGGCGTCAGCGCCGCTGAACCTAGGAACGAACAAACTCTCCTGCAAATCGAAGACTGGTCCTGATTTATTCTTGTACGTGAATATTGAACTCAGTTCGATCGTGTAGTGAATGTCAGAGCCCGCGTATAAGATCAATAAGGGAACACATAGCACTGCTCATCTAGGCCATCATTCGCTCTTCTAGAATAATGACCTGGACTTCTAACGCCACTTTCAAATAGTGATCATGTAATGATTATATACCCTTTTTGTCTTTCAAGTCACCAAAGAGTCATCGCCATCACCGTTGATATTCTCAGTCCTTGCTCACAGATATTCAGGGAGAGGAGAAAGAGCAAGTGCGCGTTCTATTCTGCAAAGGGACTGGAGTGACTTTCGAATAGCGTCTTGAATCAAAGAGATTCTAGTAGGAATGCGAAAGCGGTTGATGAAGGCGATTGAAGGCTCCGAGACAGCAGAGTTCTGCAGCTCTGATTGTTTGCGACGCGTTTAGCCGTATTTTCGTGGTGATTTCGATAATCGATGGAGTCACTACGAGACTCATAAATTCATTGTTCAACCCTTGCTGTGGCTAATGCTTGTATGTGCGATAGCTTTTGCCCCATTTTTGGACTAAATTCATTATCATTGCTGTAGTAGATGAGGCGAAGGGGGATAATTATTGAGAATTTGGAGATGGAGATGCAGCCGAGATGGAACGTGAAAGGTGGAGACAGATCTTCACTGGAGTATTTTGATTATCACGTGCAAAAAAATCCTTAAAAAGCCCTGCCATTGCACTAATCCCGCTGAGAATCGGTCTCAAATACCAGAGCCGCGATAGTGTCGATAGTTTGCTTGCCAATGCTTTGATATATCACCTGATCTGGGAGCTAATTTGATCTCTTTGGGTCGAAGATCTTCCATACATCTTTTCCCTCTCCACCATTTCTGTTATCACCCACCTTGGCGTCAACAATGCCAATTTCGAGACGTGACGATTGCTGAGGGAATAGAGCAAGCGGTGTAAGGGAAGACCAGCGACCAGACGCTACTTTCGCAGCAATTCGATGCAATGTTGAGGTTGCATGCTTCGCTGTGTTGCTTGCCCTTTCCGTCCCAGCTTCCCCAAAGTCTGAGCCTTAACCATGGCTCGGCCACAAAGAATCGTTCGCCTTGCTGCAGGCTTGTCGATTTCGCTTTCCTCTGTATCCTTTGCGAGAACCTCAACGAGCTATGCATGCAAAGAGCACCATTGGATGGGCTGTGACACCTGCTTTTTGGGTACAAAAGCAAGATGAAGATCGCGCTGGGGGGTTGAGCATTCTAGCCACAGATCCATGCAGTATACCCAAGCACATATCCATTGGATGAGATCAGGGGGCCACATCTGTTCTCTCGAGGTTCAAGCACAGCCTTATTCATAGCTATAAACTCGGTTGGCGAGGGCTCAGATTCGCTCATGCACAGCTACGATCATATCCCGAACAGACATTCCCTGGCATCCTCCCACTTTTGCGAGTTATATCTTATCGTTCGTCTTGATCGCATGATCACTGGTTGGAGTTGCAATGCTTTATGAGCATCTTGAATTCTGGCGGGCATGGCAACCTGCTACTTCCGAAATACAAACTAAAGGTAGTGAACTTCGATGAAATCGAAAGTTTTTCATCTAATTGAGATGCAACCTTTACGATGTGCCTCGTAACTGCGTGGCAAGCGTTAAAACAAATAGTATAACGAGGCAATGCAGCACGCTCTTCTCACGTATGGATGGCATGAACGTATCTGTGGATGTAAGTATCCTCCAACGGTAGTTCTCATTAGGAAGCGATAATATCGTCAAACTAAATGCATTTGACTTCTATGATAGATCTCCCAAGCAGGCAAAGCTATCATACTGGAGCGATTCACTTAACTTGTACTGATTACCAAATCCACAGCTACTCTCGACTCCACTCGCTCGCCTATATCTTAAACCTGTGTATCGAGCTCATCATGGCAAACATCATGATTAAGATCGTCTGATCAAACCACAATCCCAACTACAATTCAGCGTCAGCCGACCTCGGAAAAACTGATGTAAATTTTCAAAAAAATCCACGGAGAGCTTCTCGAACGCCAAAAAGACGAACCATTACTCACACCCCTACTCTGGACCCTGGGCACCAGGTGCTACCGCGGGGAATTCTCGAGAGATGGAGCGATCGCACCAATTCACGATGTAGTAACCCTGTTGGCTTGACGTGGCCATCATGTTTGGCCGTTGGTCATGATCCCAACGATGAAAGCACAACGCATAGCTCTAGAACGTTTCCCGAGAAACGACCTACACAACGTCGTTACCGTTGACTTCGTTTTCGTCATGATTAACCTTATCAACATTCAGCGACGCATCAGCTCGCGCTCTTCATAACCACGATAGATCGCCAAGAAGCAAGACCATGCAGAAAGTTTCAGAATTCAGCCATCCGAGCACCGGAACTAGAGATAGCGGCTTTCGGTACGATATATTATAGCTCTGGCTTGCTACCTATTCCGTGTTCTCAATGGCCATAATGATGATACTGGGCTGCCATGATGCGAGGCACGAGAGCAATAACGTGCTTGGAACAAGGCTAGCATCACGTGGAAAAGGACTCTCAACACTTGACACCAATCAACGACTTTATGCTTAAATCTCGACATATTCCACTAATTTTCTTACTGCATCAAGCTGCATTGACTGGCAACATGCGAGACTGGCATCCCATCCAATTCGTCGTTGCTGAAGAACCTTGCATCAACACGAGCCAGCCTCACACCGCTAACAAAATCACCCGGCAGCTTCACAAACAAATCCTCCTAGATCGCGATCATGAAAACATCAATCGAGCCTGGTACCTGAGAACCCAATACTCTAAAGTAAAACTACTGTAAGTATCCCCAGACTAGCAAGGCCAAAACGGACTCCTCCGCAAAGCACAGACATCCCCAGCCGCCTGCCAGGGGAAATTGACATCATGACTCCACATTCCCACAGTCCAAAATGCGTATCTCATGATGGCATTCTGCAACTCCGCTCGTCCACGACTGCTTCGGGATATGTAGATCATGGCATCACGGTCACAGGTTAACGCGTCATTGACGCGTCGTGCTCTGTGATGGGTAGGGATCGTCCTCGATTCGGACTGGCATACGCTGAACGAGGCTGGTGCCTAGTTTCTGGGGCGGAGAGGAGTGCATATATCGACGATGGGGAAGAGTGGTATATATAGCTTGTGTTCAGAAGTAGCAAGCACTTTTCTATCCATCAGAAAAACATCACCTTTCAACACCAGCAACAACTTCCTCGAACCCCAAAACAAACCAAACCAATAACTCATTCATCATGTCTGACACCTACAAGCCAACTGGTACGCACAGCATCCTCCCACACCAAAGATTTCTCACCTAACGATTGAACAGAGCACGACGGCCTCAAGCAGGACGGAACCCCAGACAAGCGCGTCGGAACTGGCGGTGAGTCTTCTCACTTTCTCCCTCTGTTTTCCAACTAACATTTTCACAGAGTTCGCCCAAGGCAAGGTCGACCCAGTTGAGGCTGGCAAGCAGGGTGGTTCCACAAGTGGAGGTGACAGCGAGTCTGGCAGCGGAAACTCTGGAGGCAGTGCCAAGGGGCAGTTCGCCCACGGAAAGGTTGACCCGGTCGAGGCTGGAAAGAAGGGTGGTCAGACTTCGTCATAGGTATTGTTCGTTTTTGACGGGCAATATTGAGGGAAGATCAAAAATGATTGCGGTTATTCAGCAATAAGACATGCATGAAATGAACAAGAGTTCTATTTGAATTTTTTTTCACTTGACTTCCAAGACCAACGTCCGTATTCGAGCTACATGGCGTAGGGTTTCTGTGAATCGGGAAAGAATTTCACTTACCCCAATGTCAACTTGAGAAAATTGCTTGCCGAAGACTTTTACCAATACACCAATGCTACCACATTTCATGGGAGATTTGGCAGTCAACACCACCGTCACTTTCTTACCAACTACGCTTCCTACTTACGCACTCCTCTCTTTTTTAATTTGACAAGGTAAAGACTACTTCACCACCATTCAATCTAAAACAATCTGTAATCTAGCACTAAACCTGGCCTGCTAGTCGATATACTTTCAGCAATAGAAAATCTCGACTTTTACCAGGCTCGCGATGTTCTTCTCATCCTTCGCAGGTGCATGTGGCATCACGCCGTCCCTCTCCACACAGCCAGCCAAGGTGAAGAGATGGAAGGGTAAGGCTTAGGAGTACGATATCCTTTTTCTAAGGGTAGCTCACTCCATAGACTCAAAAGACCATTTCAAGATTATTTGTAAATAATCTGAAAATAACTCAGGATACGTTAATACCTAGCTTCGTGAACATTACACGATATTGACAGTTGCCCAGAACACCTCTGCCCAGTTTACGCGCACGATAGAGGGTCAATGCCTGAAGAAATTCCAAGGGAGATTGATGGCGGAGAGAATTCGAGGCTAATACGGAATCGACGACCTTCGACGTGTCCGAGATGTTCAGGAAGTCGGGATGTGACGATGACGACGATAGAGGAGAAGTTTTAATAGTTCTTGGATATCTCAACGTTTTCCAGGCTTCTTCTGCAATCAGTAGGTGTATGCTTCGAGCTCTGATAGAAAAGTATATACCGCGGTGGTATTGGTTCGCGATCGTGTTCGGCTATTATGTTTTGATTCAGATGTATTGGGATCACGTGGCTTACCAGTCACATGACTTAAGTGTGACAAATATACACAAGAAGACAGCTCTTTGCCCTGAAATTCTTCTCAGTGGCCATTGATAGCATATAAAATCGTTGACATTCATCATATTATTCTTTCAAGTCCTCCTGAGGCCGTCAGATCTCAACATCCGCTATATCACAACGCTAGCTACACAGCGCATTCACTATTCTGTGTCCCTCAAGGTACTACTGAGCCGTTTTCAGCATCTGTAACTTAGGGTCAGTGTCGCTCTCATTCCAGTAGTGATATATCATAATTTCTGGAGATTGAGGGACACGGAATTGTAGAGGCCTCTATGATTGTCAACCATACCGCTATGGAATGGTTGCCGGGCGACCCGACCCGAGAACTCGTCTCCCTTTCCATTCCCACCAGCCTTTCCAATCGACGCATATTGCTCCGTGAAATTAATAATTTCAGACTTTCATGTTTCTGTCCGGAACATCGGGATCGTCTGAAACCCAGAGAATCTTGGCATGTAAATCACCGTACCGTACGAAGTATATCAGCCATGGCATCAACCACGAAGTGTATCGGCTAGGGCATCAACTACCTACGTACTTACCACCTCGCTAGAATAATTCCAAGTCCTAAGTACTTCGTATTACCTTAGGTAAAAGAGAACCCGCGTAATTTAAAGGGGAAAACATATTAGAAATATCTTCTACCTAGGTAATAGATCTTACAGATACCTATTTTATCTTAGTAAGGTACTTGATACTTAGGTAGCTAGTAGTTAATACGTAATTAGTCAGTGCGGCTGGTTGGTGCGGTAGTATGGTATTTATGCGGTATTGAAGTGTACTATACGCTCAGAATTCTCTGACTTTCAGACGTTCCCGAAATATCGCGCAAGTTGTTAAGGGACAGGTACTAGTATATTACACAGGTGCGTCGATCTACATTCAGTTCGGGTGAAAACCCGGATTAGATCTTAAGGTATCTCCAAAGAAGCGACACCCGACTGGAAGCATCCACCACCTCCGCAAGCTTATTCCTGTCGTACACCTTGAGAAACCCAGTGCCTCTATGCGTTCGCACTTCCGATACAACCGGACCCAATGATGATAACATTTATCCTCAGCTTGCAGCATGATCTGCAGTCTTACGGAATCGCTGTACCGCAGTAAATCTCTTATCTTCGTCGCGAGCTGAGACATTACATGTTCACCCAATGTCAAGCATGGTCAGCAGCATAAGCATGATTAGATTGGAGTAGAGCGGGCGAACGACCGAAGTTCGGATAGCCTGTCCGGATGCTTATCATGGATAAGCATGTACGAATCCCTGTTTAAACTTCTCGACAAAATATGTACTACTACGTATGTATGGGACCTGCGATCGTCTGTTCCATGGCATCTGGCCTCTGTACTTCACCAGCTGCAGTCTGCTGATGGTCGCTATGAACAACAACGAGAAGCAAGATCTTGAGGCTTCAAAGGGAGCTGCCCACGGCCATTCCTCCGAGACGAGCATAGACAACAGCGACGGCTATGTTGATGAGACGTACGAGGTTAAACGCGCTAGGGAGCTCCAGCAAAACAATGGATTCTTTCGAAAGCTGAGAGCTGGCGAAGAATGGTTAGTCGGCACGACCAATTCTCTTCTCGGCAATCCTTACTGACGATATTGACCTCAGGCTAGACGCCAAAATGGGGATTGAATCCCAAGGAATCGATCGGGTACACGAGGGTAAGAAAGAGCCTCCTTCCATTTGGAATGTAAGTGTTACTGCATTTCATATACTGCATACAATTTTCACTAACCTGGATATAGATCTTTTTCCTGTGGTGCTCTCTCAATATTCACGTTGGTGTTGTGGCGCTTGGTATCTTGGGTCCCGAATTTGGTCTTTCCTTGCGACAAAGCATTGCTGCCGCCATTATTGGAATACTGTTGGGCTCACTTTGCACCGCTTTCACGGGCACGCTGGGACCAAAGTTGGGCCTTCGCCAGATTGCCTGTTCGCGATACTCCTTCGGATTTTGGGGAGCTAAGCTTTGCAGTGCCTTGAATGTCATCGTCGGTGGAGGGTTTGCTGTGGTGAACTACGTGCGTATAGACGCATTCCTCATGCTGAAGTATTACTAATTGAAAGTCCAGGTCGTTGTTGGTCAAATTCTCAGCGCCGTGTCGGACTACAAGATGACGATTACTGTGGGAATCGTCATCATCGCCGTTCTGTAAGTTTCCCAATCCATCGAGCTCCAACCACTTGAGTGTAAGCTAACATGTAAATTATGTCAGATCATACGTTATCTCCGTCTTTGGCTTCAAGTTCATCCACACGTTCGAGAAGTACTCTTGGATAGGCACATTCATCCTTATGATTGTTCTCATCGCGCAAGCTGCTCCGCACGTTGATTCTGGCCTCGCTGGAAAGGATGGCAATTCCGGCCTCGCCTTTGCCGGAAGCTTTTTGTCGATACTTGCCATCAATTTCAGCAATGCAAGTGGATGGTGCTCGATGGCCGCGGACTACTACGTTCACTATCCCGCCACCACACCTTGGTGGAAAACCTTTTTCTTGACCTTCTGGGGAATCGTGATCCCAACCAGCTTCAGCGTTATCATCGGAACCTGTCTTGGAAACGCTGCTTTGTCTGCAAAGTACCCTCCCTATGCTACCGCCTATGAGCATCATGGCTTAGGTGGCCTGATTGCTACTATCTACCACCCGAGCGGCTGGTCAAAATTCTGCCTGGTTATCCTGACTTTCTCCGTCCTCGGTAATAACGTGGCTATCAATTATTCCAGCGGCCTCTCCATGCAGTTGCTTGGCCACTACTTCCACGCCATTCCGCGTCTCTTCTGGTCTTTGATCTTCGTCATCATCGTTGCCGTTCTTGCCATTGCAGGCCAACAACACCTGTCTCTCATCGTCTCGAACTTCGTCTCCTTGCTTGGATACTGGACAGTCTCATTCACCGTTATTCTTTTGATAGAAGATCAATTTTTCCGCAAGAAGAGTGGATACAATCTTTCCGAGTGGAATATGCCTGACAAGTTGCCTTGGGGCTTAGCGGCTGTATTCGCATTACTGGTTGGTTATCTAGCAGGTGGCTTGCCTGGCATGGCCCAAACGTGGTACATAGGGCCTATCGCGAAAAAGTTCGGACCTTTCGGTGGCGACGTGGGCATTTATCTGTCGGCTGTCTTTACTTTGGTCGTGTATCCTGTGGCGAGGATCGTGGAGAAAAAGTATACTGGTCGATGATCTCGACGCCGCGCTCTTCTTAGCGGCATTCATGGCCATTTTGTGAATATTTGTTGTTTGGAAGAACGTATTATATGTAGTTGCTGTCTACCTGCTCTTACCAGGCCTGGAAATGCAGAAGATGGCCGAAAATAAAATTATTCTGATGTATAAAAATTCCACAAGGATTCTTCGTCAAGAATGAGATAATAGGAAGAAGTGTTTCTCTCTGTATAAAGATATGTAATATCTGTTTCTACAAGTGCCTCGAACTCGTTCCCATTCGTAATCGTATTGTCAAACATTTTCCACGTGACCCACTGGGCCGTAATATTACATATAGAATACTTGCTAAGATCCAGGAGATCCTTAGCGATTGTCTTGTCAATAAAATATGATTCTCGATCTATCTACTCAACCTATTATTCTTGACATAATCTATTGAGGACATCACGTTTTACCAGTCTGGCTTTGAACTCGAATTTGGAGAGATGAGTCGTTGAGTCCTTCATTTACTCTCCAGATAAACCTTAAGCCGCCAACAATAGCGCGGGGGCTTGTTCGCATATGCTTTCGTATTAGACCTCGCTTGCAGGTATGTCTCAATGCACAAGTGCCACAATTTGAGGGTCAGGCCGCTGGCTGACGCCGTCCACACTGGGCACCTATCAAGCACAAATTTCAGCTGAACTGCTATCACAACCGCAGGCCTCTCGAATAGGAACCTGGCAAGCGGTTCTTTAGAGCAGTCTTTGAACCGCAAAGGGGGTCCAGAACCTTTATAGACTTGTTGCTACAACCAACAACGCTTCTCCGCGGCTGAACCACGACTACCGGTCCCTGCAAGGCTGGAAACCTGGAAACCACCCCACGGAATGGACCGCGCCACGAGGTCTGTAAGGCAGAAACTTGACACGCCCACGGGAGCTTTTGATATCGCGTTTCTCCATCTCAACGGTTAATCTTCAGGAAGCAGCATTTGCTGTATTTAGATCCCTTATCTGAGCCGCGTTTTGCCTTTCGTGGCTTCCATTGGTTTTCCGCTTGGTCAAGATGCAGGTTTTTTGCTTTCTCAGATTATGCACGTCCAGTGTATCTATCTCCTCTGCGGCTGCTTTGCTATCTTTCATTGAACATCTTCGAATGAAAAAGAGGCGGCTTGTGCACTGAGGTGCACCAACATGGAGTACGCCTAGTACATAGAGCGACGATCCCTCTCAATGGACTTCTTAGTGTTCGGTCTGTTTTGACCGTGTACCGCTGTGCTCCATTCAATTGCGGCCCTGCCTATGGTCGCTCCAACTCCAGTTTTATCCGCTGTTGGCTCGGCTGATGAGCTACACCTACTCAATGTCATCATTCTTGTGGTGTCTATTTTCTCCGCCCTTGGTTCAGGATGGATAATCCTCAGCTTTATCGTGAGGAGTTCCGATGGTCTATTCTTCGTCCTTTACTGACTTTCCAAGTTGTTCAAATCGGCCAGATCTTTTCGGCATCAGCTTATCCTGTAGGTTGACTTGTGCCTTGACTTGAACCAAGCTGATCGCCAACAGTGGTCTAGCCATATCAGACTTCTGGATGGCAATAAATTTCATGGGATCGACCTCAACAAAGCTTACCGGGAAAGCTTTGGAAGGTCCTTCGTGTAGCGTTAATGGGTTCGCAGCCCAGTGGTTTGTTGTTCAAAGTATGTCTTCTTACCAATCCCAATAGACGCAGGCTTATCAAATGTAGCGGACTATTGGGTCCTCGCGGTCGCTATCTGCACTTTCTTCATACTTGCCGACTTCGAAACCCAATCAAACTGGATTCAAAGTCACCGATGGGTAATCTGGGGACTTACTTGGGGACTTTCTGCTTTGTGGGCCGCCGTCGGGCTCGGATTATATGGATATGGCGACATTGGCGCATGTAAGTTGTTAGACGATCCAGCTGGTCTCTATAGCTGACATATGAAGGGTGCTGGTTTACGAGCGATTGGACACGTTTACTGGTCAACTTCATACCCCGATGGCTGATCATTGTGGTTATACTGGCCATATATACTCGCTTGTATTTCATCATATACAGTGCACACGAGCGATTTGTGTCCGTGGACGAAGAAGCTTCGGGACCTAGACTCTCGATAGCTATAGGTAGAATAACTACCAGGTCAGCATCATCTAGGGAACAAACCGAAGTTGAAGAGTTGCACAACCAGCGTCGCAAGAGACTCTCCAGTTTGCCACGCACGAGGTCTGGTCCAACGTTGAAAAAGGTAAGAAACCACTATACCTTTCTGTCTTACACTCAAATGAAATCTTACTAATTGGGCCAGCTCGCATACCAGATGTTGGCATACCCTCTCATCTACATGCTGATCTGGATCATTCCTACCACCATCCGCATCTACCAAGCTACCACCCACGAGCCCGCACCATTTGCTGTCGCCACTGTCGACAAAGCTTGTATCGTTATTCAAGGATTTGCTGATGCTGTCATTTATGGCTTTAACGAGGCAAGTCTGTCGGCATGGAAGAGACTATACTTTCATGGGAGACGTTGACAAATTGAGGTCACTCGAGGTTATTATGCCATCTTTCCCATGTAACACTCCAGATACATGACTTTTCGTGCAGACTCTATGCCTTCCATCCGCCTACTTCCAACTCGCTGCATCAACATGGTTATTTCATCGCTCCTGTCTATCCTCGTGATCAGCCATGTTTTCTTCTCTCAAGACTGAATGAGTTTGACCTCCCCCTAGAAAGTAAAGCAGCACAGGTATCTAATCTTTCACAATTGCATAAGCAGTACGACTAATTTTGGAGTAGTACGACTCTCAGCTTATAGCCAGGGCCACTGATATCTTCGTATCGTATTCACGCCTGATGTTGAAACCGGGTTAAGAGTATTGAGGGCCTTGAACAGTAGTATGACCCAGAATAAAAGCCTCGGTGCGTAAGCTGCTTCCAAAGCGAAGGACAGGGGACGGAGAGATCATAGGACATGTGTGAGCTCTAGCAAGACAGGGCGATGTACAAGGTCTCTATTTATCCGCCGCCAGGACCGCGGACAAGGCGGTTCGGGCCGGTTTTCAGGATCTCTATCCCTACCCGAAATGGTTCGGGTTGAGACAAGTAGGGACAGATTTTGGGGTGGCCAAATCAATGGGTGCATCGATGGTTGGAGACCTTGGTAATGTAGGTAAAAATGATACAGAATGATCCAAAATGACTATACCATGAGATTTCGCTGGCAAGGTCCGCTAAAATCAATGAGCTGTACTCAAATCTTGAAATTACGAAGATAGAATGAAAGTTCATGACAGATGTTGTAGGGGAAGTGCAAGTCACATGCTTTCCCGATTCGGATAATCTACCTCCGAGACGCGCTGTTACATTGCGAAAGTGATTGAACAACAACGCGTCCTGTACAAGCGCAGTCAAAATCAATACAGTACCAATGAGCTACCTTGAGAAACTGTTCCCTTCTACCTCTCTCAATTCCAGCATGCCTCCTGCGCGGACCTCCTCGAATCCGAACACCCAAAAACGAGCACCTTTCAAAGCCCCGTCACGCGTCGCATCTGGCGACAAATCCACGAAGACAGCCAGAGCCAAAGCCAAAGCGTCCGACGGACCGAAAGCACAGAGTGGCTTCCAATCAGCAAAAGCCATTGAGATATCAGACAATGCTGAATCTGACAATGGAGAATCTGAAGACGAAGCTCCGGTACGAAACCCAGTGAAGAGCAGAGCAAAGGGCAAAACAGCCGCGCCAGCCAGAGAAGAGAAGGACTCGGATGTTGATATGGACTCTGAAGCCGTGTCAGAAGATGAGCCTTCAGCTCCACCAGCACGCAAAGTTACAAGGGAGAGAACTCTGGATCCCGCGATGCCCATACCTCCGAAACTGTTGACGCGCATACTTTGGGAAGGTTTCGAGGATAAAGAGATGAAGATTGGCAAGGAAGCTATGTCTATCGTGGGAAAGTACGTTGAGACCTTCGTCAGGGAAGCTGTTGCTAGAGCTATCTTTGAGAGAAGAGAAGAGGAGGAGGAAGATGGTTTGGGGGATGGGTTTCTACAGGTTTGTCTTCTTTCTCTTGGCTCACCATGTCCCAATTTGCTAATACGCAAAGGTTGAGGACCTGGAAAAACTTGCGCCGCAATTACTATTGGACTTCTAAAGAATGCGTCAAGACGTCGAGAATCGCCATGTAAAAACCATGCCGTGTGGCCTTGTCTGGTCGTTTCTGAGAATGCAACTACACCCGAACCACACCCATCAAGCCAGCGCGGCTCTCATTTTTGTCGCAAAGTAACAACCACATCGCTCCAGGGAATCAGGCCAGGCGTATGAGGGGTTTCACTAACTCAACTTAACCTCCACGGACTTGCTGCAGTCAGCGAACAGGCCGTCCGTCATCAGCTGATCCTGATACACTGGAGCCGCTTAACTAGTGGCTGTCTTACTATTTGATGCCACGACTTTTATCTGCGGTAAGTCTATTCGAGGCCACGAAGGCCCTGTGAATACTTAAACCCAGGAGGAGATCTGAATAAGAGGTCGTGTCCACCCCTGCGTGGCCTCATGACGCATCTCAAACAGGACCCGTTCTTGGGTGCATATGAAACGCGAACTGCTTTACGACAAGGTCATTCCGGGAAAGCGCTCTGGACACCCCAAGGCAGTTGGAGAACATCACGATAGCTTCTCAATAATTTTCTAGGCTGCTCTATCGAGAACAAAGTTCATTCATGAATAATACTCAACACTCGCCGATCAACTCTGGTTCGACCTCGTGCCGTTTTCATGTAATCCCGACAGATCTCTTCCTGGCCCACACTGCGATCAAACTCTTTTGTCTCTTTCCGCGGCCATAGATGTTTTGTTTCCTCAACTTCATCCACACGCATTATGAGGCCAGCAAACAAGTCCCCGGATACGCCACCACGAGACATCCGTTCAGTCTCAAGATACCGGTAACACAAATCGCAGATATCATGCCATCAGTCCCCACATCCCCTTTCCACAATTCCTCTCACTGTAGTCATTTTTTCGCACGATCTCCTTTTGTTCAGCTTCTGTTTTCTCAAGTTTTTTGATCAAAGGTTGAGGAATTCTGGAAATTTCACAATCTAGAGGCGGCGCCTCTCCATCTAAAATCCGCCAACTCAGCGGCTTCATCTCAGCTTCACCCACGTGAATATGTTGTACCGATTCTCACTCCTGGCATCATCGCTGTTGGCGACAGTGCCTCTCACAACTTTCGCACAAACGGCACCAGCAGCAGCGCCGCCAGCTGTCACGATTATGACTGGACCAGTGGGTAATGTAGGAATTGGCGCAGCGGCGACGCCAGTACCGGGTGCTCCGCTTTCAGTCACATCTAGTCTTGGGGCAGGCGTAGCAGGAGTGGGTGCAGGAACCGCGGTCGGCGGATCAAACTTGTCGACGAGTGTGGCGCCAGCGAGTCCAGCCAACACTGTTGGAGTGGCAGCGAACGGGCAGGTAGCTGTGTGGGTCGTGAAGGTGGGAGGGCCGAACAACGAGCTTGTGTTTTCACCGAATTCTGTCACGGCGAAGGTCGGAGAGATGGTGCAATTCCAATTTTACTCGAAGGTGCGCATACACCACAGTTGATACCATGAAGTGGACGAAAGAGCTGACAGTTTCTCCAGAACCACTCAGTAGCAGCGGGCGACTTTGCCTCACCATGTACACCACAGCAGCCCGCCACCAATGCCTTTTTTAGCGGCTTCATGCCCACAGACAAGCAAGGACAACTTACATACACAATACCGATACGCGACACAAACCCGATCTGGTTCTACTGCTCGCAAGGGAGACATTGTCAAGCTGGCATGGTGGGCGTCATCAATCCGTAAGTCAGGCCTCTTTCTTTCCCTCGCCAACACCGTTACCAGCTTTTGGATCCAGCATCTCGTCAATGTAGATTTAAGCTTATAGAGGAATAGTCCAGCAACAGGCCAAACCCTAGCCGATTTCACATCCCGCGCCGCAACGGCCGCCGCGAACGTATCACCGCAAATGCCGGGCGCTGCTCCCGCTCAAGCTGAAGGCACGACGACACCGGCGACCGATCCCGCGGCCGCGGCACCACCCGCGACTGCGACGAGAAACACGGGTTCGATGGTTGCAAGATCATCTTGGGCGCTGACGGTGGTGGGGCTCGCTGCCCTTTTCGTGTTGTAGGATACGACAGCACTTGGGGATGGATATGCACTGGCCCCAGGTGTATTGATGAGGGATGGGAATGAGAAATAATGATTGCGCTCTGCCTCGCTTTTCGGTCGGTTTGAATTGGTTGGCGCGATATACATACCCTCTCTTGCTTGGAGACTGTTATCTGTCTTTGACGATTACGATACGCGGCTCGCAGATAGTCCTTAACGTCATAACTTTAATGATTCGATATTTTCGTCCTGGTTCGTCCAATGAAAGAACGCTTCGACATGAATTCAGATATACAGATATGCTTAGTTTCGCGACCCCGAAGCTCCCCATCTACATGCATCAATCAAATACACAAACAACCAACCCTCAGAGACAAGTCACCCTAGACGCCCCCTTCGAGAACCCCTCGAGAACCCACCATCAGCATACCCCTCCCCCTGTCCTAAAAAAAAGATACACAACCCGCCCCGCGAATCAAACTCCAAAAAAAACAAACTAAAAAAAAACTAAAAAACTGCAAACGCTGTATTCACGGTACGGCATGACGGAATCTTGGCCCAGGTAACGACGATCGTATAAGGCGTGCAGGGACGGCGGAGGCGGGTCGGTGAGCTAAAATGTCGGGTCTGATAAACCGAGGGAAAAGGGCGGGCAGATCGGGACCGGGGGGAGGATAGCGGGATGGATTCAGATTTGAATTTATAAGGAGCGGGTTGAAATTGATGTGGTGGTTGGAAATTTTGTTAGGACTCTTGACGTTGCGATGGAGGATGGGGGGGGGNATCGTGATCGGTTTTTTTGTGTTTTGCGTTTCTCTGAGTTGGTTTCTCGTAGATGTTTTATTTTAGGTATTTAAAGTTGTATTAAATAATACCCCCTGCTTCCAAAATAATCCAAGCAAGCGCGAACATAGTCGTGCAAAAAAGTTGGAATCAAAGTTTCAGCGGCGAACTAAGTGTCCAAGTGACAGCAGATCCGCTCAAAGTCGACCATTTAACTACTGGGTCACTCCCAATTTGCTCAGATGTAGTTCCGGATGCAGTCGTCGTGGCATCAACGGGAAGGGTAAGCGGCAAAGGGACGGAACAGCTGTTTCCGCTTGCTCCAACATCGACGCTCACGATGGAACTTGCATCTTGAGAGAGTGTGTACTTGATAGAAGGGGCGCATTTGTCTCGAGTCATGCGTTTGGAGAATTCCTGAGCGATGGTGTCGTGTGTGATCGAGATAAGCGGCCATGTGGTTCTATTCGAGTATCAGTATTGCAAGTGACGGAGTGTTGGCATGGAGAGTGAATCTACTCACAGTCTGGTCATTTCCTGTGCAACAACTTCCACCCAAATCTGGAGGAGAGACATCTTTCCGGATTGTGCTCCAACGGTGAAAGGATCGACGTCCGTTTGTCTCATGTTGGCCTGATGGAACATGAAACTGGCAAAGTTAGTATCAATGAATGGTGACCAAGGAATGTTGAGCTTACGGATCGTGGTGAAGTCCAAGTAAATGGCGGGTGTTCACAGCTTTGGCGTCTTCCAATAATGCGTTGAAGTCTCCTCTACCTCCAGACGTTTCCACCCACTCCGAGGTAGTGCAAGCTGGAAGATCGCAGTTGTAGAAGATGGTGGTAGCTTAGGGCAAGGTCAGTTTTTGTAATGATTCTTTGATGCAAGGAACTTACCCCAACGGGGAATGATGAGAAGACCATCATAACCGTTGCGAGCAACAGTCGAGATCAAGGGCCAGAATTCGTTCTCCTGTCACCTGTTAGCAAATGAAGCACGCACAACAGTGGTTTTGCTGGCGTACTGAATTCTTGAGCACTGGTCGCGTATTGTCACCAACAACGGCCGTAATGCCATTATCCATGAATGCTTTGATAGCATCGCCATTGAGCAGTCCTGAAATGGCTGGTGGAATGAGACCGCTGGGGGAGAACTTGGAACCTGATGCAATGCCGACTTGGGTCATCCATTGCTTGTTGAAAAAAATCTCTCTGTTCGTATCCGAATAGGTTGCGTTATTGAGGTTCTCGTGAGAAAAGGTATGGGAGACGTGCGCAAATGCATCACGGTTTGCTGGAACCTGAAACCATCTTGCAAGGTCGTCAGAGGAAGCGCAAGTCAAGGACCAACTATAAGCGACTGGGGACGGGGGCCATTTGTCGGTGCCGCTTCCTACGGGCTTTTGAAATTCAAGCCTGTGATTTTGTGAGCTGAAGAACAGATCGGAAGTTTCTAGAAACACTTACGCAGG
This sequence comes from Venturia asperata, assembly GCA_003689335.1. Taxonomy (NCBI): domain Eukaryota; kingdom Fungi; phylum Ascomycota; class Dothideomycetes; order Venturiales; family Venturiaceae; genus Venturia; species Venturia asperata. The sequence goes on from QWWL01000021.1 coordinate 180,815, forward strand.
AAGAGGACCTTCGTCGAAATTGATAGCGGTGGCAGGGTTACAACTGGTGCTGCCCTCAGTCTTGTCAACAGCAGCTATGATATCTCCATTTCCGTTGTGTCCGATTTCCATGTAGTATGCGGACCCTGGAGGAAGTCTCTTGTTTAAATTGGCCTGCCAACCGATATGCGCATCGATATCGGCGGGTCTAGTGCGAAACTCGACTCCCTTAGGAGAGTACAGGTCCGTTGACAGGTGCATGTCATCGATCTGAGTGCCAAAGAAGATACGACGGCGGCCAGCGACTGTAATTGGTCAGTCAAGAGCGCTTGTATTGAGGACTCAATCTCAGGAGATGTTTGCCAAGGTTGGTATCCTATACCACGCTACGTGAAAAAGAAGAAAGAACTTACAAACACCCCGAGTAACCCAGTGAATGTAGGAATGCTGGAGAAATGTAGAGGTAGTGGACCAATCAGTGGCGAAGGATATAAACCATGCCATCTGTTGTCTTTTTCCAACTTGGTTGATGACCGCTGCTGTCGTGGTGGATGTAAACGAGCCACCAGGTCCGAATTGAGCAATTTCCCAAGTCGTGGAGGAGTCAGTGATAGTCGCAGGATAATGCCAAAGTCCCGAAGTGCTAAGGGTAGTTCCGCTAGCGATTGTTAGTTACTGAAAAGAGTTTGATGATCAACTTTTGATCGTACGTGACAAGTCCCGCGGTGGCAAAGCTAGTGGAGTTACTGATGCTGACTAGTTGCTCAACACCAGCATCACAACATCCTCCTCCTGCTATAGCAGTCGTGGTGCCAAAGTTCGGACCAGGATATACATCGAGGCGTACCATACGAACTCCAAATGCGGTTTGATAGTCGAACATCTGTTGCCATTGCGCTGCAGTTAGGGCGCTGGCGAAACCTGCGGCGCCTTCGTATGCCACTTCTCCTAGAACAATAATTCCGCCATAGTTGCCATCTGTAGTAGTCGAATTCAGGACGGGGAGTGCAACGCCGGCAGATGGCACGAGAATCAGCTCGAAGGGGATTCCATGTCCAGAGAGACCGGATGTAGCAGAGTATGCTGAGGCAGAGTCTCGAGCGAAGACAAGAATTTTACCGGACACCGTGATTGGAGCTCCAGATGATGTGGCTGAAGCTGAGCTAGAAGAGCTGCTGAGTGTTGCAGATGGCGAGTTTGAATTGGATGTGCTGATTGACGTGATAAATTCACTTGGCGAGGAAGCACTAGGTGATGGACTTGACGTGATCCCGCTTGTTGACGAAGCAATGGAGAAAGAAGCACTTGGAGACGTCTCTGAAGCACTGCTCGAAATAACCCCAATATCGGTGGAAATTACCACAACGGATGAGGTCGACGAGTCACTTGACAGCCCGCCTGAAGACAACTCGCTTGAGGAAGAAAAGGCTGTTGGCGAAACAATGGGGATAGGAACACCTGAAAATGTCTCTAAAGCACTGCTGGAAATAACCCTAATGGATGAGGCTAACGACGAAGGTATATCAATGGAAAGCGTACTGCTGGAGACAACATCGTTAGGCCGGGCACTGGATAAACCGTCAGTTGGGGTGATCGGAGAGAACAAAATGACCACCAAGAATCCTCAGCAGCTTCAATCACTCTTCTCAGTTGTTTGATAGTGGCGAAAATCTTTCAAAACAATTTTCAGAATTTGCCTCTGTCGAATCCAGGACAGAAGTGAAAATGCGTGAAACCCTTCATGAATTCCTGCAGGCAAGATGTGAGAATAAAGACATACCTCGAAGAATCAATCGCAATATTAGTTGGTACTCTCGATGACGAGCTGGAAGGCTCGATGAAAGAATTAGAAGACGAGGGTGAAACGCTGGCACTCAAGCGAGAAGAAAAATTATTTTGAGTATTCGAAACTGCGGACGAGATCACAGACGAAGGTACGGAAATGATCGTGGGTGGAGAGGACGACAAAGACGAAGTCCGGCTGGAGGATGCAGCGACGTTAGTAGGCGTGGACGATGCCCTTGATGATGCTGTCGGCGTTATAATGAATGTCGGTGTTGTTGTTGCAATGCCATTTTTGTTGGTAACGACTGAAGGCGCAACTGTTGGTCCTATGGCTATCTTAGAAGTAGTAGGGAACGGCGGTCGTGAGTGCATCAGAGCCAACAGCTGCAGTAACCAGGCCGGGAACGTCATGGCGCAAAAACGAAGGTGTTTGCAAAAGAGGGACTATGAAAGAAACGAGCAGGAAAATAGGAGAATGAATGGACGAATCAATCCACAGGCCGGCTGATCAGTCCTTTATTATAGAGTGAGAATAGAAGAGAATCGAGTCTGTCCAAATTCCTTCACTGTAACATAGCTACGATGGCCCTTAGTTCGACAGTTGAGCCTTCACCTGAATACCTAGCCTTCGCGAAGATTGGTAGACTGTCAATCGTGAAGTTACGAGCATTCTTGTCCGCCCAGAAATAATTGGGCCCTCAAGTCCATGTTGGTATGGCGTGTTTCAAAGGGTGCAGCTTGGCATGTTGGTAAATACTCAGTGGCAATGGTGAATCTCCCCGACTTACCACTATGACTGGCTAAGAAGGAGAGGACACGAGGGTAGCGCCTTAGAGATGTTTGAGAAGGTAATTGAGGAAGTGGAAGCGTCTGCAGGAATTTGGGCATCCAATCGGCCGGAAGAAAGCGCAATGTCGTTGGAAACAGCCGGAGGGTTGGCCTCGAAACTAGATGATGGGGATGTCGGCAATACTGGAAAAAGAAGCAGCATCGATCAGAGCAGAGCCTCGCATGAATGTCGTCGGGTTCTGCATACCGCCATCTTCGATAATCGCCAGGGCGCGATTGAAGGTCTGGCTCTGCCTGCGGGTCTGTTAATAATAGTCGGTGATGATAGCGTACCACAGGGGATCGGCCAGCCACACGGTTTCGAGAGCGCCATGTCATTGTTATGCAGTGTGTCGGAGTCAGTCTTCAGGACGATGAACCAAGGTTGGAGGTGTTTGCGTTGGCGTGTGGCGTTGACATGAGCGCGAGTCGTGTGGGAGGGGGGAGGGACCGAACGTCGCTTAAGCGCGGCGCTGAACCCCTGCGGCTAGCGTTTCCGCAGATCACGCATCCTGAGGCCATGATATGAATTTCGTGACTAAAGTGAAAGTCATTAATAGTTCTCAAGCACGAGTGAGTTGATTCGCGACCCGGATAGAAATCTAATTTTCCATTCCAAGAAGCTTTTCTTGCAGGTAAAACGATAGTGTTCTGCACCCAAGTCGGGACGAGGACTTCGCAAGGCTACAGTAGTCCCGGGACAACGGTCAAACCAGGAAGTAATGCTCCCAAATTCTGAATACAGAGGAAGTCTGCTACTATTACATTGGTATCCTTGCTTTCGTCTGGGAAAGTTGGACTTTCCGTCTGAGGTCCAAAAAGGGAGGAAAGCCAAGTCAAGTATCAGACAGGGGCGGAAACATGAAATTAGGTACGAGTGTGGGGTAAGCCTTACCACAATCGCTTCTCTTGGAGGCACAAACTTCTTCGCAATGGACAAAGAAAAAATACCGGGGGCTGTAATGAATGGGCCAATATTACAGAGATGGAAAGACCAAACGAATTTTCCTTATAGACCATCACAGACTTTTTTAAAATATTATATGATACAGTTTGATGTGCCTAGACTTCACCCAAAAATGCGACATGTAATGAGCGTGATGAACAATTTGATGATCGGGCACCCCTAGCCTGTACTCCTCAACCATGCGAGAACCCAAATTCAAACCTGATCTATGCCTTGGTAGCGGCTGACTTACAAACGTAGTTCCACGTGTCTCGTGAGCACTCGTCCAATGTCTTCTCCGCTCTCCATCCCAGATGTCTCTCCGCGAAAGCCGTAGCAGCCACACAGAGTCCAACATCACCAGCACGTCTTCCCACACGATGCACCGGTATATTGCGACCAGTGACCCTTTCTAAGCTGTCGACCACTTCGGCTACTGACGACCCTTTGCCGGTGCCGAGATTGTACGCAGAAAAGGACTGATCGATTTTGTTGTTGAGGATAGCTGCCATGGCAGATATATGCCCTCGGGCAAGGTCCACGACGTGAATGAAATCCCTGATCGCAGTTCCATCGGCAGTATCCCAGTCAGAGCCAAATATCTTGAGCGTTGTGGATGGATCTTGCAGTACCCGCGTAACAACGGGGAACAGGTTGGTCGGCTTTTGTCGAGGGTCTTCACCTAGTAATCCGGATTCGTGGCATCCAACGGGATTGAAGTAGCGAAGTGCACAGATCTTCCATGATTTGTCTGCCTTGGCCGTGTCCGCTAGAATAGCCTCCGAGAAGTATTTGGTGCGTCCATATGGAGAAGTCAACCCGTTGGCTCCTGTCATGCGAAGTCGTTCAATGCCGTCGGATCCTGTGTACGTTTCTGGGTGATGGATGAGGTCACTTTCTGTCAACGGAATCCCGATATTGGCTTTGTCGCCATAAACGGTGGCCGAGGATGAGAAGACAAAGTTGGTGACTCCAAACTCTTTGAGTAGGACCAGTAGATCGACCAGTCCGCAAACGTTGTTCTGGTAATAAGACAGTGGAGAGTGAATGGACTCTTCCACCGATTTGAAGGCGGCGAAGTGTATAACTCCGGAGATTGCGGATCGAGAGGTGCTGACGAGATCTGACGAGGGAGACTCGGTGATCGATCCACCCTCTGGTTTCGAGTATCTTGCCAATAATGTTCGCATTTTCGGGCTGCGATAATCCATCGTATGCATTTGTAATGTTGGCGCTGTTTCCCCACGCGCTTCGAAGTGGGATTCTGCGAGAGCACGAATACGGCTCAGAGTGAGCTCGTAAGAGTTGCTCAAATCATCCAGAACAATTACATTATATCCCTCTTTGAGGAGTTCAAGTGTGGTATGAGAACCTATGTATCCCAGCCCACCGATGACGAGGATGTATTGCTGATTATGTGGGGCAAGACGGAGCTCCCAGTCGTGAACAGAACGGATTTCGGGCGAAGATGGTGGAGACGATGAGACGTGAGAGGAGGACAATGACGAGGTCATTGAGTTGGGCCTTGACTTAAAGAATGACATTTTAAACGATAGTTGGGCTCTTGACGAGAATGGTACCGCCAGGGAACAGGAAAGTCCGCGTCGATGCTGTGAGAAAAGGAAGATACCTGAACGAAAGTAGTTGGAGATGTGAAGGATTAAAAGAACCTCAAGCGAAAAGGAATGTGCTTGGTCACAGCAAACGAGTGGTTCTGCTCGTTCTTTAACGAAATCTGTTTGCACATGTGGTATTGAAAAGGAGTCAGCCCTACAAGCTGACTCCTAGTTGTTTCCGGAACAATGGTTGAATCATGGTTTGCACCACCCTTGGACGGTGGCTCAGAAAAGCAGATCCTCGTAAGCAATGACAGCGGGGTGGCCCGCAGCCTCAACTTCACAAGCGATGCGCTAAAATGGGGGTCAGAAACAATGGCCGAATGAAGGGTTTACTCATCGGCTTAATCTCGCAGAGAGTAAAACGTGTACACCCATAATCACAGCCAAAATGGAGTGCATGGATCGAAACGAGTTTGGCTACTGTTTTCCTTGATGAAGAGCTTCGATGAAGATACTTGGCTTTGTCGTATATCACATGCGTAAATGGTGGGTCGTCTTGCAAATTTTCAGTGTGCAATTCCTTCTGTTGGTTTTCGCCGGCCAGGAGTCGCGAGACGTCGCGTGTTGGCCTTACTGACTGGCCGAAGTCCGTCCTCTCCCAGAAATGACTGTACTATGCGGGCCGAAGCTTGTCCGAGAGCTTAGTAGTAGGATCAGAGCGGTCTTGACGCTCTGCGACATGGTGTTGGAGCCGACGAAGCTCAGGAGCAGTCGTGGTGTCGATCTTGTTCCTCGCATTCTTCGCGTGCAATCACCCCAATGGATAACGTGGCGTGCGAGTCCGAGTCAATAGCCGGTGATTGGTGGTCGGTAGTCGGTGGACGATGGACGAGGGACGAGGGACGAGGGACGGTGGTCGGTGGTCGATGGTCGATGTCGCTGGTCGATGCCAGGTGGCTGTGCACGTGAGAGAGGCGGTTCTTGTTTGGTGCCGAGCTGTCACTAATGCTCACTGGTCGCCCCAGCGTTTGACGCCTTGGTCCCTGCCAAGATCTCCGGCCATGACCAGCCGTTGCTCGAGCCTCTTCTTGGCGTCCCGGCCTGCATGAAGCTTTTCTTCACCAGAAACACCTCCTGCACACTGCACAGGACTCCACTCCTCTCCACCATCGCCTCTGGTACCCAAAAATACTCTCCGCCTCGCCGTCAGTGGACGCGAGAGATCGAAGCCTGCATCCTCGCTGAACTCCCGCGTCTGGGGCGTCGATCTCTTCACCATGCCATGCCATGCCACTATTGGCTCCTCGACTGCCTCTGAGCCCGTAGACGACGCTCCATCATGTGAGCCTTGTCGTACATGCTTCCTCGCCGAAGGGCTGACTGCATTGAGTCATGATCCAATGCCGCTGTCCGAAGCAAAGCTGGTACCCGACTCCTTCCCAGGCCCTCTTAGACTCACTCGTGGCTTTGCAGGTCTGCTGCAGAACATGTTGTTTGGACTAGACCTTCTCCACCTGAGTAATGTCTAAGTCGGCAGTAGAGACTCCCCACAGCGGCCAGCCATGACCATGGTTACTGCCCCCATCTGGCCTCCTCCGTTGTCTGAATTCCATCTACTCCCGTCGTTCTGATGCTACGATTCACAATCCGATTCTTCTCTCTTTCTCGAGGCCTTTGAGCGTGCTTGAATTGCTTTCTAATGGCGTTTCCTTTCCAGTCCGCTTTGGACCCCGTCATCGCGGCTTGCAGAGATTCGGAGTACAGAATATATTGTAACACTCTGGTCCCTGCCTCACAGCGTCTTCGTTTCTGGTACCAGTACGCCAATCTGTCTCTCGTTGTCGCTGCCCTATCTCTTCCCTTCGTCTTGTTGTTTCTAGGATACATTTTAAGATGGTGGAAAAATTGGAGACCGACATGGAACTTGGTGCTTGCCGGACGTCAGTACGAAAAAACGAGGCCATTCTCGTTAACCTCAACCTTGCGCCGGAAATCTTCGAATGCCAATCTCGAAGACTCACAGGATCTCGTCACCGCCTTGCCTTCTTTTCCTGAAGGGATTAGGACATCCCAGTCGGCCTCTGCCTCGATAATGTCAGTCAAGGCATTCCCGGGCAGTTCTGCCCCATCGACGGCAAGAAACTCTGTCTCTGGCTGGAGGCTGGGTCGCAAAACTTCTGGTTTCTTCCAGCTCTCGCAATCGACTCAAGATGCGTCAAGCCGACCCGCCAGCATCTTCCGAGAAGACTTTCGCAAGTCCGTACGTTCCTTCACCATCTTGCCTGATGATGGTTCTGTATTTGGCCTCGATCCTGCTCAAAATTATGACCTAGGAATCGTTCCTTTGTTCTCTGGCTCAACAGACTATTCGTCATACACAGCTTCCTCATCGCGATGTGTATCTCCCGGTCCAGCAGCTTTTGGACGCGGGACCCCTAGTCCTGCTCCCGGTCGAGCCTCGATGCAATCCACGCGGGTCGCCGGCAAACACATGTTGGGCTTAGTTGATATTCAAGATCTCGCGGTATCAAGTCTGCTTGAACGTGGAGTCCCAGCGGCGGTCCGAAAAATGGATATTCTGCGTACAGGTCAAGGTTGCAGAGGTCTAGCCATTCGGATCAATGACAATGCGAGCACGGAATTGATCGTGGAGCTTTTGGATACCCTTCACGACTGGGCCATCGAAACCATAGTCATGTGCAATCCAGACGCCAAGATCTGGGATTCTGTTGACTTTGAGCTGATCGCCGGTATCATCATCGAGAATGGGTGTATATTGGCCAATGGTCACCGGCGCGACTTCTTTCGAGCCACTCGTGTCCGGTATCTGATGGGGAAATGTGCCGAGAAACGTGTTGACCGACCGACCTTTTTCGCCGGGTTCTATGATCTTTGGCACAATCGTCCGTCCGCAAGTGTGGTACGACGGTCTTTCAAGCTCGCTGAGTTCTACGGAGCTGCTTTCGAACATGCCCCATTAACCGATGCTTATTGGGAGAACACTCAGAGACGGAAACTCCCATTAAGCCTCGGGGCTTTTGATTATTTGAAGCGGTCAGATACTGTTGAGGTATGTCAGAACCCGAGCCATGAAAGTCGCATGTAGCCAAATGTCCTCTTTTGTCAACGAAACCTTCGGAAAATTTCGCTGAGAACTTGTACTGACGCCGTATAGCTCCAAAAGAAGTGGACAGAAGGAGCGTTGCCAGCCAGCTTTTCAGAATATGCCACTGATACCATTTCGCACCTCCCTCTAGACAACGTGCAACTTGTCATTCCTCGAATTTATGAGATTCTCCAGCCCATGCCTCTCCCTGAAGAGCTCGACGTCATTCGAACAGAGAGCCCAGTCTCGATTGATTCACCAGCCTGGATCTCCCTCGCCCCAATCACGTGTGATTTTTGGCTGACCACGAGTGGAGAAGATGACTTGTGCTCCTTGGGATGTATGCCACTTAGAGAGTCTGTTACAAAACATCAATATGGCGCTATCCTCACGACTTTAAAACAGCTGCGGGATCTGAAAATGCTCCGTATGCTTGAGGAAGTGGACTTACCAAAGATCTGTGGTAAGCTGCAAATCTCGCGGACAAGGTCTCGGAGTCCTGAATTGCTGGATGACCTGATCAAAGGATTGAGGTCTGGAGAAATCTGCATCTACAAAGGGCTGGATAGTGCTTTCAGAGTGCCCGACGATTCTGCTCATATGTGGGGACTCTCCAGCAAATCACGGACTCTAGACATCTTTGTGTCGCAAAAGGCACCGAGCGAGATTGGTGTTATTCTGCACACCTATTTGGCTTATTACGGAGTCTCTCGTCTTTGCCGATACGAAGAAGAGCTCAACCTTGAAGTTGCTTTTGACGGAACGGCGTCCCACAGAATTCCTGCGAATATTCGATCGGAACTAGCCCATTCGACCACGTCTGAGCTCCTTTCTCTGTTGCAGCAGTTGAGAGTGGCAGATTTTTCCTCTCCTATTGTTGATGCCATTTACGACGTTTGCTCGCAAAGTCTTATTGAGCTTACTTCTCGAGATAGCTGGAATGCAGACTGTGCGAAAGGCTTTCTGGATGGCTCGTTGGCAATTGAGGATGTGCTGCAACGACGTTTGAAAGAACTTGCAAGGAGGGGCGCTGAACTTCTCCCCGATCTTGACAACTTATGTTTGCTTTACAGGGTAATAGATGACCTAGTCGCCCAGGCGCTATTCTCTGCTAACAAGGAGTCACTCGACTGCCTGCTTTCGTCACTTACCGCTGCATATGACTCCTTGGGCGAAGGTTCCTGCTGTGTCGATATCAATGCTGATCTCTTCGCATTGATCTTTTTCTGTGTCCTCAGAAAAGCAGCCTTCGAAGATGTCTACATCGAAGCGACAGATCGATGTCCCTTCTTTTTGACGCAGCCCGACCAAGCCGCCGTTTTCTCGGAGTTGTGGGTACTAGGATCGCAGTGCGAAATCTACTTCGGACTCAAACCACGAGCTCTGGGACGAATCATCTACGATAACTACCGAGCTTTTCTACGTCAATACCCTCCAGAAGATGTATGGGATGGCAAGCAGGAATTCACTGCCTACTCCTTCTCACAGATTTCGGGGCTATCACTGGGCAAAGAAAGTGACGGCTCAGCTGCTACTCATCCCTCGAAACTGCGCCGAGCCCGAGAAAAGCTCACTGAAACAGCGACTAGTTTTGGAGCTCTCTCCATCTTTTGCGTTCCAGCTATCGTCGATGTTTGTCTTTTGACCACAACTGGCAGAGGATTTTTTACTACGGCCTTCATGCTATCAGCGGATATTACGGCTGCAAATTACGCCTTGATAGCCTCACTACTCATCACGGCATGGGTCACTGGCTGGGTAGGAAGTTCTGGCTCCATGTATCTCTACAATTGGGCATTTGATAACGCAAACATCTTCTTTGTGCAACGCCTCTCGGGCGGATTGGCAGTCACTTTAATCGTCGGCACATGCGGCTTCATTGCTTTCTCTGCCCAGATCTCGCTGCGAGCTGGAGGCGTCTGGGCTGCGTACCTGCTCATTCTTTCGACATATTTGAACCTTTTAGGTGAGTTAGCTACTCTCATTCGCTTTCGGGTCATAGAAAATTTTTGAGCATCCAAAAGAGACATCGCCAGGCCTCCGACGCGATGTTTCGCGAGATTGCAACGAGTTCTGACGGGCATGACGCTAACGACTTTCAGGTGTTATGGCAACTATGCATTTCTCAAACAGCCCCTTGAGATCAGGACGTACAGTGCTATGGAGAACATTCCCTGTGCTTGCTGTCTCGCCACTTTTATCAACCTTCGTCAACGATTATGACCTGGCGATTTACCTCTTGACAATGACGGTCTTTCTACTTTTATTGTTGCTTCAATACTGGTTTCTGAGCCGTCAATGGTCGACTTGGATGGCGCTGGTTCCCAAGATGACTGAAAGCGAGATAACAGCATGGTATCAAAAGAGACTGAAAGGTCAACGGGAAAAGGATGAACTCGTCTATGCTGATGGAGAAGGCGATGGTCAAGAGTTGAAAGAGACTGCTCAGCTGGTCTTCCGTGCCGAAGTTGAGGCGTCCAAGCGCAAAGTCAAGACCTTTGGCCAGAACACAGATGAGCTCATTGCAAAAGCTGCAAAAGGTCTTCCTTATGCGAACTGGCTGGTTGGCAAAGGAAAGGATGGGGAGCCACTGCCAGATGCCTTCTCAAGTACATGGTTCGTACAGCTAGACTTGGCTGTGAAGGCTCAACAGCAATTGATGCGGGGCTTGAAGGAGCACAGTGCGTTTTTTCTATTTCGGTATTCCAAATACGACGTAAGTGCCGCCTCCTGTGAACTGGCCTTCGGGGGATTTCATCATCTGCTAATCTCCATCAGCTTGGACAGAATGTTGGCTTCTTCCTAATGGTCCTGATGGATCATTGGGTCGGTCTGATCATGAGTGCTCGACCATTTCGACGCGTTCAGAATTCAGATATTAGAACTCGCTACAGCACTGGTCTTTGTCTTCTATACTTTCTCTGCTCTGCTATCGCGGTCGATATGACCTTGCAGAAGTATTGGGCGAAAACAACGAAATTGTCCGAAGAACGGCTAGTTGACCTACAGCACGCCCACGCTATACAGAGAAAGACCCTCAGAGACCGCCGTCGACTCTGGATCCAAGGCTCTGCCGATTTGGCAACAAAGGTTATTTTTATTCTCGGACTAGCGGTATTGACACTTCTGTTCGTGGTTGAGAAGGGCGGTGATATTATCCTGTTCTATGCCTACATGATTGGCTACACAGGCGCTCTTTTTGCACAAGTAAGCTTTTCGTGGCGCTGTCGTAAAGATGGAAACAGAATGGGTCGAAACAGTCTGCTAACATATTGACCTAGTTCAACCGTTGTTTCACGACGAGTCCCGCTGCCCACGTGAAGTCAGTGTTTGCGTGTGCATTCGCTGGACTTCTCGTAGGATGCCTGCTGCATGCTATCCCAGCCACCTCGACCTTCAGATATAGCGATGTCATTGCACTTGACGTTGCCTCTTTAACAGCTGCAGCTATGACCAGTTTCTGGGTATACAAAAGTCCACCTGCGGACCAAGGCAAGTCATTGGAATCAGTTTCAGAGCTCAATCCTGGACGCTATCACAGCCAGATTCGCATTGGTGCCACTAGAGCCCAATCCACTCTCCCCGAAGGATTGAAGTTCGTGGAAGACGCCAAATATACCATCTCAGCTGTCGATAATAGCGTCATCTCCCAGGGGATTACTGGCCTGCTCCAGTTTGCGCTAGACCTTCCGAACAACTTCTCGTCTCTAGCACCTTGGTCCTCTACCTTGGTTCGCCGAACAATAGACATGTGGTGCAGTGGAAACCTTGCCATAAACGTCTCGAGTCGCCAAAATTTTCTGGCTAAAGGTTTGCAAGATAGCTGGTCAATAAGCAATTTTGATGAGAATTTCTTGCAAATTACCGCAGGATTTTTAGACGAGGCGGAGCTTGAGAGCTACCGAGACGCCCATCCACAGGCACTTTCTTACTTGTTGGTTCATCATTTCACATGAATGTATCATTTCTAACGTCAATAGCCTCACCGAAATCATCCTGCACCATGTTGCTGTGGCTATACAAGGTTGCACACATCAAGAGGCCGTCTTGTCCGAGCATCTGCTCCACGAAACCGAGTTCACCTCGAAGCGCATTGCATACCAGCTTGCCACCGAGAGCGGAAATTTTCTGCGTCATGTAGTTCGAAATACAAACGCGGAGCTTATGCGGCACCTCTGTCTTTACGTGGACGTCGACGTTGACTGGCAGAATACACCCACCTCGGTTCGCAAAGCTATCTTGGCTCGCATCTCTGGGGAGAAGATCAATATTGATGCGAGTATTCTAGAATGGAGCCATGACGCCGCTGTCGATTTCAGAGTTGCTGATTTCGCTCTCTATCTGTGCCTACAGATACACCAAATCAGCGAAGATCGCCTGGAAGACTATAGTCTCACATCAGCGCCCACGATGTCAAGCTTCACACAAACTCCAGTTCAAATAGTGCACCAAATCGTTCAGAAGTCATCGCCAATTTTAGCGCTTCAAATCGTCGTGCGATGCATTGTACGCACCATGAAATGGATCGCAGTGCTCACGAGCGGAGCGTCTGAAGTCGAACGTGAACTCTGGTACGCACTCCGTGGGGCTTATTTCCAAAGCGCCATCTTGCGAATATTGCTAGCATTCTGGCGGATTTGCTGGTACATGAGGAATTTCTGGATTTGGCTGTTCACCATTGCTCGCCGACCGATTCTTGCCAAGTTCACGACTATGGCTAGGCGTGGCGCCTCGCGGGAGCTTTGTCGTAACATGATTACTGTGGAGCTACCCGAGACGACTATCACCGGATTTGCGAACAAGAATATCCATGGCAACATTCAGATACAAATGTATAAAGGCACTCTTCAGGAACCGCCCGCAGACACCGGTCCGTTAGCTACCGCAATCTACGATAGAGACAATCGCTTGGTCTCTCGTTCAGACACGTCTCCCACCGGCGAGACAACCTCAAACTTCAATTTTGGTTCTGGCAAGGGGCGTTGGCCACTATACAAAGACATGACTGAACCAGCGCGCAAGCTTCGCTGTCAATACGACAAGAGCGGGCGCATAGTCAGTGGTCATATCACGCTCGCTCACGAGCAATATACGTTTGTTTATCACTACAAGAAGTATCCGAAGCATAACAGCCAGATCCTGAGAGCAGACTACCGCCTCGTGGACTCCCCTGATCGTAGCTTGTTTGTCTCTTGGTGTCATTCTCCCGGCTTGCATACCGGCGACGAGGTGAATTTAGATGCGGTACCCTCTGAGAAGGTCACTCGTGTGGTGCGTAACATTGGAGAGAAGAAGTATACAACAAGGTCGGTCTGATTTCACAACCTGCCCAGAGTCATTCTCAGTCAAATCCTGCTGCGCCACAGTTGAGTCGGCTGGAGTTTGCTAACATATGTACCAGTTGGTCATACACCCATAAAAGAGACCCGATCATTTCGAATACTGTAGAAGAGGGTGCAACCATCCATCATCTCATCGAAATTCCCAAAATCTTTGAGGATGAAGCGCAACTTCTAATCAAGCCGACTCACCTCTCATTCGACTCGGACGATCTGCTCATTCATCACCAACCCAGACACCTTCGGTCAATCATATCTGGTATCAACGCGCGGGACAACTTTCTAGCACCACTCCGGGCGAAATTGGCCCCACTCGATTTCTTCGGCATCTCTTATTGGAGTCGCAAAATAGTCTACCAAAAGCTGCCCACATCCAGACTAAGATCTGAACTCTGGAGATTGTGGATGAAGTCTACGGATCTCGACGCCACGACAGCTTGTTGGATCGACGAGATGATTCTACGAGAAGAACCACTACTTCAATCGTATTGGAATTACCGCAACACTGGCCGACTCCTCGAAGCAACTCGAGTTTTAGACCTCAATAACGACGGGATTGTTGGAGCTATCGAGGTGATGACCGATGTCTCGCAGAAATGTGCTTTGCTCATCAAATCCGCTGATCTCTACACAATGGGCCTTGGAAAGGATGCAAATCAGATTACGAACCGACCAAACTGCTATCAAGACACTGAAAACCGCATCTCGATCATCTTCAACGACATAGGGTGCTGGCCTGATGCGCCTGGAGGTGTTTCTAATTGTCGGAGGGACTTGGTCGACGGCCTCACAACTATCCGCAACCACGTAATCGGTGAATCTGCGAATGTACGTATCATTCCTGATTTGACCGGTGAAAAATGTTATTAACCTCCAAGATAGGATTACGGCATCCCAAGATATCAGATCGAGAAAAATGTCCAATCGATGAAACTTCTCCCACTCTGGGGCATGGATGGCAAGACGGCCATGCATGGACTCATTGACAACCTTCTTCAATCTCAAGTCGACGAGAAAATCAAGAACACTAAGCTACAGAGAGACGTTGTTGGTAAATTCATACCTCTATTGAAGGGCTTCGTGAAAGGCGCGCGCACGAAACACTTGTCACGGGCCGACCTTATCGCTGCTAGTAATAGCATGCTTCGCATGTCCACTTATTTTGAAACGCATGATTACAACAAGACGTGGAAATCGAAGGAAGTAGAGATGGCCTGGGTTGAAGCTTGGCTTTGCTCATACGGCAACGATCCGAATATTCTTGATGCATCTGAGTATTTTGACATTGAACGGCCTACGATGATGGACTTCAAGTCGGCACTCGATCTGTATATGTGTGAGTATTGCTCTTTGTCATAACCTTGACGAACTCAACTAACATCGTCATAGGCTACTTTTTCATCTACTCCGTCCAATTACCTCAAGATCCAAAAGACTGCCCACGAGTGTTCCAAAGTACTCACCACGGAATCAGCAGTCTTTTCGGAATGGTTCTCAAGTATCGCAAAGGCACCACATTCGGTCTCTGGGACCACGCTATTCTTTGGCGAGAATCGTGCCTCAACATTAGTCCCGCGCAATGTCTGCTACCGATACCGGTCCAATCGATGCTTCTCGCAGGCATCGGGCTCGCTGCAAAACTAGCCTATCTCCACGTCGACATTGTACTGCCGTGTACAAGCGTTTACAATCCAATCTGGGAAGCAGAGATCGGCACAGATGGCGGCCGCATCGGAAGCCAAAAACTGTTCCATCGCAAAATCGATCCCATCGTGAACGGAATCAGCAGCATGGACTCTTTCGAACCCGTCAAAGAGATCCGCAGCAAGAAACCAACGGTAGTCATGCTTTCTAACATCCAGTTCATCAAAGACATTAAAACCGCCGTGCTCGCCGCCGACGTCATCGTCAACGAATACGGCTTCACAGACTACCAACTCCTCGTCTACGGGGCTCAAGACCGTCAGCCCTCGTACATGGTGGAGACGTCCAATCTGATCCAGGAACGAAACTTGACAAACAATGTTTTCCTGGCAGGATTCGGCAATCCAAAAGAGGTGCTGAAGGATGCGTGGGTATTCATGAACTCGTCGCTTTCTGAAGGTCTCCCTTTGGCAATAGGCGAAGCGGCACTTTCCGGAATCCCCATCGTAGCAACGGAAGTAGGCGCCACGGCGCTCGTTTTGACGGACCCAGATGATCCCGCCACCCGATTTGGAGAAGTTGTCCCTCCAAACGATCCCACGGCCCTTGCGCGCGCGCAGATTACCCTGCTTGCGATGATGGGGCAATGGACCAAGTACACTGACGAAGTGGCGAGCACGATCCCGACGTTGCCCGATGCACCGACACCTCAGGATGTGACTTGGATAACGAAGAGAATGCATGAGCAGACCCCTTCCAGGCGAAAATTGGGGTTGCTTTCTCGCGACGTTGTCTTGCGCTCTTTCCACGGTAACAGATATCTGAGGGAGCATGAACAGATGTATTGGATCCAGTGGCATCATGCCCGTATGCGGGCTGATGCTAGACTTCAGGAGAAGGATCTTTCGAGGTATACGTTTGGTGCTATCCCGAGGTTGAGGTTTGATGGTGAAGATAAGGTTGGGCTTTCGGAGGAGGGTGAAAACGGAAAGACAGACAGGTGGCAGGATTTTGCGGTGGTTGTTAAGAAGAAGCAGAAGCAAAAGAAGGCCAAGACGAGGAGATGGGATAGGACGAGGTCTCCTAGTTTTGAGATGATGGAGGTTTGATTTGATTTGGATGCGGTTATGATATGGCGATGTTAGTGGATACCTTTATGCTCACTTTGTACTCTTCGCGGGACACTTCTTTGGGCGTCACTGGGATGTATTATTGAAAAGCATCGTCCTTGTTTGCGCGCCATCCATCCTTTTGGCTGTGTAGAGAGTTGTTTTCCATGACAAAGCGTCCAGCACACTGCCATAGATTTGAAGCGACATCCTTATGCGAAGTCGCATGCTGATCCGTCTGGTTTTTGAGAAGGAGTCCGAGGCAGTGGATAGGACGGCTTGGCCTTGGTGTAGCGGTCGTGCGAGCTATTCGGTGGTGGTGATGCAAGGAAGACTTCTAGAAGCAGGGTCCGAGTGTGGACGATGCTTCTAATATGTAGAACAAGTGACGATGACGATTGTGGAGGAAACAAATATGCAGCGAGGAGCAGAGAGGCATTCCTCGGTCCCAACGATGCCTCCTCTCTGCTTGTATTAATACTCCCAAACCTCCATACTCCAGCTCTCGGTCGAGTCTGCCTCATCGTTGTACATGTGCCCGAGGCTGACGCGCCGTCCATCCTCACCCATGAACTCCGCCACATCCATGACGGCCTGCTGCACTCGGGCTCACCGTGGCGAGCAGAAGAATCACGGCCTCGCCTATTCGCAATTCGCAATTCCTAATTCTCACCAACCCTCTGACAGCATCTGGAGCAAGAGTCCCGCTCGTTCAAGGTCTTGGACACCTCTCGTTTACCCATTCGAACTCTCCGCTCACTTCACCTCCACACGGAAAGGACCGCATCAGTTGCCGCTACACAAAACCTTCCGACTCTGCATTTGCTCGTCGAAACCTCATCACCGCGTGTGCAGCTGACTCGGGACAAGAGACTGGATATTTCAACCTGTATCAAACGCCTCACTGCCTTACCTGCTGTCTTTATCGCCATCGATCCTGCGCCAATCCGAAAAGTTCCGGCGACTCGAGGCCGCGTGCGAATACACAGGTATCCGACTGCAAGCTGAGCGCTACGAACAAGATCTGTCGCATGAGATCCTCGCGGAACATGGGCTGTGTGAGCCACTGTGAAGCTGTCGAATCTCCAATCGATACAACACAATACTTGCAATCACGGTAGTGCTCGGCCTATCTTTCCATGAATCGCCTGTCCTCCAATGCTCCATGGGGGAGCAAAACACATCAATACAAGAGTCTGGATGATCTGAATTACGAAAGGGAGAATGTCACGGTCAGTCTAACGGAGGAGCCATACGTGATGGTGTGGGTGAGTGCTGACAAAATCATAGTGGTATTGGCGAGTGGTTGGCCAAATCGCGTGTTGGATGATACTTGGAGGATATCTCATCCTCCCAAGCACATTTGATGACAATGCCCAGATACGCTTCAGCAAGGGCGTCTTGTCCATAATCATAGTCGCCCTTCTCACAGGCGGCTACAGTCTTACAGCTCTCCTCTGGTTCGCCTGTCCCTCGATCCTCTTCCGCCTCGATTCCATCTTCATACCAATATTTTCCGTCTCTCTATTCGGCTTTATCGCAACCATATACGCCTTCGCATCTTCGTCCCGTTACTCCTTCTCCTCCGCCTCCGCACCCATCACCCTAGTCCTCACAGTCCTCTCAGCCATCATTTATGGCACGTTCGCCCTGTTTGCGCGACGCAAAATCTCGAAGCTAACGCGTTTAATCCCCGATCCCAATACCTACGTTTATAATCCGAATCACAATAGCTACAATAATACGCCCACTTCTGGGCAATGGCAGGAACCAACCTTTTATCAGAATTACATCCAGAATATGCATCCTACTGCACGCAGTCCCAACAGTTTCGATGGCGCAAGCTCCATTACTATGCCTCCCCCTACAGACGACGAAATGGTCAATCGGCAAATGGAAGCCTTGCTCCACAAGCCAGATGTCGGCGCCAATCCGAACGCGAGCCGAAGCACATTTACGCTACAATGGCCCCAGGGAGAAGAGGAAGAGAGTGACAGATTCGGCAACAGAAGGATGAGGACGTTCAGCGCGGGAACGAATGGGGCTTTCCTGGCCCCTGGACATACAAGGGGTTCCAGAAGTCACAGTGAGACTTCGAGCAGCACGCGTTGGACGCAGCAAATCGCAAGGGCGGTGGGAAGTGAGAGAAGCCGGAATGGTCGGCCTGACGGCTCGGGTCCCGGACACCAAAGGGCGAAGAGTCGCGAGGAGAGGAGGAGGGAAATAGAGCTCAACACTTTGTCATAGGATCTCGAATTGGGTTGGCGTTTTGGTAGCGACGTGGCGTGGACGGTGTATCTTCACACGATCTGTAGGTGGGCTATGTACAACGATTTATGATCTTGGAAACGACGCGTTCTGGTTCTGATTTATTAGAAAGGCGTATAAAGCGTTCTGACGGACGCATGGAAGAAACTTGAGGTCCAATCATGTCGGATATGCTGATTACTGGGCTGTCTACTATATCTGGAAACGCAAGTCGTATGCAAAATAAGAGGTATATTTGTAGAAGTCGTGGGCTTGATTTTGCTGCGTCGGGTACATGCATGCAATATACCTCGGTTTTTGTTCTTTTTCACGCTGCAAGTATGCTAGGTATTTTCGTTGCCTCTGCTTTGTTCGTTGTCGGGGTTTTGGATTGGGCTGGTTAATGACAGGGCGTTGGGATGGTTGGTAATGGGTTCAACTTAATGATTGACTTTTTTTTGTTTGCGTTGGGCGTTTTGTTGTTTCGGCGGTCTGGGTCAAGAGATGGTTTTGGAACTCCTGGTTTCTGGAGTGATGGTTTTGAGGGTGAGAGGGTATTCAATGTTTAGGAGCAGAAAAAGGAGATGATATGAGTTGCCGGCTGTTTAGCAAGGGTGTTTTTCTCTTTCTTTCTTCATGTTTGCTGGCGTTGAGCGAAGTGTCCGAGGGTGTGCGAGGATACTCTGGTTTGTCACCGCGATTGATTTACCTGCTTTTCTTTAGCTCGGCCTGATTTTTTTTAGTTCGTTCGTTTCGAAGGGGTTGGAGAGATTCGTTGTTCTGTTTGGCCGGGGACGGGGTGGGGAGGGCGGAGTGGGTTTGTGCGAGAGTGAGTGGGTGATTGAGATCGGTTGATTTTCTTTTCCTGGAGATTTTGGAGGGACTGTTGGCTATGTAGGCTTTGTTGATACTTGAATGGTCGCTGATGTCTGTGAGAGTCGTGTGGGTGCGTTTTCCTTCTTCTTTTTCTTCTTCTCCTCGTCTTTCTTGTCCTTCTTGGTATTCGTTAGGAGTGACTCTCTACACGATTGGCGATTATCTTTCTAGCTGATATAGTTCTTAGCGATTGGCAACGAGGCTTACCCTTGAGAAATCCCCATAAGCTTGCAGGCTTTGCTACGGAAATTGACGAAGAAGTGAGTTACATCGACCCACCGCGACACATGACTGTTAGTAGTTTCACGCTTAGTATTTTCACACATTCGGGTATGTTTCTGCCCACGTGGCTTGGAATGATCATCCAAAACGGTATCTGTGGATTGGCAAGGGACAATGGCTTGAAAGGGCGGAGGCGAATGGAAACGGTGCTGGGAAATGTCAGTAGGGTTGTGGTATGACTTCTGATACCTCGGTCTTGGTTTCCTTTGATGCTCGATCAGGGATTGGATGACCTCGGAGCAGGACGATGGTTGGCTGCAATGGCGCTCTCGAGCCTCCTTACGGAAGTACAAGCTGGATGGTAGCAGCCTCGTCGGTAGTAGCATCCTCCGTGCGGGAAAATTCGCAATATCTCGCCTGTCCGGAGACGAGCACTGTTCGAATGAGGCCGAAGAGTCCGAGTGATCCGGTCAAGCAGAAATTGGTCTAACAACTGTAGGTACTGATTTTCTATGAATAAGCTCGACGGTATCACGGGAGCATGCAATCAGCTTTCTTACTTTCCTCCTCCTAGTTTTCGAAAAACAGGTTCCGCTTTCAGGCCGGCCAAATACACATTACAATCCCATCTCGTAGTGGCCGCCCAATCCATCCCAATAGCATTAAAATGGAATTGAGAGTCCACCAACGTAACATGTAGCAATCGGTCCGAAATACCAGTCGTGTGCTTTTTGCGCTTCAAAGACGTCGGTGCCAATCAGTCCCTCTCCGTTTTCGTCCGTTTCTCTCCGTTTCACGTCATTCACTGTCGGCCAATCATTTGTTTTGGAGGTGACCAAGTATTCCGGAGTAATGTGAAGGAATCCCCAGCCTCCAGTGGCTGTTGGGAACGACCCAACCGGATCCCCCACATGAACGACTCTGTAGTTCTCTCCGAACTCTGGGGTCGGTGATTGAATGTATTGAACGAGTGCGTCGTTACCTATCCGCGGTGCACCGAAAGTGGCCTGTCAACGTGTGTTAGCATTTCTCTGTTTACTCTTAGTTGCGGGAGGGTGAAAGAGAGCTTACCAGATCAACATTGTGGCCCCGCTCCCTCAGAAATCCGACAGCGATTGAGGCGATGGCGCCGCCGAGACTATGTCCTGTAACCACAACATTGTGATCAGGAAATCTCCCATGTGTGTCCTCGACCGCACGCAAGATATTGTCCCTGACCTCAACCCAAGCCGAGTAGTAACCTGCCGCACTAAAACAACCGGTGCATAATTCGACCGGCACAAGTGGGATGTTCAGGAAAGTCGCGTAGTTCCTGAAAGATTCACTGCCACGAAAGGATACAATGATGAGTCTATGGGTATGGTCAAAGGCGACGAAGCCGGAGGTGTCTGTGAATTGGGTACTAATGTTTTTGTTAGTCGCCGACATGTGGTGGTCGAACTTCAAGAGCTGTCTCACTTTGAGAAGGAGTACACGATTTCTGTTCCTGCTTGCTCCACTCGCGGACAATTCCCAGTGGGACATCTCAATCTTTTGTCTGGCGGCGACGCATAGTTATCCGAGCAGTATGCCGCTGCTGAATACTGGGCGTAGAGATAGAGTTTGTCAAGAAGATTTTGTGAAACGGCAGAGTCTAGACATGGTCAGCCCATAGTTCTGCGGAACAGCATGGGCACACAGTCTGGATGCCAGTGGAACAACTCACCTTTGCCTTTCCCCGAAGGCGCGGCCCACGCCTGTGATATCAAAAGAGGGGCGACTAGTAATGATGAAAAATAAAACAACATGATTGTGGATGCAAATGCTATGAGAAAGAATGAGAAAGATATAATAACGAACGAGTGACCTTCAGCGAGAAGATGTAACGAGACTACTTTGGGGAGCTTGAGGCATACCGTCAAGAATCACATTCGCCTCCCTTGACGATTATCACAAGGGTTGCCAATGCCTGTGTACTGGGCATACAATTAGTCTTCCAGAACCTTACAAAGTTGCGGTAGACGGCAAGTCCAACAATATGCAGCACTACGGCTAGAATTGTGCACTTGGTGCTGTGTACTATGTGTTAAAATGGCGATCTCTCTATCCTGAGACACGACTCATGCTATGTTTGACAACCCACCGTGCACAAAATCTTGTGAAAACGCGAATATTGCTTCGTCGGCATTGGACCATGTGGAGGTATTGGGGGCCTTGATAGGGTAGCAGATGAATTGATTGAGATTGATGATTGTGGATGTCTTCGCGCACTGCCAGACGATGGTCCGGTACATGGCACGAAAGCGAGGAAGTGCCGGCTGGCCGGATACCGGGGCGAGTACTGTGCGTACACAGTACACAGTAAATGAATCTGCGGCTCTATCACCGTACCGCTTTCCCGACTCCAAATCAGCCCCTCCACGATGGTAACGGAACAACAGGAGTACCGTTTCCAAGAATACTTTGTACAAAGGCCGGATCGTCCCGCACCTAGCATCACCATCACCTCCCATCGCAAATAACCCTTTGGCCGGGGCGGATCACGGAAAAGAGACGTCCTAACAGGAATCTCTGCATGTCTTCTTCGGCCTTTCTCATCTTGCAGACCGCACTCACGAAAGGTCTGGATTCCGCCCCCGTCAAGCGCGAGGCCAGACTCTCGCCTTGAAACATCATCGTCGACCCTCGGCGCCATACTCTCTTGCGCCCCCACAGGTATGTGATCTTCTCATCTTACCACGATATGCTTCAGGAACTTGTTGTACGGCATTCTGTCAGGGAGAATAGTTCCGTTCGTGATCCATCGATTGGAAAAGAACTTGTTACATCGGTATAACGGGAGCGAGCTCCATGTGTCTGTCGCTTCTACTTTCTCGGCGAATGGCTGTACTGGTTTGTTCTGACCGTACCAATCTTCTTGGGCAAAAACTGGTCAAAGGCTCGTTCCGGTTAATGCTTAGGAAACCCAAAATGGGTAAGCGAGCGTTGCAGGTAGTGAAGTACTATATCATTATCCGGCATGATTCAGAAGCACACTTTGAGATGATTCAACACGAAGAAATAAGGACCTTTACTACAGGGTCGGCATATTCCAAGATTACCGCGACATTGGCATCCGAAGAACAGGTCTTGGGGTGTGTCAACCGATGTGTAGCTCGCGGAGGTCATGTCAAAGCCTGATTTATGAGGTATCCGAGCTCGCTAACGGCTTCAATCTACAACAGTACGTACCATAGTACTATATAGTCGTAGTCTTGACGGCTAGGCTACCGGATAGGATGATCCCGTTTGTTCAACTACCGGGCTACTTTGATTCCGCAGGTACACAGTAGATCCCCCGATGTGGTAAATGAACGGAAATGGCCGGCGGTAGGGCGTAGATCAGTATCACAGGCTCGGAAAACAGGTCAGTCAAAGTCTCAAAAGACTTCCTTGCTATGGACAAAGGTTAAACGAACCGCATACATGGCTGTTTCTGGACGTGTATCTGCTCCTCGCTCAATTTGTACATACTCCTCAAAATATTTTGCTGCGATCGTCCCTGATCTTGATCGAAGTTGCTTGAGAGCTCGCTCATAAATCTTCAGCCGAGGTTGGTTTTGGTCCATGGCAAGGATATGGTGGCCAGAGATTCTGATCCAAAATCTCTGTGATCTATTCAAGGAACGTCCAGATGTTTACTTCTTACGGATTGGGGTACTCAATCAGCGATCGAACATACTCGCCCTCGTGATTTGCCTTTCGAGCCCCAACGACAAAACTACTAGCTTGGAGTATGTTAAAGAACCTGATGCAACGACTAACCACAAAATACGGCGGCCAAGAACAGATGAAAAGCTTCACCTGTACCGTGGAGAACACTACATCCGTGCGGCAATATGTCTCTGACCATCTATTCACCTTGGCAATATCAACATTGCAAAGTCTAGACAACTTCTCCAGCCTTGATTGCACAATTCGTATGTAGAATAAATATGGGGATTATGTAAGCACAGTGGCTTCAACATTGAAGTACTTCATTGGTCACTAAGATATTGAAAGGGAAGCTTTCGTCTTAAGCATCATTCGACCGCAATAAATCTATCGGTATCGAACCTCATTTAAACATACTTTTCCAGAATCCGGGTATTCAATTGATCTTCAACAATTCAACATTATAATGAGGCCCACCATGCCCATCACGGGTAGCAGGGCCACTCCAATTTTAGGAACTATTCGCAGTCTCTAAGAAAATCTCGATACTTTATTTATACCGCGTATCCCCTAAGAGTTTGGATGATAATGAAAGCTTACCTCTTATATCGAATATTTAAAGCCCTATCGGAGCTATTCTTACCGCTGGTTTATGGAACGTACATATTGGTTGTTTAAATATCCGTAGGCACTAGGGCAAGGAAGCAAATTGATTTCATCGAGAATGTGATTCCCATATGGCTACGTTCCTGAAATTGACTGTGAGTGGTGACAAAGCTGTGTTGTCTCTTGGCAATTGTCGGTACAGACAAGTATATCCGTGAAGTAACAATCAGCTGGTTCCGTTGTGAAGAAGATCCTTACTCTCCAGCTCCTCTTCGTGGCTTTGTTCTACAACATGACAAAAAAAAGCCACTTTAACCACATCCGGCACGCCCAGACGCACCTTCGTACCATCTTTCAACTCTTTCGTAGCCAAAGTCCCAGATCTTGATCTCAGGTCAACATGATGCTATATGCTTATATTAGTCCAGAATTGAGACCACTCCGATGGAGACTTGACTTACTCTTCCTGCTCCTGTTCAACATTCTCCACATACTTGGCAATCTCAGTGGCGTCCAAAGTCAGCCCCGAACTCCATCGATAGACGTGCTCGCCGTCTTCCTGCAAGCTGTCCTTGTCCACGACCACTCTCTTCCATCCGAAAGAGTCCGTCGCGTTCCTATCTGCCCATTCCTTTGTAATCATCTGCAATAAGTTCGCAAACTCCTTTCGATGCCCAAAGAACGGCATCTCGCGCATCCAGGATGATGGAACGAGCTTGATGGTACGCAGCGATGGCATAATGTTCAGCCTCTCTATCGTTACAAGTTTTTCGGCTAAGGCTAGACGGAAAGAAGGCAGATTGGCCACATCAGTGATACACAAAGAGAAATCGAGTCTTGTGAGCACTTGCAACGGACGCACCCGATTTGACGGACCGCAGGGTGTGAGCCAGAAAGGTACAGCAAGATGTGCCAATGTCCGCTTTCCAATGCTGCCAATCTTCCTGTAGCTTTTCAAAGCAAGATCCGGTATTTTTTGAACCATGGGCGTAAGTCGGGCGCGCACCTCGAGATACTGAAGACGTTGGGTGATCGTGATGACATTGATGATCTCTGCAAGATACATGTCGCGGTCAAATATGATGCGAGCTTTGCCAATCGAGCCGAATCCAAAGACGGATGGTTGCGTAGCTTTGCAATCAACGAATTCGAAATTGGCGACCTGTTGAAGCATTCTCGGTCTGGCTGTGTGAGGGGTCGGTCGGGCTGCGCCCTCTGGACGCTCTGGCACAAAGTGCACGCTTTCGAAACGTATTTGTCGAATGTGTTCTGTGACCCAGAACCAGTAAGGTACGAAGCTGTAGAAACGGTTGGAGCTGTCTCTGACGCCACGTATCGAAAGAGTGTTTGAAATTCTGCTGGTTCTCATGAAGAAGCCGGTCTTGAGGACGTTTGGCATTGTGCCGATCCAATCAATTGTGATAGTTTGCAGATACGGTAAGCTTTTCCCTTGTTGTAACACAATCGCCAACGACATATCCCAAGCTGAAGCATCCAGGGGTCTTATGAAATCAGAACTCGCAAGCGGCGGTCGACATAGAGCTTTCAAGCTTCCTGGATTATCCTCAGCGATTTGCATTGAGACGCTGCGCGTATTCTGCAACAGTCTTCGGTCGTGACCAACGATGCTGATTAACGAGGAAACTGACAAGAAGTTTCTCTCAAAAACAAGATCTGTGTTTAGTCGGCCACGAGCTACGGCGGCGGCGGCTGCGGGTAAGGTAGGGTCCCAAACGGCGAGGCGGAGATCGCGGTACAGAATTTGCAAGACGAGTTTGTGGAACTGACGGGAGAACAGGAACGGGTAAAGTCGTTTCGCGTCCTGAACGGCTTCAAGAATCATGAGGAGGAGTTCGGTGGGCAAATCCTGTAGGCGAGCCATGCTGGCGGGTCGAGATCATGAGCGTCTGTTTGACCGAGGAAGTTGAATCTTTGACCGACTTCCTCGTATGTCTGGGTGACTTCAGTAGTGTTTCTCTGCCAAGTATGTCTCAGTGTTGAATGTGTTGAACGTGTAAAGGCGGAAAGAAGTCTTGTCAGCAGGTCTGGATTCTACAGTTGGGTGTTATCGATGTCCTGGTGTCAAAGTCGCTTGATCCTTTGATAGCTCGTCGGGATGCAGCTAAATTGCATTGAACAAAGATAACTTCGAGATCCATATCGACATTGCCAGAGGGACCATTTTTGAATGTCTCCATAGTTCAACGATGTCAATTTTGGCTTTATGATTTCTCATATACCGACGGAGCCGTGGTTTTCAAGGCTGAGCGGGCAGCGAGTTGATGCATAGAGTGGTATCGTGTATTACCAACTAGGCCACTGGCATTAATTGTTATCTCGTCGAAAATAGCACGACGCCTCAGTATGAATTTAAGGTCAGACCATCATATGCTCAAATTCAGCGTTCAACTGCTTGGTGGTCGACAACCTTTAGCCGTGGACGAGAAGCAGTTAGGTGACATTTTGACTTCCGGCTGCCGCAGTTACAGCCAATTACTCTCTCAACAGAGGTATATACTCATGTATCATCAGCCAGCATCGATTGCACAACAAGTGATCTCGGATAGCGTCGTGTGCTTCGGGCGAAACGTCGAGAGATCCGTCCAGTTCGAACTTTGGCCGTTGTGGTATTGATGAAGAAGGGAGCAAATTGATGTGATTAGTATATCTAAGGTTGTGAATAGGTTGTTAACCGGGACTCGTCAATCCTCCCCGAGGTCATTCATAGTGGCGCACGGACAAGTCTTACACGTGAGTAAAGTATGCACTCGTGTTGCATTAGCAAGTACAATGAATAAACGTCTTTCACTATCAAGTACTGATCGAGGATTCTGCTGGATTATAAGTTTAAATTCTACATGAAATTAGTTTTCATACTTCGATCAGGTGATCAGGCTAAGCATATCATGATATATATATTTTCGCTATGAGATAATCAAGTAGTTTTGGTGCTACAGTGACTGTGGTCTCCTAGGCAGTCTGGTTGATGATAACGCGTTTTAATGTTATTGCCAGATCATGTCAAATAGGTACCAATTGCCGGAGTGAACTCGGAACTCTGCATGTTTCTGCCCAAACAATTGGCTCGGCAGACACATACTGCATACGACCCGTTCGAGACAGTCAGAAGTTCGATTATCTCTATCTTACTTTCTTTCACTCTTCACCAGTACCTCGTGCAAAACCATAGGCCGAGGACCAATGAATCGTAGACGAGCGAGATAGTCCCCTTGGCTACTCACTCATGAAATCGTCCACGCCTTCGTTTCTAGTCCTCGCTCTATCCTCCAACTCATCTCCTTCACTGTAGTCCAAGTCCAATATTCTTAGTTGCCTCAGGTCATCACCAACCACAACCACAAATCGTCTATTCCGAGATCCGTTAATCTCGATTTTGAGAGGTTTGAGCATGTCCTCGGGACCGAAAGTATGTCTTATACGAGAGCGCCAGTCCAGAGCCGCATCCTGTACATCATAGACTGGTATTGCGAACGGAGAGCCGTGTGGGAGTTGTGATTGCTCACGCGCGTTTTGAACATTCGTGTCGAGCTCGATATCTGGCTGGTCACCTCTGTATTTGAAGCTTGCGAGATGAGTGTAATCTGAGCCACAAGGATTAGTCGCAATAGCATTTTGCAGTTTATGGGCTCCAACACTTACCTCCATCATGAAGCAGCAGCATCAAGCACTCGTCGTCCACAAACTTGACATCCAGAATCTTAACACCGGGTTTCGAGCGAGCAAAATCTAGCTTCTGGCCGGCCATGAGCTGCACACCCCTCAAATCGTCGAAAATATCGGAGTGGACCACTCGTCGAATATTCACTGTAGAGATTTAGTTTGCTTACCACGCCAACATAGCCAGCGCACTCACCATATGTCATACTGTCATCGTCAGGAACAATCGCTGTGTAGGTCGTGATAAGGGTATTGCTGAGGTCAATGTCTTCTGATACCACACGCAGGTCGCTGGCCATGACATCGCCTGTCTCTAAGGCGATCCCACAGTTCATAGCGCTGCTCGCCCGCTGATGACTTGTAATTCGATCGACCAGAATGCGATTTTGGTATTGCCATTCAGCAAAATGGGAATGGATGTTGAGGATGCCAAAACTGCCGCTATCCTGTTTCTTGAGTGCATCAATTGTCTTTTTCATCTTCTCGTACGTGCCTGAGTCTGTGACAGTGGCGTGCGAGCCCTCTTTGGGTATTGATATGAAGGATTCCAGTTTGCTTTCTTCCATTGGTCGTTCAATGTAAGCCAGCAGTTGGGAGTAGTCAGTACCCATATCTTGTTGCGACGTCTCCTCAGCCGATGTAGAACTCGGATCTAAGGCCTGGATATCGATCTCGTGTCGCAGCCATTTCGAAAAGACTACAAATTGCCTCGACTCTTCGCTAGCATATTGAAGAACCAAATGGGCTAGAAGGCGCATGCAGCGAACGATGCTTATGATGGAGTCAAATGAGGAGACAGGGACATTGGAGACAGGGCTGTGCTCATGGTACTCGGCCAGACCCTTCAAATGACTGAGAAGAATGCTGCAGCGATCCAGTGCTGGCAGCAGGTTTTCGTGAATCAACTCGAGTACCTTGATATATCCATGGCTTACCGCTTGGTCCCAACGCTTGTGTCCCTACACCATGTTAGCCCACTTTTTGACGCAATACGACAGAGGCAACTCACTCGCTCTGCAAGGATATCAACGAGCCACTCCTTGAGCACAGGCGGGCAATTACCTGTGACGGCCAAATGGAACAAGCTTTGCACTAGTGCCGGCTCCTGCTTTTCAGCAAGGGTTTCGTTGATGTTCGCCATAAATCTCCCCGGCAAGTCTTTGGCTTGCGACCAATGATGGCTAACTGCTAGGAGGCACTCGTTGACATACTGTACCAGGATTTCTAATTGTGCTGTCTTATGCTCAATCATATGTAAATGACTTCCTGTAGACTGCATAAAGCGGAGTGAGAGAGGTATCAAAACTGTCTTTGTGACTGAGCTCTTCTCAAATTCAATCTGGGCCAGAAACATGTGACTACGCGAGAAAGGATGCGAGGCGTGTTTCAAAAATCGTGGACTTTTGATGTTCCATGCTGTTGGTACCGAAATGGAACCAATGCTGAGAGAATCATAAAACACCAGACGAACAGTGCCGTCGCTTTGAGCCAAAAGCAAGGCATC
Source organism: Venturia asperata (assembly GCA_003689335.1). Taxonomy (NCBI): domain Eukaryota; kingdom Fungi; phylum Ascomycota; class Dothideomycetes; order Venturiales; family Venturiaceae; genus Venturia; species Venturia asperata. Next base: position 209,915 of record QWWL01000021.1, read on the forward strand.
TAATCCGTTGAGGGTCTCTGAGGACTTTGTTCCGTGAAGCAAGGGGTCCATAGACGATTGAGAGGAGAACAGCTCGGCGGCGGGATGGTCGCCATGTCTATACGCTGCTGGAGGAAGAAGTGGTAGTGCAGGCAGTTTCGGCAGCAGTTCGGTGATGTCGATACGTGAGATCTGCTCAGGTAGGTCAAGCGGGATCTCAATTTTGTCTCCATCCGGAACTCGATCGAGAAAGTCGTCCAGGCTGGCCGGTTCGTGATCATCGCCCCAATGGTCTGTTGTCAGGTTTTCGATTGATGGACCCGACTGACCGCTATTTGCTGAGCCTTTCGACTTTCCCAATATCGTTTTGACTGACGGAACGTCGATGAAGTTCAAGCCCCAACCGATGCAGGCTACGTCAACGGGTGAGTCGAGCTCTTTCGAAGCAGATTGTTTGCTAGCCGCTGTCACCTGCTTGAAATGCTGAAGCACGTTGCCAGTTTCCGCTGAGACGACTTCGACGATGCCATCTGACCATCCTACTGCAAGATAATGGCCTAAGAAAGTCAGCGTCTTTGCCGGGAGTAGTTGCCAGGTGGTTGGTAATTTGGTGGGCAGTCGCGTCAAGTACCATTGAACTTCCAGCATAAAGAGACCACCTTGCTCGATCCTTGCCGTCTTTGTAGTCCGAAAGCTCGTTGGCCACCAAATCGATAGACGTTGAGTTGTTCGTCCTGATTCACCACCGCGACTAGGTCCATAGTAGGACAGCAAGCGATCAAATGCGGATGGATTGGCTGCGGCAAGATTTTCTCGGCCTGCAGCAAGAGTTTCGGACTCTCCAATGCGTCCATGATGTTTTGGGTCCTTCAGCGGAGTGCAGAACGAGCATAATGTTGATGTTTGGTGTTGTTGCTTTCCTAATAGCCGTTCGGGTAGAGAGAATATCAGCTTCAGGCATTTTTAGATCACCACACGCTATCCGATTTTACGCAGCAATATCATTATTGTCAACAGTATTCCACATAGTACGCATGAAGTGTATTTTATTTTCATGCTGAATATTGCTCACGTTTCTTTTCACTCAAATTCTGGCAAAGTCATTTTCACCACTCGCAAAGTGTTCGATTCATCTTCTCACGAATGCACAAAGTGAGCTTCAGGCTCTTCGATTTCAGATTCGCGCCGGTCTCTTGTCCAGGCGCTGGGCATCAACCAACAGAGCTAGTGCTTGCAAATTATGCAGATTCTCTATCGACATCGCTTTCTGGAGTTCATGATACATAATCTTTGCCTACGGTTGGTAGCGCAACTTCTCGTTCCCTTTTACAAGAGAGAGTTGCGCACTCCTGGCGCGCATTGCAATTTAACCAATGTTGTACTTGTCGGCAGCGGACTTGACTTCTTTGGAAAAGTTGATATCCTGTCCAACGCCCAAAAGTGTGACAGATGAGACCTATCAGATCGAGTTAGTCTTGGTTGTCCGGAGCGTTCGTGATGTGTACTTACATCAACTTCCACAAATGGTCGTGTCTTATTGAAGTGGACCGACATCGGGAAAAATTCAGCATCATCGCTAGCCTGAGCTTCAAATTCGAAAGAACCACTTGGACTCTCTTCATCCACGTTGCCTATGGTCCAATCGATGCTATCACCAGACACTTCGTAGATGGCGTCAAAGCTCGACACAGAGGGCTCGCTAGTTTGGTACGGGATCGTGACCATCACGTCTTTCAGAGCATCACCGCCTGTCCACTCATATTCAACCGTGATATTCCAAGTGTTGCCGCCGTTGTCGTTGACCCACACAGTAAATGTCAATGGAGGGTCTTCAATATCTGCCACTTTCGGCGACACTTTCCATCGCATCACGCCAATGGTCTGGCTCACTGGGAAGCCCTTGCCGGCCTCAGACATCTGAATGACACTCTCTTTCTTGAACAACGCTTTGTCCACCTTTGGATGCGACATGAGTGTCGCTCCACGTATGTTGCCTTGGGTGATGTTGAGCTTCACTTGTGTAAGTGAGGAATCCGTGATTCTCAGTTGTAGATCACCCTTGATCTCCATGCCTTCTAGAGTTCCTTCTTTGCTCAGTGTGGCGGAGATTTGCTCCGCAAGCACAATATGCAAACCTTCGCGGTCGGACGACGTTGAAGCACGAGCCGCAGCAGGAGTGGATTTCGGAGATGGCACGGTCGGTGCCACGAGAGGAGCTGATGCTTCGGCATCGGAACCCAACTCGCTTCGCAGCTGCTCGAAAGCGTTGCCGCTTTTCGTTTTCTTGCCCAATTGCATGCCCTTACCTCTCAGTGGCATCGACTTCGCCGATTTCGCTGCATTATAACTGTCATATGTGTCTGGTACGTTGACGGTTTGAGTTGGAGGTGTGTATGTCGGATAAGCCTGTGGTCGAATCGCACCTACACCGCCCATACCGCGTGAACTTCTGGCCACCTCTTTGCGTTGCATCTCGAGTTGTTTCGCTTTCCGTTTTCGCTCTTCTGTAGCCTCCAGTTCCTTGTTCCGCGCAATGATCTCCTGTATCCTCTCTTCGTGCGACTCCATCTCCAAAAAGGTTTTGATCTGGCTCAGCGTCAAATTTTCGCGGTAGCCCTGCGTGACGAGCTCGTCAAAGGCGCTAAGAAGGTCGAAAGCATGCTTTAAGATCTCGCGCTCGTCCAGGCTTTTGCAGATGCTGGTGACGACTTGAGCGTAAAGGTGGAGGGAATCGATGTCTTGAAGAATGTTTGACCCCAAATTCGTGATGAGCACAAGATACAGCTCGTCAAGCGGTTGCCAGACATATCGAACAGAATTGGCCTCAACGACGGTGTGCTGGGAGCCAGATGTTGCCAGCTTTGGGAACTGCCAGCCATTAGGTTCAGGGACAAATTGGTTCGAGGATGGTGAAGCATACGGAAGCAAGAAGCGCCTCTATTCTGGACCTGGAAATTTCCCGAAATGATCGAGAGACCACGACCTTGCCTCCTCTCGTACATATCGAGGCGTTGAGAATCTACAAGATTTTAGTACGTAGTCGCTGCTTAGAGCTGGTTTATATTACCATTGTGGCGGACTGTGCGCTGTAGACTTGGGGAATTGGAGACAGGTTCTTGGAATGGTGTGTGTAGATTAGATGGAGTGTCGACTTGCTTGTAACATCTCCAGCAGCTGTCGTCGTTGTGTACACAGTAGTCCTAAACCCAGACTGAGGCCAAATCACACGGCATATCAATATTGGGTTTCGCCGAACTAGCGTGCCAAGGGATCAATGCTGCCACTTTCCAGGTTCACAGCTCCTCTTGCTTCTCGCTCCGACCAGACTCGTTTTCCCTGAACCCATCTCGCAACAAAGAAGACAACACTTCCACGCTCTTTATCATATCCACAAGCACGGCTGAACAGCTTCAGTAGCCTCCGAGGTTCTAGGCTTCTCGCTGTTCTCTTCAACACCCTCGACTTTCGCCACAACACTCACACGTCGCGCCTTCTTACTTATCCGGCACCTTCAACCTCATGTTTTCTGCTGCCCTCACTCTTATCCTCCACATCACCGACACTGACACTTAGTTTCCACACCTCAAGCCCCTCCAAAAACGCGTCTCCGCAGAGCGTATAGCTCGCCTCTATCCGCACTTCTCTCGAAGAGCCGCCCACATTTTTGCCCCACATATCTCCCTCTCTCTTCTTTCACATGGCACTCATCGCCCCTCCCCAAGCTCCATTCTTGGAAGTCACTGCACCCGACGACGATATGGAAATTTCTTCCGATGCCGGTCGCGTAGAGCAGGACAACGATATCGATCTTCTTGACGGCGACGATGACATCGATTACATGCTAGAAGATTCACACTCCGAGCAAGGCCAGGCTAGACCTGATGAATTACCAGATGCTGTTCGCGACGACATCATGTATGATGATGACCTGGACGAGATTACATATGCGGAGGAGGAGATGCATGAGGACATTCCAGTGCCAGATGAGAACTTGACTGACGTGAGCGAGTTTCTTGAAGAACCTGGTTTTGCTCAGGCTGCGAAATCACTGGCTGCTGATGGTCAGACGACTCCGATGCAATCAGACCTCGCAGCTTTCAAGAGCTCAGACGGCCAGCGAGTTCCCGAGACCGATGCCGGCGCTGATGCGGTGGACAATTCTGAAGCAATTCAGGAACAAGATGATAACGACACGCTTGCACCACCCATATCGACTGAGCCAACGGCACTAGATGCTGTTGTGCCCGAATTCGAAAAGGAAGCACAAGCTCAGGAGCAAGGGCAGCAGGCTTTGCAAGAACCTATCGTCGGCGTCGTCACATCTCCAAGCAAGGTTTCTGCTGAAGAGGCTTCCCCACCCATTACTTCAGATGATGGCCCGACCGATCCAGCTGATTCAGTTGAAGAGAGGAACGACATCTCGCAAATCATTGAATCTACTAACTCCACTTCGCAAAATGAGCCTCCGGAAAACTCCTTGAATACTGAAAAATCCGCGCCTGAGACTCATAACCCTCTTGAATCGCCAAAGGAAATCGAAGCCTCTGCCGCGAGTTCTTCCCTTCAAGAGGAGGTGATTGATTTGATCAAGCCGAATGAAGCTCAGAGCGAGGCAGCAGGTACTCCGCCACAGCCTATTAACGACGAGCAAGAGGATGCTGGGCCTCGTGACGCTGGCCCACTCCGCTCATTCCATACCACCGTGGTGGACTACGAAGGCGCTCACATTTCTCTTTTCCCTCCTATGGAAGAGGACGAAGCCGACACGTTCTTGTTAAGTGATATCTCACTGGCCGACAAGACCCTCGTAGATCTATTCCGCGCCTGTAGGCAAGTATTGGGTGATTCCATCAATGACAGTCTTGAATTGGAAATTTATTGTGAAGACTTGAACCTGACAATTTCTGAAGTGAGTTCAAATACCCTCTTTCCCCCAAAATATCTACGCTAACACTTAGCAGGACTCCCTAGATTGCATGACTACTAGCTTTTCTCAACTTGTTGATGTTTACGTGACTCTCAGCCAGCAAGATGGTGTTGACCACCCCGAACCTTTTTCTATTATCATGGGCAAGAAGCCACGATGGAATTTCCGTTTGTCGACTTTGTATCTGGCAGCCGCCGAATCAAAAGGCCTCTCAGCTGTGCAGGCCGACCAGCATCTGGGGTTTGATACTGAGGCAGATGATGACTACGAAGACAATAGCTTGGAAAGATATGAGAATGATACTGCAAAAGCCACCACAGGATCTAAATTTGAGGAAGATGAGGATGTCCCAGCACAATCCAGTACGGAATCAAGATTCGAGGACGCGGTGGAAGAAACAACTGAGGAATCGACTGAGGCACAAGGCACAGTTGCTACTACCAGTACTGACACAGAACTAGCCCACAATGATGGCTACCATAGTGAGAGCCGTCCTGAGGATGAGGCTGCACAAGAGGACAATGAGAGCGTACATGGGGATGATGAGAAAATCGATACCGATGCACAAGCAGAAAATAGCCAGTTTCAATTTGTGGAACAAGACAACCTCGCGGCTGAATCTGCGGCAGAGTTGGTGATGTCAGCAGGCGATGATTCTTTGGACCAGATTGGCAGTAATGAGAACGGTGATGACGAGTCCTCTGGATCTTCGACGGTCCAGGGAGAAAATGATCATCCACCATCGAGTCAGTATTACCTGTGGGACGAATCCGACATAGATGATAGCTGGCTAACCGATAACGAAGATACTGTCCATGAAGGATCACAAGGACACCTAGCACCTGCAAACGTTCCCGATTCAATCTCCGATGCCAACGCCGAAGACCAAACTACTGTATTGGCTGAAGATGGCGAATGGCCGGAGTCAAATGATGAGGTTCACCCAGACAAGTACTATCCTAACGATCCGTACGACCAAGAGGTTCAATATGCAGACGCTGAAGCCGTTACACAAGACTGGGCTGAGGTCGATGACGACGATACTCAGCATGATGCCAATGTGAAACATGGTGAAGCGTCCAATGTGGATGAGGCAATTGAACAATTTGGAGATCGTGAATGGGTCACTTTTGACGAAGAGCTTGATTTTGAGGATGGTGCTGAGAAAGACCATGCAGAAGAGGCAGATTCATCGATGCACGAACATTCCACATTTACCGGGACATTCAGAGTGCCCGACGACTCCGCCGGAGAAGAGGACGAGGACTCAATCACATACGATGATGATGAGTTAGACTTACCGCCCCGGTCGAAGCATGAGACCTCACCAACCCAAACATCTAGCCAATCCCCACTTGGAAAGCGAAGTCGCAAAGGCGATGACAGTGACCAAGAGTCCAAGCGACTGAAGTCACATTGATAACATCATCAACGCTTCCTGAACCTTCACTTCAACAAGACTATGCAGGTTATGGTCCACTCGCCTTGCTGCGTTGCGTATTTCAAAGACGGATCATCATTTGGAGCGCCTTCAATTGTCTTTGGACCCCGAGCTGGTGTCAATGCCCTCAGAGAGTCTCACCAATTCCGCAAGTTGATACAGAGATAGCCTTCCGCCAGCACAACATCCATCACCGATATAAAAGACTGGATTAGGGATGCCCGTACGTGGCTCCAAACTCTTTTAGAAGAAAAAGAACATCACATGTAAGTTACACCTTCACTAATTAACCCCTCCGCAAGTTTCTGGCTTGCAGCGACAGCCATGACCATAAATTCGGCAGCGAGCGATGAGAGAAATCGAGAGCGTCGAGCACGAGCTCGCATTAAGCACGAGCGTGCTGGGTATCTAGATATGGTCCAACTGGCCGAGCACTAACACATTCCCCGGTACACTGGAAGGTTTTTGAACAAGGAGAGAGAAGACGTAGGGGTCGTGATGTGTAATTTCCAGGAAGCATTCGGACGGAATTTCCTTGAGAGTAGCTCTCGTTGGCGTGCATATGGATATGAGATACCCCTGGCATGGGTTCAAACCCTTCACAGCCCCACAAAAGATGTATGTAGACTGCGAGTCGGCGATAGATTCTTGACTGGTTTAGCTACTCCTACTTTCTGACTGGGCCATGTTGTTCAAATTCGTTTGCTACTACCAATCAAAAACGTGGTCCGAAACAGTGGGATGCGCTTCAAGCATTCCCCAGTTGTTGACTGTCCCCGCATCGATCCAGATGAAATGAGAGAGGGTGACATGATTGACATCCGAAAGTGAAACATGTACCCGGCGTTTCGAGTTGTAGTTTCCAGAAAGCGAACCATGGAGAGATTGGTTTGTGGGCAGGCCATATGCTGCGCCCTTGGGGGCATTAGCAGCAATAAACAAGAAGACGCAGACCCCTAAGCGAGAAGCGAAGGGGAGGGGAGGGAGGGGCGAGGGTAGATAAATGAATGGCCTGTGGAGGCAGGACGCGAATGTGCTGGCTGGGACCCGGTAAAACGGGCGCAGTCTAGCTGTGCTTTTTGTGGGTAGAGCTGAAGCGCTGGGGGAGATGGAACCTCCTGATGCAGAATCGAAGTTCCTGCCCTTGGGACCTTGATGATATTTCCCTCTCACTCCTGTGTTCGCCGCGCATGCTCTTCATTGCTTGTTGAGCTTCTCCCGCTGTACTTTGTTTGGTTCCAGCGCTCTGGTAGAGGTCGAGAGTGAGGGTCACTCCCCGGGCTTGTTGAAACATCGTCTCTTAGCTTCCGCTCTCGCACAACCTACCTTGAACTCAACGACGCTACGTATCAAACAACAAACACTGGACCTACCTGGCCTTCTCCACTCGTTATCTACTGCGACACGAAGACACGAAGACTCTCCCTGTCGACCACTATTGCACAACACGGCGGCGAGGAACTTGCTACGACTACGGTACTGCGACGTTGCGATTGAACACCTGGACTGAGGCGTACATTCTAAGGGACACTGGCATAGAGAGATTGGCGCATACGGTCCTTGGCATCGAGGACTGTGGATCGCGCCTGAAAGACGACGAGAAGGTGTTTGCGAGTCCGATTACGAGTCGCAATCGAGACAGAACTGAACAGGCGACGTGAGGCGGATTCTGAGGAAGAGGAAGAGGAAAGAACGAGAAAGAGAAGATAGGAGAGGGTGCTCATATTGCCATTTTGCAGCGTCATGGCGACACCATCCAATCCAGAGGCGCAAGAGGCGGGTAAATACATTGGACTTGGTTTGGCTATTTCTGGGACTTTGGCTATTGGTTCGTCTCCCCGATTCTTCTTAGATGCTCTGGAGGAAGAGGTGCTTCTGCTCAGGGGTAGACAACCTTGGGATGAGGGTTCAGTCATGAGATCTGAGGAAATCAGTGGAATCTCGAGGCTTCATGGTTGGACTGCCTGAGGATGCGCAAGCTTAAGCACTGGCGCAGGACAGGAATTGGTGCTTGTTCGAATATGACGCAAGGCTAACAACTGACAGGATCGAGTTTCGTAATCACAAAGAAGGGACTTAATGAGGCGAATGCGCGGCATGGCTTTGAAGGCGATGGATACCAGTATTTGAAGAGTGGCATGTGGTGGGCTGGTATTGTATTAAGTAGGTTCTCCTCTTCCCCTTGGGATTGGGATTCACTAGAGTCTTATTCTGCTGGAAGCGTGGCTTCTGAGCCTTGTCGCAAGATCCTCACGAGGGGATGCTAACCGTTCATAGTGGTTGTAGGTGAATTGGCAAATTTCGCAGCATATGCCTTTGCACCGGCTATTCTAGTGACACCGCTGGGAGCATTGAGCGTTTTGATCGGGTACGTCTGCGCGCTTCATTCGTGGTTCGAGGACATGGCTAACCGTGTGGTTTCAGGGCGGTGCTCGGTACATACTTTTTGAACGAGAAGTTGGGTATACTGGGCAAAATCGGCTGCGCGATATGTCTGATTGGTTCTGTTATCATCGTTCTTCATGCGCCACCAGACGAAGACGTTGAGACGATTGATGTGCTCTTGCATTATGCTATGCGTCCAGGTTTGTCAAGTTCTTCTCTCCAATATGTCAAGGATCAAAGCTGACTTATATGATAGCATTCATGTTCTATTGCTTCCTCGTCATCGTTTTCGCGCTTGTCATGATTTACAAGGTCGCTCCTAAATACGGTCGCAAGAACCCTCTTGTGTACATCTCGATTTGCAGTACCGTGGGCAGTGTCTCGATTATGGCGATCAAGGCCTTTGGTATCGCGCTCAAACTCACATTTGCCGGAAACAACCAATTCGGATACTACTCGACATACGTTTTCATGATCGTAGTCGTCGTCTGCATCCTCACACAGATGAACTACTTTAATAAAGCCCTCGCGCAATTTCCGACAGCTTTGTAAGGCCCCTGTGATCGTCTCACTGTGAAAAACCTGCTGATTTGCGAACAGAGTCAACCCACTCTACTACGTAACTTTCACCACCGCCACCCTCGTAGCCTCCTTCCTCTTGTTCCAAGGTTTCAACACCTCCGACGCCGTAAACACAATCTCCCTCCTCTGTGGCTTCCTAGTCATCTTCTCAGGCGTCTACCTCCTCAATCTCTCCCGAGAAGACCCCAATGGCACGTCTATGCACGGCGGTAACCTTAATTTCGACGACGCCATACCCACCGATCCCCTCACCGCATTCGGCACAAGAAGAAGCATGCAAGCGAGACGCAGCTCGGAAGCGGGATCTCGAGCTGGCCACCATTCCAGGCAGTTGAGTTGGGGAAGTAGTCAAGGACGTAACTCATTAGGAGATAGGACGGGTCTGCTAGCCGATGGCTTCGGACTCGACGATCTGGCTGAGGATAGCGATGATGACGGAGACGGAAGGAAGAAACAGGGGGATCTCGAGGAAGGTCTTGGGGGACGGAGGGACGCATCGGCCATGGCTAGATTAAGCGGGAGTGGGAGGCCCAGACATAATGTCGACAGGGAGTCTGTGAGGCCGAGCAAAACGTCGGGATCATGATCCCTCACAGCACCAGTCTTTCTTTTCCTGCGCCGAGAATGAAATTCGGGCTCGGCCACGGGGATACGATCTCCCGCACGTTTTGTACGAGAAATGCATTCATGGCGGTTTTGGGAAACGGGCAGCGGTAGTGCCCACTTTTCGCTGCCTTTTGTGTTGCTAGCTGGCTGGCTTGCTTGCTTGCTTGCTCTCTTTTTGGATACGACGCGGATGGGATCTATGAGGCCTGCGGCTGTGGGACTTTATTAGATGTGGGGGTTTGAGTGCTCTGTATTTTTACGTGAATGAATTGGGAATTGGAATGAGAATTTGGGGTGTGTGAATTAGGCTTTCTAGATGAGGTTCTTTGTGATTTGTTGATTTTGGGGAGGCGTTGGTGTGTGAGGGGTGGAGGATTTAGTGGAGAGAAGATGATTCGTAACTCCGGCTTGGAGATGACTACGTTCGATGGTGGGGGTTGAAGAGTGGTGTTTGACATGTCGTTGACGAAAAATGGGGTTCATGGGAGATTGGAGGAAGATTGGTTGATCGTCGGGGTTGGGGTGTTGACCCTGGATTTCAATGTGGAATTGTCGGGGGTTTGGAGGGGGGGTGAGGTGGTGTCGAGGGCTTTTCCTTGAAAGTGCTCTCGTGTTCATCAGCTTGTGGGAAGTTGAACGAGGATGATGGAAGAGAAATGATACTGATACAGAGATGAAAAGAATCTTTCCACTAAGGCGATGGGAGTGGGTAGTAGATTTGTGAATCAGAAAGTCTGAGGACATTCTAGATGAAGAGATCTATTATTCCGATTTGAAGAAGTCCTTTCCCAGTAGATTGAGAGACTCTCTTTCTTCTCTTACTGCGCGTTCCCAACACCATCTACGCCTGCCCACCAGAGATATAATCCCCCTTCCCAATCGGCACCCCCTTCATCCTCAAAATAGCATACGCAGCCGTAACATGGAAATAAAAATTCGGAACAGCAAACGTCGTCAGATAACTCAACCCCGTGAATTTCCTCTCCTGCTTCGCAAGGGTAATCGTCACCTCCTTTCCCTCCACGCCCTCAAACGCCTCCCTCCCCACCGCCTTGAGCATCTCAATCGTCGCCTTGATACGCTCCTGCAGCGTTGCGAATGTATTTTGGTTGTCCTCGACGGGATTGGCGGTTGTGCCGGCGACGCGGACGAGTGTGTTTTTGGCGACGTTGCAGACGGTCCAGATTTGGAAGGGGAAGGGGAGCATGTCTGGCGCTAGACGGGCTTCCATGATTTCTTGCTCTGGGATGTTGTTTTCTGAGATGTGTTTTTCGGCGATGGAGAGGATGTGGGAGAGGGAGGTTAGGCCGCGGATGAAGGCGGGGATGCTGGTGTCGTAGAGGGAGAGGGACATTGTGGGTGCTTGGGTTCTGGATTGGTCTGAGAGGATTTCGAGGGCGTCTTGCTAGGAGTGAATTATTTAGGATGAGTTGGATGATGATGATGATGGGGACGGTGGTTTTATAGAAAAATGCACGGGTTTATCTTTTTGACGGCGGTGATGTCAAGGGCTGGGGATTGGTAATTCGTTTGCGGGAAGATGGGGAAGGGGTAATGCCGAAGGAATTGAAAGGTCCGAGGATCGAAGAATCAGCCAGTCGGCATCTTGTTCGTCTGTTGCTGAAGACACGATTCATCTTTTTCGGTCGATCCATTTCAATTCCTACTTCAGGTTTGTAATCGAGGAGACGCAATTCTGCTACTTTGGGTAAGCCGGATTCACCTAGAGCCTATGACTCTCAACTAGAGCTTTTGCTGTCCAGGAAGCGTTTATGCAGGACCCCCTATGTACAACGATGGATTTGATTTTGCTTACTGATCTCCCCGATCCGAGTTGAACAAATGAGCATGTAACACGCTCGAAGCGGTATCGGCTCAACTATATCCCTCTCGCTCTCCCTTGCTCTTCTAGGAGGTACCAAAGGCGTGGCGTATCGCCGATCCAACAGAAGAAATCGTATTTCAAAGCAAACGGGTACGACATCACCACAAACCCTCGGAACATCATTGCGTGCAAAAAGCGGTGTATATGCGGAAGGCTGAAAAAAAGGCTGAAAAGCTTGGACCATCCGTATTGGATTAGAAATCAGAAATCAAAAGCATGTACAGATTCCACACCTGTGGATGCAGAATGGCAAGATGGAAGGAGGTCTGTGAGGAGAAGAGTCGGTAGAACGAGTTATATATCTTTACCATATCTCACTTTCGACATTAGACTCTCAGATGACGACTTCGTGAACCCCTTGGCTTGGCATGCTAAACCCATCGTCAAAGACCAATCATGCGACATGAAGTTATCGGTTCGATGCTGACTGGTTTCGAAGTCAGAGCCTCGCAATCCCAATTTTATGTTTATGTTTCCAAGATAATGGCAATGCATTTTGTGACTTGCGAGATCGAGCCGGAAAAATGTGCGGATGAAGCTCCGACGCGGAAATGGTTTTGGAAAGATGTAGTAAAGAAATTCCTGAATGGCATCTTCGACTCTGTTAGAACTAACTCCAACTGGCATATTCCGGTAGACTCGTCTACGCTCTTGTCAGCAAGGCTGAGCTTTAAAGTCAACGGTCAAGTCTAGCCCTCTGAAATATCACGGTACCTACATGGCATCAAAGAGACTGACATGGACCTGTCTGATCTCAAGCAATGGTTTCTGTATCTATTCCATGATAGCGTCATGGGCATCGTGGATATTCAAGGCGGGTAAATCTGCTTCGCTAGGATCACACTCCGAGGAAAGATCTCCAAAGCCGTCTCAAAATCAGTGCTGTGTTCTGGCCAGTCCCAATCTCCGCTTTGCGAAGCTATTCATAGACTCGGAAACCGCTGCGAAAGCGCAAACCTTTGACCCGGGACCTGCCACGAGGAATATGGCTCTCCGGGCATTCAATTCTTTTGTAATCGATTAATCGTCTAGTCTGGATCCTGGACACTACATTTGTGTTATGATTGATTAAAACAAAGGCTGAGAAGAGAATGGTTTTCTTTGTGGTGCTGATAATAAATTACAACGTTAAAGTTGTTGGGAGCGAATTGACAAGAACATCAGAACAGAGGCGCGAGAGAAGGACTTGGACAGAGACAAGTTTCAAAACGAGGATGTTAGACTTCCAGTGCCGAGTGCGACTCTGTAAAACACTTGAGTTGTAACCATGTCTTGGGACATATTTAGTTCGCATCCCAGCCCGGTTCTTCATCCATGAGCAAGTAGGAATAGAGGCGACAATACGAGATGTAATATGTTATCGTCACATCGTGAAGACTTCGGGTTTTGTGGAGTATGTTCGGCCCGCAGTCAAGGTGGTCATATCCAGTCGGAACAACTCGAGTTTGGCTCTCGATCCACCTACCGAATTTTGATCCTTTGGTACTGCGAGAACGCTTATTCGGATTTTTGAACAAACACAAGCAAATCGCAGGCCTGCAATTCAACATCGATCAGTGGCAGAAAGTTCCCGCAAATCTGAAAATGGAAATTGCCAAAAGATTTCGAGGCGCTAACTCGATTATTGGGAAGTCCTCAGTATCCATCAATCGAACTACGCTACACGTATATTAGTGTCTAGTACAATCAGCTGCCGTACATAGCGACTCACAAGATCCACCAGTCATCCAATGGTATGCGTGATGCGATCAGCGCCTCCCCTCGACCCCATTTGTTGCGCTCACTGTATACAGTATTTTCACCGTATGCTTGTCGCTCGTCCACGCTGTTGTACTTCACTAATACATGTGCGCTCTGTCGGCATAGTCAAGTCCATACTTGTATGCCAACCCGTCACCAGCCCCGTCCTCGTCCTCTACCTCTGCCACTTCTTTCAAACCCGCCTGGAGGCACGTCTCCTCGCCTCCACTCACCGCTAGGCACGCCACCACCTCTTGAATCACCTCCATATCCACCCCCTAGCCTACCTGCATCTCCAAACCCGCCTCTTCCTCTTCTGCCGCTGTATTCGCTTCCATTTGACCTGCCATTGAACTGGCTTGGAGGAGCAACAGCAAGCCTCGGCGGTGGCGCAATATCACCATTTGCTAACGGAGGTAGAATGGCACAATCGATATAATCTCCCACCACAATTCTCGCATCTGCCAATGTCATGTTCTGTTCTTTTGTCATTGCGTCGTCTCCTAGTCCTGCATCGTCCTCCTCATGGTCTCCATTTGTACCATTTGCGTTTCGTGGTGTGGCTCCGAGAACTACGGTTCCTAGCCGTCTCATTGTGTATCGCGTCTCATCCAAGCGCGATGATTGAAGTTGTACGACCAATTCGAAGCTGAGGCGCGTGCCGACGCTTGGAGTTGGCAGAAGTTGCGGCAGATTGTTCGCGATCAATTGGGATAGTTCTGTGAGGGTAGCATTCGACCAGGTGTATATCTGTACGTGCGGAGGCTGCGAATCGGACTGGAAGTCTTGGACGGTGTGATGGGAGGCTGTTTTGTAGAATAGCTTCAGTAGGAATGGCGTATCTGTTTGGCGATCGACTATTTTGTTGGCCATACTGCGCGGTACGAGCGCCAGATGATGGATTGGTTGGTTTTCGTCGTCGTCGTCGTCGTTGTGTAGGTGTTGGACGAGGCGCATTGTGGAGAGCTTGGGAGCTTGAGCTTGAGGCTCAACCTGACAGGGGTACGAACGTGATGCGAATTATATTGCCAGAAACATTCGAGTATGCTGAAACGAAGTGATCGATGGTAAAAGAGATTTTGATCATCTAATAACGCTCCCACGACTTTGTGCACTTGGTCGCATTCCCAAGTTTTTGTCTAAATTCTTCCACATTCCACCTTCAACCACAACATCAATCACCTCGCCGTTTGCGGCCTCACGCAGACCATCATTCTCAATATGGACTTTGCCTCTTTGATGAAGTCGCAAATCTCAAAGGCCAAAACACCAGCAGCCGCGCCGAAAACAGAAGAAAAGAAGTACCTAAAACGTTCAGAGGTCGAAGCCCAGCGCGAGGCTGCCTATCTCGCTGAACAAGCGGCATTAGAAGAGGCCAGAAGAGAGAAAGCGGCCAAGAAGCGGAAAGCTGAAGACGAGGAACATGAGCGTTCGCGCCAACGTGATGAGAAGCGACGACGACTAGCAGAGGAGTCACGAAAATTGAGAGAGGAAGAGGAGGATCAAGAAGAGCGTGCTAGGAGGAAGAGGCTTGGACTCCCGGATCTACCGCCACGGAGGGACGGAACACCACTTGGAGATGGAGAGGAGGATATTGACGATGAGGAGTTGGTAGTCAAGCTACGGGAATTAGAAGAACCCACGAAGTTGTTCGGCGAGACACATAATCAACGACTCAAGAGATATTGGCGATTGACTGGACAGCATGCAACTCCGCCACCGGCTGTTCTCTACGACGGACCTATCCCAACGTATCTCGAGCCCGTGCCGGAAGAGCAGATGAAGGTACCCGCAACACCGCCAAAAGATGCAGAAGGTCTTGCATTCCTGCATCGTCAACTTGCTTCGTACTTTACAATGGTGCTCAGAGAGTGGGAGATTGCTATGGCACACCGATCAGACGAGATCAAAGAGAGCTATGCGGGCAAGAACGCGATGAATGCTATGATTCAGGCGCGCGAGAATCTACGTCCGTTTTTCAAGAAGCTGGAGAAGAAGGAGGTCGAAGATGATGTGCTGGCTCCTGTGCTTGAGATCGTGCATTCTGCGCAACTGAGGCGATACGTTGATGCCAATGACGGCTATCTCAGACTCAGCATTGGAAAAGCGTGAGTACAGATCCCCAAACTGTGCCGAACCAGGCTGACTCGTAATTAGTGCATGGCCTATTGGAGTCACTATGGTTGGTATCCACGAGCGTTCGGCACGAGAGAAATTACACGAGAGCGACAAGAAGGCGCACATCATGAGTGATGAGACGACGAGAAAGTATTTGCAAAGCATCAAGCGCTGCCTAAGTTTCGCGCAGACGAGGTGGCCACCCGATGACCAGCTGCAGTTGATGGGATGAGGAGACTTGTAGGCGACCAGGTTTCGGCTACACAACCAGAGAGTACTGACACCAGGCAGTTTCCAAAAATGATTGCATTAGACACATGTGTATGTTCTCCATGTCGTCCATGATGTTTTTCTCTTTCGTTTTGGCGGCCAACTCACTGAGCTCAAATTGGCAGACTATTCTTAGCATACCGCAAAACAGCTTCATCCATGAAGTGCAAGTCTTTCGCATCCTTGGGCCTAATCGAGCTCATAGCCCGTATCACGATGGACGTCTCCAATTGCATAAAGACATCTCCAGAGATTCTCATGAATTGTGTCCTCTACAACGTTGAGAGGGCTGACGGTTTGAATTTGCCGAATTTTGACGAGAAGTTTGAGACTCAGCTTTCGGTTATAGAGAAGACGAATTTCATGCCTGTGTTAGTACGCATCAGACTTTTTCCCTCGCAGTGGATTACCTCAACACTTTCTTCCACTCATCTTGTGGTTTTCGAAGGACGCTAAAGTATGTTCGAGATGTCTGGGCCAACGAGGAGACGACGAAGGTCTTCGGATGGAAGAAATATACGAGGCTGACTAGTCGGAAAGACGTTTTCAAGTGGGAGGCGGGCCATGCACACACCGAGCTTGATATTAGTGCCATAACTGCATATGTTGACGAAGCGAGGCAGATGGAGGAGGTGTGAATGGATGTTTGCTTCTTCCCGTGATTTCAGGTTCTGATGTCGAAGCTAATTGAACAGGAATTCAAGATGAGTCGCATCTTTGAGCAGCCGCTTTGCTGATTGGCTCCTCGAGGTATCTTCACTGCGTGCTATGCGGTTTCATCAGTAATCAAACTTGGTGCACTATCTCTTTCAAGTTTCGCTCCCAGCCGCCAGTTCTCCTTTTTTGAGATGGTTGTCCATCAACGGATTAGGCTTCGTAACCAAGGAAACGCAGGTTTGAAAAGATTGATTCAAGACGGTAGGTAAGTATGCCAATCTCATCCTCGGGCACTCAGCTTTGCATGCTGATGCGGAGCTCTTTCACTTCTCGCGTGTGTCAGTTCGAGATCGAGATCAACGAATGTCAAGCCATCCTCAGTACCCTTCAGGTTGCCAAAAATTCCTCGACATCGATCTCGAGCTGGAGGAGTCCAAGCCAGCAAAATCATCCGCTCTGTCGGTGCGGCACGTGGTATCTGCCTTCCTTCCTTCTCTTGGTATCTGTCTTCCTTCGTTCCTCCCATCAACTTGGAGTAATACAATCAATACAAGTTCTCTCTGCTCCCTGCTTCACTGCCTCACAACAACACGAACATTTACTCACCAACATCTCTTATTTACCATATACTGCGAACCAAACACTGCTTCCTCGCTCAATGAAGCAACATGATGCTCACCCAATCCTTCATCTTCGCTGCCCTCGCGCTTGGCGTCACAGCTGTACCAGCTCAATTCAATCAGACTAAGGCTGCCGGTAACTACACGTTGTATCCTTTCAACCCTTGCTTCACCTGCGACCAACAGTTCGGAACGTGTGTCAAGGTGAGCTCTCCTCCCTCTCCTCACGATTTCTTGTGCGAGCGTGTGACTGACATTCTTTCTTTCCCCCCAGCACTGCGGCTCCTACGGTTACTGCCCTGGCTGGTGCAAGCAACGCATGTGCACAGACGATGGAGATCCCGAGGGAATCTGTCGCCGCGACTGCGGCTGGGATGAGGACTGTGAACCTAGCGGGAAGCGCGTGAGGGACCCTGAGGATGTCTCCATGTCCAAGAAATGCAAGGCTTGTGCCCAACCCATTGTGAATTGCATGAAGGTATGTTGCTCTGCATGGCTCGTGTTCAAGATATGGCTAACGTTGATCTGTAGAAATGCATCGTGACAGTCGGCAATCGCGTCATGGAGCCTTGCATGAAAAAGTGTTACGAAGAACCCTGAGTGAAGATGCCAAAGAATGGACAGTGCCGCCGTGAGTGTGGCTTTCAGAAGGAGTGCGAGATCGCGGGGTTTTAAGTGTTGTTTGCTTGACGTAGTTCCTCGATTTTGGCTGCCTGACCTGCCTTTTTCTACATCATGTAACCTAAGCAATGAATGATATCTTCCTCTTCTCAGAATACCCTTCTGTTCGAGAAGTCGTTCAGGCCCACGTCTGAATCTGGCCCTGTAGAGATCCTGAAGAGCATCAGCCTTCAGTCTCCTTGCCAACGACGAAAGCTTGCTTGAATCTAAGGTTTCATTGATTGCTGAGATCTCCGTTGCGAGATGGACCGTTGGTGGTGTTATGTTGAATTTCCAAGGACTTGGCGGGAGGCTGTACCGCAATTGGTGATTGTTGTTGGTTGGTGGATATTTTGATGATCAGCTCATCCATGGGGTTAGTGGATTTTTTTTTGGCTTTTGAGCTCTTTCGTATATGTTGGTGCGCGTTCCCTGCTTGGTTTGAACGAGTACGACATACATGTCAAGCCTTAAGGTACCATACCATAGCTACAGATTGGGTCCTGGTCAATATCAAAGTCCAAGGATCTGCAGCATCTTTAACGCGTTACACACAAGCGGGGACGAGCAGAGCTTCGAGCTGCTCATATTTTTGCGATCCGCACAATAGACGAATTAATGATTCGTATGAGGTTTGATCTGGCGACATGAGCCGCGTTTGATGTGTCCTCTTCGCGAGGCATTCGAGACTGCAATACCGTGAGATTCATTGTTAACAAGATCCTGATAAACGGTTTCGTTCCTGGTTTTGACCCCGACGATGGATGGAGGTGGAGGTTGTGCGGACAAATTACGACGTGTTGCGGATTGTCATGTATGTATTTCCGACCTAGGCCATCCTCCCCTCTTAACCACCTTTTCGAGACCTCAACTCCATCAAATCCTGTCCTGAGGTTTGCACCAGGATTTTCTTCCGAATGGTCAGTTCCCGCATGCCAGAACCGATTGCACAACTCGATTGGTACAGGTTTGGGCTTGAACTGCGGGGAAAAGGCCTCGGGACCGCACGAACTGCCGTTGCAATATGAGATCCGATCATCCGAAACCCAATTTAAACAAGAATCAGGGCTTAGCGCGCTAATACCTGGAGTCAATCAGGGAGTTTCACTGTGATTCTGAAGACTAAAATGGATCATAAATACGCTACGCCCCACCTACAAATTGTACTACTCCATAAGATGTAATACAACCGGTAAAAGGCGTTCATACTTATCAGTCGCGATTCACGGCGACTTGCGACCTCGCTCTTTATACGACATGACCTATTCACGACGCTCCTTCACTCCGTACTTTTCTGCAGTCTTCATCGCTTCAGTCTTCTTCTTCCTAGGGCTCACCGTGCGGATTCCTCACTCATTGGACTCACGAGTAAGTCTCACTCGCTGAGCATCAACCGTCACATACTCATGTTTCTGGCAGAATGCGCCGGCACGTTTCGTGGACCATGCAAGATCCGTCGGACATACGAAGCGCGCTCCTGGAATGCCACCAAAGCTCGGGCACATGTTAGAGACCTGTCTTTACATTCGCAGGATGGACGTTGCCGTCAAATTTTATAAAGATATCCTAGGGCTGGACAACTTTATGGTCACTGTATGCCTCTTGCTTGTTGAATCCAGTTTTATCCAGTGCTGACAAGATATACCCGTAGGAGCGTCTCTCTGTATTCTCTTTGGGGACGACAGCACTGCTTCTCTTCCACCTGGGTTCTACCACCAAAGACGAGAACTTTAATGGGTATCCAGGCATAGGGCAGATTGCGGGACATGGTCCGGACTTAAGTATCATCAACGCACTTGGTCTGCAGAACGGAACGGCCAATTCTGCCAACGCCACGAATCATCCCGAAGTGTCATTGAAGCTACATTATGCGATAACGGTGGAAAAGAGAGAGGACGTGTTTGCATGGGAGGCATATTTCCGCGAAAAGAACGTACACATGCACTCCACTATGGAGTGGGAGCGGGGAGGCAGGAGCGTATATTTCTTTGACCCAGATGGTCATGTTGGCGAGATTGCTAGTCGAGGAATCTGGCCGAACTGGTGAGGATAGGTGATGCAGAACCAACGAGAAGCCGTTGAGACGAAGCGGAGATACTCCCGGACCTAATTGACATCTTCTAGTTCTTTTTCTGCGCTTTACCAACCGTGCTTCTCACCTTCTCCTACTCAAAGCTCTCCACTTTTATGAAGCTGGATGCTTAATTTGGTGGCCTCATCCAAATCCTCCTTCTGCAACCCCAACTTCTCGTTGTCCAACCCGGCCACCTTCCCAAAATTCCCGGCACCGTCGGGATAGAAGGCCCGCGCATAAAGCAACTGCGCAAATCCATTCCTATCGCCCTTCTGCATCACAGATCTTCCTTGTTCGAAACGTTCGACCACGGGCTGATAGCTGATGGACCAGTCAGCCTCCTTGTCACCAGTGACGCGGAGGACGGAGGCAAACATATCCTTCTGATTGATTGTAAAACTGGCAACTCGCACGAAGTTGTTCTTCCAGGCGCTGATGGTTGGTTGCTTGTCATCGGCGTCTTTGGGGAGGATAGGCAGAGCGACCAATTTGCCAACGGCAGCGCCGCATGCTGACCAGGTACTGGTATCGATCTTCGCCTCGCCATCGTCATAGAAGACGACTGTTTTCTTGGACAAGTCAAAACCATATCTAACCACGATCAGCAATCAGAACTTAAACTCCTGACTAACCAAGCGAGAAAGAGGGTGAGGAAGTGTTGAAATGGAGACTCACCGTTCACTCCCACCCCCCAAACTAAATTCATACCAAAACCCACAGGCAACCCCTATCCACGAACTCACACCCAACCCCTCGATCAGTTCCCGATCCGCCCGCTTAGCCGGATAAATCATCGAGTCCTTTCCCGCCTGCTCATTCGAATCATCCAACCCCCACTCATTTGGGATAACCCACTTCACACCCGCCTCAGCCGCCGCCTCGATCAACTTCTTGGAGGTATCGGGAGCAGCCATGACGTTCATGGTGATGACGAGGACGTCCTGGCCGCGCAGTGCGGAGACGAGGGAGGAGCGGTTGGAGTAATCGATGTAGGCGGGTTCGACGCCGTCAGCGAAGGTGTTTGTCGAGTCTTTGCGGGTTAGGGCTGTGATTTTTTGGGAGAGCCCGTTGGATTGGATGGCCGAGACGATGTATTTTCCTGAGCGTCCGCCGGCCTGAGAGGTTGTTAGAAAAGTACGTGAGAAGCTTGAACAGGGGGGAGGTTGGAGAGGCTACTTACCCCTACGATGGCGATGTTTTGGATGTGGTTTTTGTAGCCCGCGGGCTGGGTGGATGCGTATTGTGCCATTTTCAGACAATTCGGAATGATGATTGAGATGGGATTAGTGAGGGAGATGCTGGTTTTTCTTTGGAATTTTGGATTTCTCTCTTCACGCTTCCTTCTTGTCTTTTATCCTTTTCAGCCTCGTCGGGGTTTAGTCGGAAAGGGGGAATTAGTGGAGTTTAACTCCGTCCGGCCCGGGTCTTACATTCTCACTAGCCGGCTCAATCGCGGACGAGGTTTTGTGCTCCGAGATGCTGGCACTTATGTCCATTGGTAGAAGGGAGATACTAGTACGGTGTAGATGATTTGTCGCTCGGTTTAGTAGGTCGAGATGACGCGAGTAGGTCTTGTCTGGTGGTGCGATGCTGGACCGATGCCCAGGGACGAGACATGATTGAATTGCCGCAAAAGGTGCATCGAATTGATCAGCAGTTCTCTGCAAGATATTTCATGATGTGAAAATTAGACCCAAGGTTCGAATATCTTGCATTCAATTTCAATGCGTTATGTCACGTGCTCTTGGGGGAAATGCCAAGCTTCGCTCCTCTACTTCTCATTGACACAACATCATTCATGTCCATCACTATGGCTATCACGACACCGAAGATGAATGCAACGTCCTCGCTTCCAAGAGCAACGCGATCGACGAAGGATAATCTACTGTGGCCATTCGCCTCTTCAGCATTCTGGAGGAGCACAGAATATGAGCAGCCAGACTTCATAACTTGGCTGGTTTTGAGATTTATCTGCTGTGCGAATTCTCCATCGAGAAGGTTATCGTAAAGCATGTCACCATTGTGGCAAGTTTAGAGGCATGGCTTTCCAACCTTGTCGCGCAACAAAGAGTGAATCTATAGGGGGGTCGAATTACCGTCATCCCCCATATAAATTCCAAAGTAATATGTAACGAAAGCATCAGTCGCTTGGTATGTATATATAGCCAAAGGATTCAGCCTCGAAGCTAGCCTCGTCCACGTGGTCTTGCCGTCCTCGTATCCAGATGCGGAAATCCGACGAGATCCTCCGATATGTCCCCGAACCGGCGGTCGATCATCTCGTATCGTGACCGCCAAAACTTGCGATTCACCGAGCCTGGTCCGAAAACGAATACGTCTTTCGCGATGCGATTGTATGTTTGCGCCGCTTCTGATCTGTTCGGCTTGTAATTGTACCCACAATGTTTTTGAATGTTTGCGCAAAGAAGATGCGCCATTGTTAGTAATCTAGAAGTATGAAACTCCTCTCTTCTTCATCAAGAATGTGGCAGATAATTGGTAGTCACTCACTCTACACATTTCCCACGCAATCCACCATCTCGTAAACTCGCAAAGCCAAAATAGGTTATCAAGGTTAGAAAAGCGAAAAGGCCGAAACCACCGACTGTTCAAACTCACCATCGCAATCACAGACCGAAAAAACGCCGATAAGCACGTGCAAACAAAAAGTTCTCCTCTACGCCCAATGCAACTGCACAATCTTCACAAGAACCTACATAACAGCCACGTGTTCCACCTTCCAAATAACCATCGAACCATGCCAAGCAGCGCAAAACGCCTCCGCCTTTTGCGACACCGCCCACATCGAAGTCTACCGTACCTATATATGCGTTTCTTGCGCCAAGTATTCGGCGGCGCCAGTTGAGCAAAAACAGTAATAAGAACAAGAACAGGAATAGGAACAAGAACAAGAACAAGAGCATAAATAAGAGCAAGAATAAAAATAGGAACAGGAATAAGAATATAAACAAGAACAAGAGCAAGAATAAAAACAAGAACAAGAACAAGCAGAACGATAAGGATAAGGATAAGAATAAAAAAAAAGAACAAGAATAAACTACAGCTAAAAATAAAAAACAAGCACAAGACCAACACCAAGCAACCCCCCCCCCCAAAAAAAACCCAATAACCCTACCACTAAAAATAATGTCAACAACAACAATAACGAGGCTGAAAAAAGAAGAAGTCTTGGAAGGCACATTCCCGCCCAAGGTGAACTACCTAATTCGGTCTCCCTCAAACACAGCCAGCGCGTCGCGGCGAGCACGTGTCCATAGTGGGGGAGGTGGAGGAAGTGGGAGCCAAGGAAACGGTAAACGGAGGAGGCGGAGGCTAAGCCTTGGGCTGAGGCTCAGTGGGGCTCTGGTGGGGCTCTGGTGATGTCTTGTGCGCTTTTCCGGAGTGTAGCGGTGGATTGATGGATGGATGGATTGATTGGGATGGGATGGGATGGGGTTCCTGCATACGTGGGTCTTGGGGATTTTGCGGGTGCCCGAGATGATTCATTGTGGGTTTATTGGTTTGGGTGGTTTGGCTTGGTGAGTGATGTTATTTTTGTTTGGGTATTGAATGTGGTATACGTTTTGTTTGCTTGGGATGAATGAGACTTGGTGAATGGATACCTGCAGTGGTGTTTAGTTTGTGAGGGATTGGATGGGGTCGTGTGCTTGTGTTGGTCAGATGGTAGGACCGAAATGGTACTTATTTCCGGATCGGGATACCTTGCATGCGATTTATGCTACAGTGCACCATCCGATGCTACGCGCGATCCGATGCGGCGAGATCGCAAATGGGATAGCCGTGGAAGCCGCCTCCGAAGACATGCGAAAAGGCGGAGGACAGGATTCTCGGACCACAATACGTCAGCCCCACAAGAGCGCCAAGAAAACATGGTAGCCGTAACAAGAGGATGGGATGGGTCTTGCGCCTCCAACGGGCTGTGGGGATACAGGGGTCTGCCGCTTGGTCGAACAAGGTAAGCGAGGGATGGGGATCCTGATCCCAGTGCGGATTACCCAGATGGGCAATTCGCCATGGCGAAAAAATCACCGGAACGGGTAAGGTTGCTTTTTCCAACACCATCACGAAGACGCAGACGAGATCCGGACGGAAGCCGCTGGAACGGTTGTTGAGGCGCTGGACTTTTTCTGAATCGCTCTTCCTTCTGATCTTGGGTTCGCGTCCCAAGCGAAGGCGAGGTGCTTCCCATTGCCTTCCGAACATTACACGACCCCGTCTTGGCACGTAATTTCCTCTTGGTAGGCCAATTGATGCCGAGCACGTATATATGTCTCTGCTGGCCGACCCGCCGAGATGGTATAAAGACCATCAGTGGCGTGTGCGATTTGAAAAGCAAAAGTCGTATCCAGTAAGCCACGACCGACAGCCTCATCATACGATCTTTCCTCCATCAGCCCACCTTTCCAACTCCAAAGAAAATCCCAAAATGGCACTCTTCCAAGGATACTGGGACCAAAGGGGGGTCCAAAGCCCTGCAAAAGTAAGTCGTCATCGCAGAAACTATGGGCATCTGAAGAAAAATTCCCACTGACCTCACTATCCAGCAAAGAAGGCTGACGACTGCCTACACAACCTTCACAGCCGAAGAACTCTCCTTCATTCAAAAATCCCACACGGAGCTGACGACGCACTACTCGCGAGCACCGACCATCGAAGAAGTAATGTACTACTTCTACGGCTTCCACGGTTCCAAGAAATCGATTCACGAAAATGAGGGCTCTCTCAACGTCGCCAAAAGCGAGATCAGAAGGTGGCTCATGGCGCAAGGCCTGCAACTTTCCTAAGCGAGGAGGGTCCCGGAGCGGGGCGTGCGGCGTGAGGGACTGGGGTCGGCGTCGATGGACTTCGGGAAGAGCGACGGGAGATGTTGGATCGAATGGGGGATCGACGGGTGCCTAGTTCATGCATTACGAGGCGTGGAGCCCACAGTAATCAGGTGTTCGCGTGAGACTGAACGCGGACGTGGAAACGACTTATACCTAGACTTCTGGCTGGCATGGGAGAATCTCGGGGACAGGCCTTTCTTATTTGGTGTCTGGTTGTGCATGATAACGGCCGCCGACATCTAGCATACGTTGGATTCATTTTTCGGAGCAGGAGTGCTTTCGGTTTTTTCAGTCATGGTTTTCAAATTGCTTGGGAATGCGTATACCAGCTCCTCCTTATATCAAGAATCTAAAGCCCTTCTCAGCAGCTTCACCCGGTATTCCGGCACTGGAGTTGATGGCGCCCTCGACGTATTCTCCCTTGTCCAATTTCTTATTCAGACGAACAAGGAGTAGGCGCAGAACAGTCGCCGCGATTATGGACAACGCAGCTGTGCCACAGTCTACAGAAAACGCTACCACTGGTAGGATGTCAGCTCTGGCTGCGTCGGTTGCGATCACCGGACAACTCACAATATCTTGGGCCTGCGCTTTGAGGATACATGTAACTGGCATAGATGCTTGAGCAGTTGCTGACGGCGTTGATCGCGGCCAAAGCAGCGGCTCTCTTCGCTGGTGGTCTAGGAATGCAATTGCTTATCCAACCGAGAGCCACAACGTACCCTGTATAGACTCCGGGAACCATGAGCATCATTGCTACATATCTAGGTGCCGTAGAAGTCGTGGCGGCGGCCAAGATAAATGCTGCGATGGCCACATACAACGGAAGTGTGATGTGCCAGTATCGTTCGCCGGTACGGTCAGCATGCCAGGCATTTGCTAGAGCTGTGATGACTGCAAGAACATATGGAGGCGCCGTCAAAAGAAGTGTCTCGATGGTCCCAAAACCGCTGTCTCGATATCAGTATTCCGGCAAAACCAATCGCGAGTAACAAGAGACGTACAGTGTTTGAACCACAGTTGGGAAGAAGTTGGTGACGGATCCGGCAGACACGATACCTGTAAGGATAACCATCAGAATCCACATTTTAACATCTTGGACAGCCAATTTGAAGCCGTGCCAGAAGCTCTGATCGGAGGAAGATACCCAATCGTCCTGGCCAATATCTTCCTCCAAGCGCCAGACAGCAAGCTGTCGCTCTTCCTCTGTCAGCCAGGTGGTCGTGCGCGGAAAGTTCGGGAGGACGAAATAAGCCCCGAACGCGATCACGACTGTCACTGAGCCTTCGATGAGGAACATCCAACGCCTATCCAACCTGGTCAGCGTACGCGCGTCTTCCCGCCTGAAGAATGTATACGCACCAAGCTCGTAGACCACGTGCTTCCGTCAAGCCCCTCGTGATGCCCGCTGTGATGAGACCTGAGAAGGCCCCCGAAATCAGGGATCCAGAGTACAATAATGCAGTGCGCAAACCAAGTTCTCTTCGAGTGTACCACGAAGAAAGGAAGAACAAGAGACCGGGCTAAACTTTGTCAGATAAGATCAGGCAGTCTGCAAAATCAGAGACTTACAAAGTAGGCAGCTTCCACGAAGCCCAGGAAGAAACGACATGCGATGAGGCCGCCGTAAGTGTGTACAGCTCCCGTTGCCGCTGAGATGACACCCCTGGAGAGATCAGTATCAGCAACCATGACTAATTGATGTGGGGACTTACCAAACGATCATAACAGAAGGCAAGTAAATGGCAGGCTTGCCCAATTTATTCAAGATGAGGTTGGAGGGCACTTGGGACCTGTTAGCCACGTGCGGTTGCAATTCTTGGTCGCTGCCTTACCTTGCATTATCAAGTACCCGACAAACAAAATACTGATCGCGGTCTTGCAATGTTAGTTTGATGCAAGAAGGAGGCCACGCCAGGCTGAACAACTCCAACCATGATGAACATCCCCCAGCAATTCCCCTCGGCGAAAAGGATACCATAAAATCATCAACACCATCCCCAGACCCAGACCCAACCACCCCACTCCCCACCCAAATCCTCAATCCCCACTCCCTCCAAAACGAAATAAACTAACCTGATACTCCGTACTAGTCAACCCCAACTCATCCTGCAACCCCTTCCCCTTGGGCCCAGCAATCCGCGCCGCAGCAATATTATTCCGATCCAGATAATTCATGATATACATGACAATCGCCGCCGGCAGCAATCTCGCATCGATCTTTCGAACAAGCAGTTTCTCAGCTTGCCGTCGTTCGTCGTGAGACATGTTTTTGACCAGTTCTGGGGGTTCCGGTGTGGGGTTTGGGAGGGGCGCGTGTTCTAGGTGGTCTTTATTCGTTGGGGGATTGGGTTTAGCGGGAAGGACTCCTGTTGTTGGTTTTCCTGTTGTTTCTGGGTAGTCGGGCGTATGCTTTTTGAGGGGAGATGAGGAAGCCATGGTTTCGGGTCTTTGGGGGTGTGTCTGTGTGAGGACTGCGTATCGAGCTCGGGAGCAGAGATAGATGGATGACGGCCCAGGGGACGATCAAATAGTGGTTGATACTGGTAGACAGATGCTGAAAACCGCGTATTCGTTTCAATCAATAACTGTGATGTCTCATCACCACCGTCGTTGCGTCTGGATGATTGTCGTTCGTTCGCCGAAAAGGTAGCAAGCAATAGGTGAGCTTCAATCCCCGCTTCAACTGTGTGCAGGTGGTGCATCACTGCTGTTAAGCTTCTCCAGATCGACGAACGATATCATACTTCCCCGCGAACCAACCCTCGGCACAAGTTTTTCCCGGGTGTATCTTCCCATTGCGTTAGTGTCGCCAGCCGCGTTGGAAAGGTCGCGTCTTGCAGGCGGGGCTCGAGCTTTCTCGGCTTGAACTCCGCTATGTGCTCAGAATCACGACGGATCTACCCGAACATCCATCGTTCCAATTCAAGTTGCGATAAGTTGATAGGAGTATAAAGCTCGATGATTATTAGTTTTGGACAATATCTGATAGAAAGCGAAAAACCATTCCCATCTAGCACAACATCTCAGTACCTCTTGAACGCAGCAACATACTCAAAAAAACTAGCCTTGAAATGCCTCTCCTGCGTCGTGAAATTACAATACTGCATCCCAAACTTGGTCGTGTACCCCTGCGTCCACTCCAAATTATCAATAATACTCCAAGCCAGCGTGCCCACGACCTTGACGCCCTGGTCCATTGCAAGCAGAATGGCCTGCATGTAATCGCGGTAATAGGCGGTACGTGCCAGATCGGTGCGGATATCTGGAAGCAGCGTCTTGAGCTGCTCGAACGGTTCGGCGAAGCCAAATTCGGAGATCGCGATGCCACCTGCTGGTTTCCAGGTATCTTGGATGTAGTGCAGGAATGCGGGGACCCAGTCTGTGGCTTTGTGGAGCCATGGTGCTCCAACGTCTGCGGCGTAACCGATGTTCCACCCTCCAGAGGCTTCAGCATAGGTATTCGTGGCGTTGACGCAACTTGGAAATAATGGATGGCTGGAGTTCTTGGTGCAAGCCTCAATGCCGCCTGTGGGAGCTGCGTAGAATGACGAGGTGTATGCGTCGTGCATGAAAATGTCGCAGGACCCTTTGATTGCAGTCTTCTCTTCCGTCGTGAATGGGCGCAAGAAAGTGGAGGTTAATTCTTTTACGGAAGCCGGGAAGTCTCCTGTTAAGAAAGTGGGGTCTGCGAACCAGCCCTCGTTGAAGTCCCAGGCTCGCTGGACAGCAGCAGCATCCGCCGAAGAATTGGTCAACGGAATCTTGAGGCCTCCGTTGTTCTTGAAACTGATTGATGCATTAGGGGGCAAAATAGCCTTACCAATGTGGTATGCTTTGGCATGCGCAAGGAGGAAATTCTTGCCGCAATGAAATGGTTGCTGGTACTTTGGAATCGTGGTTCTCTTGAAGTAGCCCTCCGGCTGGGGATAGTTTTTGCAGAATTCGATCGGTTCGTTCATTGTCACCCATTTGGTCACTTTATCCCCGTACTGCGTGAACACAACACGTGCATATTCAGCGAAGTCAGTAATGATGTTTTCGCTGAGCCAACCTCCGTAGAGATTTTGGAGGTACAAAGGCAAGTCCCAGTGATAGAGCGTAACAATCGGCTCAACACCGAACTTGATGCAAGTATCAATGACATCTTGATAATGAGCAAGTGCCTGTTCATTGATCTGTCCTTGACCAAATGGCATAATCCTGGACCAACTGATCGAGAAAGAATAGGCTGGAACACCAAGAGCTGCTATGCGAGCAATGTCTGTCTGACGTTAGGGTCCATACTGAACGCTGTATGGTGGACATACCTTGTTTGTAAAGATAATACTGATTATTTGCGATATCACCCGTCTGATTTGCCACAGAGAAACCAGTTACTCTATGCAGGAACACGTCCCAGATACTTGGCCCTTGAAATTGTTCACTTGGGTCTCTTTTCATCAAGCTCAAGTGACGACCTACCTCGTCCTTCATCTTTCACAGCTCCTTCAACTTGGTAAGCCGCTGAAGCGACTCCCCACCAGAAGTCTTTGGGAAACTTCAAGCTTTTGTTACTCGCAGGTTCGACATTTTGCTGTCCTGTGGGGAACGGCGAGTAGTACAGAGGAGGCGGTGGTATCAGATCGGCCGTTGGAACTGGTGTTGCTTGAACAGTTGTGTTCATAGACTGGATCTGTTGTACTGGTCCAACATAAAGATCCCATAAATCTACAAGAGGAAGAGTAAGGCTCCATCTGTTAGGGAGCTGAATGGTCTTACCATCTAGAGATATATTGATGCTTGTCGTGAAGGAGCTAGTGTTCGTCGTAGCTGTAGGCCCTCGAACAACTTGTGATGCGGATTGTGCTGCTGGCGCAGGAGGGGCTGCGAAAGAAGCCGGCGTCCCCTGGATTGATGTGCCATTTTGGCAAGACGAGATGGCAGCAAAACTGTGAAGTAGTAATATCAACCTTGCCATTTTTGGAGGAGAAGCTCAATGGTTTTTGTAGCTGAACCACAAAGGACCAAGAGAAGTTATAGCCATTCCTCAACAAAAGTGCAGGGTAACCACGCACCACGCGGAGAAGGACGATGTACACCAGATGCTACAGTATAGAATCCAGCTGTACCCATGCCAAATCCACTATCCCTCGTGGTGACATTGCCGACGACGCGGGGAAGCTGGGGAAATCAGTCACTTTACGCCATTTCAGGAACAGCGCAATACAAGCTAGTGCAAATTCTTCCTTGAATGCGTGATCTTAGGACACCAACGATACAAGGTGGCGGATATTGCCACAAAAACTTCGGGCGAAATCGATGCGAGTTGCGAAGACAGATATTGATGGAGAATGGGTGATTTCCTCGGCTGGAAAATCGAGGCTGCCATTCCGAATCCGGCTCTTATTAGTCAGCATCCCGTGATGCCGACTGCCGGACTTGTCTTTTTCTCAAACCCATAGGTAGCATATCATGCTCCAAGGTGAATTTCAAGAGGCGGCATTGTTTGAAGAAGCAGCAAGATCTTTGGCTGGCTGTAGATGCTCAATCACGTGATCCAGTCAATCACCGGTCCATGTTTCTTATCGCCGATGGAGTTGATGACCAAAGGAGCCAAGCTCTCGCTCCTCGCCTCTCGCCTCTCGCTTCGGCCTGCAAAAATATCGCCTCTTCGGCACAACTATCAACCCTAAGGCTCCAGACCCATTGCGTGCGTCTCTGGTGATTGCCCAGCAGCGAATCACAGCGCAGACAATTCTGTCGCCTTGGACATCGTTTGGAAACGCGTGGCAAGCCTGCCTACTCCCTATATTCTCCTCTCTTCTTCTTGTTTCTTAACAGTAAAGTCCTATCAGATTGATTTGTCTAGCATGGGACGGTGAGTCGGTGCAGTATCGTGCGTCAAGGGGCGAAAGCTGCGTACGCAAATCTGCCTATTTCGTAGCAAGATATATAATGTTGCATCTCTGTCGCCATTTTGAAGACGTACTTCTCTAGATCTTTTCATCTCAGATTCATCACATTCTCATACCAATCATGCCTTCAATACGCTACATCAACCAGTCAGCTCCTTTTTGGGACTTCATCGCCAGCCTCGAGCAGCAAGGCATTCCAAATCCGATGAACAACACTTCCACCACCGACAAAGACGCCGAGGAACAAAACTACGGATGGGGTCCATGGGGCCGTGGATTTCCATTCCGCCCTCCCCCTCACGGCCATGGACCTCCTCACCCTCCTCACCACGGCCATGGACCACCTCCTCCTCACCACGGAAGACATGGTCATCACGGTCGTGATGGGCCACCGCCACCACCACCGCCGCCAGAAAGCCCCTCTGACGACGAAGCTTGTCTTCCTCCATATGATGAGAAGAACGGCTCTCCAGCCACCGAAAAGGGCGAACCATCGTCAGCACCACGTGAGAGTTCCCCCGAAGGACGCCATGGCAGATGCGGACCCAAAGGGAAGCACGGTCATGGACCTTGGGGAGGGAAGCGGGGACACCACGGATTCGGAGGTCGTGGTGGGCCCGGAGGACACCATGGAGGCCCCGATGGACGTGGACATCGCGGCCCACCATGGGCCCGCGGTGGCTTTCCGTTCGGTGGACGTGGTTTTGGAGGATTCGGAGGCTTCGGAGACTTCTTCAACAACGAGTCCCGCGAGGCAGGAGAGGAGAACTTCAAGCCTGAGGTTGATGTCTTCGACACCGAATCATCGTATGTGCTACATCTTTCTCTTCCAGGAGCCAAGAAGCAAGACGTTGGAGTCTCTTGGGATTCAGAAAAGAGCGAGTTGACCGTCGCTGGCGTTGTTCACAGACCTGGTGACGAGGAATTCCTCAACACTTTGGCCATGGATGAGCGCAAAGTTGGAGCTTTCGAGCGAAAGATCAGATTGGGCAGTCTTGCAAACCCGGCCAACGTGGTTGTCGACGAGATCACGGCCAAACTCGAGGATGGAATTTTGAGAGTTGAGGTGCCCAAACTCGACAAGGACTATGTCGAGGTCAAGATGGTCGACATCGAATAGTCACTATAGGCCGGATTGGTTGGGAGTTGGGAGTCTTTAGGGGAGACGCTGGTCCACCCGTTTGCTAGGTCGAGTCGTTGTTGTGAACATGGAAGTTTTGATATTCTATCTCGTAAATGACGTGATTGTGCCATCCACATTTGATAAGCCGAGTATCTCTGACGTTTTAGATTTCTTACGGCACTTCCGTTCTTCTCTTGACTACTTGACAATTCAGTTCTAGTCATCTTATTTGGGTTGGATCTGACCTGGCCGAGCCTGATCTCAAGTTGAGAGCTCAAATCTGGAGGGCAGTACCAACTGGCGGCGCAGTGGATGGTGAAAATCTTGTATGCGTATATCCGAATAACATGCCAAACATAGAAGCAAGAATTGCCCTGCTATCATTATGGAAAGTCGTCAATAAATCCGAGACAGAGCAGCCTGACAAGCTAGGACGCATGGCTGTCAGGCTGTCAAGCTTCTCACCCCGCCGGTCATCCGCGCACTCAAGTTTCGCACAAACAAGCCCGTGTCCGACCATCACCACCTCATCATCCATCAATCTCGCACGAACGCCCTCACTTGCAGGCACCGAATTGCGCCGTACAGCCTCAACCCTTGCCAATGCCGACGACGACTAGCGTAGTATTGCCACGAATGATGATGACCCGGCAGCTGTGCAGCTGCTGAAACCATCGTTTTGCCATCCTCATGTGCGCAGGCGACGCGTCGACGACAAGATCCTCCTCTTCCTCCCCACCATTGGCCTCACTTAGATGAGAGATGGATTCCTACGTCTCAGCATTCGTTTGACAGCACCACCTGACAGGACAAATTTAGCTCTGTGCCTGCGCATCGCGTGGCAACAGTCGGGCACCAGCAAAGGAGTCTTCTCTCACGAAGCACCAAGTGTTGACATACGAGGGTCCACGAGTCAAGGCTTTCGGATCTTCGCTATTCCATGTATCGCCTCCCGTTGACTGGTGGCCTCTCGTTTGTGTCTACCTCAGACAAGCTTTGAATGGGGTAACCTGCTCTCCTGCAGAAATCAGTAGGCACTTAATCAATTCATAGTCCCAGCCAATCAACGGCGACTGCTTTTATAACAGCACTCCCTGACTAATGTACGGGCACTCACAGCTGACAATTCTCACTGACAGGGTGTTCGTTCCTGGAGATTCTTACATGACCACTCCGAGAACTAAACGCCCTAAACATGGCCAGTCATTACGTGGCTTGCCGGAATTATTCACCTCGCTCGGTCTAATGTTCAAGACCCTTTCAAGTAATCAGGGTACGACAATCATGGACCCCTTCGATGAACAAGCAACTCGTAGCTGAGACTACTGGCGGTAGCCATGGGTGCATTACTTCGTTCGACCTAGACGGAGATCAGGCGTCTTGTGGTTGGAGTTGACGACCCTACAGCAAAAGGGACTCAGCATGCGAGTGACCATTTGACGATGCTGGTGCCTTGAGGGAACGTGCCTCCCAGATACACCTCCATCGTGTCCCATTCGATATGAGACGAGCACATTCTTCACCAGGGTATCTTCCCGGGCTTACAAAGTATTCTGGCGTGTGCGCGACAGGAGGAATGAACTGCCAACGGCGATCAAATAGTCCGAGAAGCAATCAATATCACAAAAATGGCGTAGGCAAGGAGGTGCGTGAAGAATGACGGGTCTTAAGAGTATAAAACCCTAAGTACTGGCCGACTTAGACCTTCTCTCCTTCTCTAGCGCCCCTCGGTCCACACTCCAAGTTGCACTCCCTGAAAACACTCAAGTTCAAAATGAAGTGGTCAATCATCCTCACTGTTGCGCTTGGGTATGCTTGACTTACTTTCGTGAAGGGGCGGGTTTTGTACTGATCTCGAATAGCGCCTTTGTCTCCGCCCACGGCCCAGACGACGATGACCATGCCGCTCCACCAGCCGCTGGAGTCGTGCCGGCAGCAAATGCTGCTACCCCACCAGCACCAGCTGTTCCGAAGACTCCAACGTATGTTTAGATTCTTCATCTTAAACCAACCTAAGCCATCGTCTGACGAGTACCCCACCGCATCCAACTCTTCAAAGCGAACGTCTTTGGTTTGAAGTAGTACCTGAGGACGAGGGCCAAGGCATCCTTCAATCTTCCGTGTTCATTACACTTGCTAACGATCTCCAGCCTCCCAAAGATCCCAAACGCCCCTAAGGCCGGCACACCACCAAAGCCCGGCACACCGCCAAAGGCCGGCACACTACCAAAACCTCCAGTCACCCCACCCAAGGACGGTACTCTTCCACCCAAGGACGATACTCTTCCACCTAAGGACGGTGCTGTTCCACCCAAGGACGCCACTCTTCCACCCAAGGACGCCACTCTTCCACCCAAGGACGCCACTCTTCCACCTAAGGACGGTGCTGTTCCTCCTAAAGACGGTACTGTGCCAGGATCCGTTCCGGCTGCCCCGCCTATGGCTGGTCACGGTCACGGTGGACATGGCCACGGCGGCCGTCGCTAGTAGATCCATCCAAGAACACGAGCATGGTATAGAGCGTTTGCTGTATGGCTGTTGTCGGTAAATGTTGTTGTCTTCACTGTATATACAACGTGGAATTCCAGTGTGGATGTCTGGCACATATTCGATGTGTCTTGGTTGTTGGCGTAGTTACAAATACGTGCGTCGCTGGTCGAATGAGAAGTCTGGCTCGATATCTTTCTCTCGTTAGTACATAGGTTACATACCAACCACCCACGAGCCTCCCTCTCTCTCTTTCTCTCTTTTGACCCAGCCATCCACCACACGACGCAATCTCTCACCTACTCCCCCCCTCTCACTCATTCCATCCACCCACCCCACCACGCCACCTCCAACCAACAAACAAACCGCCTGCCCCCTAACCAATCCCTGTCCCAATAATCCCTCTACCACCTCACCCTCCCTCAAGCAATGTCCAAACCACAACATCCCTCTCAAGCGACACGTCTTGAAAAAAAGAAAAGGATAGAAACGAAAGGGATAGTAGGAGAAAAAATCCATCTCCATACCCTCCACATCCATTGCTGAGACAGAGAAAAAGACAAAGTATCGAAAACGGGACTTGACGTCTTGTGTCATGTACGCACTATATACATTTCTCTCTTGACGCGATTGTAGCTCGGTTGGTCGGTTGGGTGGATGTGTGTCATTGGGTGGTTGGGTGAACGTGTATGATATCATGACAGGGCGTCTTGAACGCGGGGGGGCGGGTCCGGGTCCGGGTCCCGGGATGAGGATGGGGATGGGGGAGAGGGAGTGGGAGTGGGAGTGGGAAAGACGAGAAGAGGGGTGGGAAAGACGAGAAGAGAGGAGATGGAATAGGTGAGAAAAAGATTGCTTTCGAGGTCAAGGAATGGTGGGTGGAAGGATCGGGTGAAAGGGCTCAGGTGGAAGAGGGACATTAGGTGGTGGTGGTGAGCAGCACAGGCAAAAAATGAAGTGCACACACAGATGGAAAAACTGCTTTGTTTTAAACAATATTCTCAAGATCGTACAGACATGCTATTAACTATAGAATTCCCCTCAGTCCATCCACCCCACAAACAAACACTCGTAAGTCAGCCAGCAAGCCAGCAAGCCGACCGACTAATCCCCAAGCACGCCCCTCATCCATCAGAGAAGAGAAAAAAAAGAGGGAAAAGCAACAGGGCAAGAACCGAATCAAGACTCTTCAGGACACGGCCGCCCCCCGCCCTTGACCTCAAAAACAGTACTATCAAAAGCATCCTCGGGAACATAACAATGCTCCCTCTCACTCGTCTTATTCTCCGCCGTCCAAGTTTTCAACTGCACCCCCGTCATATTCACGCCCTGCACATGCGCATCCCGCCACCACACATCGCTATCCCCCACCGTTTCCCCTTGCACAGAACACCACACGTGCCTCGCCCCCCACTGCACCTCGCTTTTCTCGCCCCCCAGCTCCGGTTTATCGAAGCAGTTCATCATGAACCCGTCTTTTTGGAGGAGGTACTCGTTCTTTGTTGTTTTGACTTGGTACGGTTTCGTCTTCACGCATTCGGGCAGCAGGCGTTGGAGGTCTTTGTTGCCGGCTTGGAGTTGGTCTTCGTCAATGTAGCAGCCTAGTGTTGTGCGGATGTAGGTGATGTCCTTTTTGTTCACTTTTGCTTCGGTCCAGCAGGCCGCCGTGATCTTTTCTTCTTCCTTGTAGAATTTGTAGAGGGGGGGATCTGAGCCGCCGAAGCCTGGGTCCGGGAATTCGTTGCATTCTGTTGCGTTTTCGGTGGCGAGCGTTATGGGTTGTTTCGGTTTCAATGCGGAACGCGAGGAACTGAAGATACCTATGCGTGTTGGTGGTTAGGATGGTGGTCATTCGTGGTTGGTTTGTGTGTACGTACTGCTCCATGCTGACTTTCCTGGTTCTCTACCCGCCACTGCTGATGTGGAAGAGGTGAGACACAGTAGAGAAATGCATTGGAGGAATAAAAAAGAACGTGATAACATCGTCAAGATGAGGTGTAATCGTAAGAGTTACTGCGCAGCAGTTTTTAGAAGCACGACTATGGAAAAAAGGAACGTGTGGTAATAAGTTCGCGAATATGTCGTCTCAGATGTTCCAGTATCACGACGACAGCGAGCGAGAGGGACAGTGAGTGCGGATAGAATGATAACCGGTCCGTCTCATACTGTGGATACAATATCTCTCTACACATTCACTGGCTGCATTTCGCGAGCAGGCCTACGACGGCGGGGACCTGTGAAGTGGGAGGGACGATGGGGCTTTTCATCTCTGCACGGAACTAGAACCCCAAAGGGACAGACTTCAATCTTTCGAAATTGCGCAAACTCTCGTTCTATAGTGTGTTTCCACAGTAAAGGTGATACAGACAACTCTTGGCGGTATATTGAGATTAATTAATCAAGGACATCCATGTGGTAACGCGACATAGCGTCGGATGGTACAGTAGAGAAGACGCTACATCCGAATCTTTGGTAAAAATTCAGATCCTGCTTCGTGGGACAGTGGGAAGTTTTCAAGAGCGATTCTGACGGTGAGGTGTCGAGGGAAAAAGGCAAGTAAGGCTGAGGAAAAAGAAAACCTAAGATGGCAGAGAAACATGACCGTTGATAAGTGATTTTCAAGGGAATAATGTCTTGGATGTCCCCGCGGCTCGGAGTTATAGTACTACACCTCCGAAGTTGCCCTATTTTGGCCGTGGAGGGTTTGCGGCCAGGCTGGCGGTGGGATTTGGGTTTTGAATGTGGATTGATGATCGAACCATTTTGAAACTATTAGATTCACCTGAGAGAGGGTCTGGAAGTGACAGAGAGACATCAAATTCTTGCGGCTGGAGCTGATAGGTAGAGCGTGGAAAGGACGGGGGCGAAATCATCTCCAGCTCATCGTCAACCTGCGCACTGAGCAAGATCTGCGAAAGGCACATCCGCACAATTCGATTGACTACTGCGCGCGCACGCATCAATGTCCAAGTCTTTCGTGCGTGAAGCTGGCTGTCATGGTCAGCAAAGGCATCCAGTCCAGTGGGAAGTTCAACCGCTCATTCGCGTCTAGCCCAGTGACCTGTTTTTAGCATGACCGCGCGGAAAGCTGGGACTCATTCGGCCAGACTGTTGGCAGCCCGTGTCTGCTAGTTTCCTCGCGATTGAAAGTGTCTTGATTAGTGAGGCCGGTCGTGGCTAAGCTTCTTCGCATTGGATCATGGGTTAGGTAGCGTCTCGACGTTCGCTAAGGGGGGTTGAGATCTAAGTATACTCTCCTGTCAACAATGCTGACAAAGAACAGTACTTCTTATTAGTGGTTGCGTCTCGCAGATGTTCCCTGATACAGCGCAATGGGCGAAAAAGAATTCTGAGCAACTCTGGGGGTCGCAAGCAAGGGACACGCCGTTTCCGTTCGAAGACAAGACAGGCAGCCAGAGCAGGAGAGCATCCCCAAGTCCAGGTCGACGGGGCCAAAGATTGCAGCGAGCGATGGATCTTCTCTGCGGTTTCTATCGTTGGTTATACCAGCCTCTCGTACCAGAGCGAAGAATCTTTCGAAGCCGGTGGGACAATGCAGAGATATGGCTCCATCACTGGGTCGAGTGATGATCTTTGACCACTGCCACGCTCTGCCGCGCGGTGAGGCGTGGAAATTGGAATGCGCTTGACCTTGTGGGCAGTGGAGGAGCTCAGCCTGTGGCTTGGAAGAGACAGAGGCGGTTTGAAGGGGGGGACTGGCTGGGCGTTGCACAGGGGCTGCCCCCTTCGCGGCCTAGACTTGCTTGTTTTCGCAGGGCCTAGCCTACGCTCTTCAGCAGAAGGCGACATCCTCCCATCGCACAGACTCTCACCACCACCCCGAATGCTTTCTCCTGCGCCGCCCTCTGATTTGCCAGACCCGGAATTAGGTGCACGGGAGGGGCAGATGGTGGCTAAGCCGCTGTTTCCCTCGAGCCAGGGAGCGGCAGTTGGAGCCTCACTACTGGTCGCCCGTCCCACACTGGCCTTGTGCTCACGGAGATGTGATGCCGTGGCTGGACGGTTGCTCACACGCGTGCCATGGAGCCGTTCTCACGACGGCGAGAGCCACAAAGGGACGACGATGTGTATCGATTGCTGAGGCACAGGATCTGGCCGTGGCTGGGGCAGCTCGGTTTGGTACTGTGGTACTGTGGATGCACGCCAGCTGCACGAGGAAGACAGGTTCAGGATGCAGCCTGTAAGCAGAGGAAACGCCCTGGAGCACGATGCCAACCTTCTCCCAGGAGTGACAGACTTCCAACAGGCAGACGGCACGAGACACGGCTGTGAGCCGAAATGTGGATAAAGGTGAGAGCGGCCCGTCCAATTCATCCTGAAAGACGGATTACTCGCGGACGCCATCAGCCTATCTCCAGACTCATTTCCTTTCCCTGGTATTCTTAGCCTCCTCCAGAACACCCGCCGTTATAATCTCGACACCCTCCTGCATCCTCTCCGGGACAACCGAAATCTTTCCTTCCACACTTCGCTTCACATTCGTTTTATCGAACCACACTCATTGTCCGTCAACCTCACTCGTTACTGATACCGACTCTCATTCCTGCGCCTGCAGCATCTTCGTTCATTGGCTGCCTTTTCTTCTTCTTCTAACATTCAATCGTCTTGACGCTTTCGTGGAACTCAGCAACCATGTTCTTCAACTCAGCCATTTTCTCCGCCATTGCGGTCTTCGCGGCCTCGGCCTCAGCCCAAACTGCTGATAGTTGCGCCGCTGGTGCCATCATTGGTATACAAGCTGTATGCGGCACAAACCCCCAGGACTGCGGCTCTGGTCGCTGCTGTCTGAGTGATCAGACTTGTGTCGCCAGTGGATCTACCTTCGCGTGCGCGGACTCGAACCTTGTGCCAGGGTAGGCTTATTCTTGCTCACAATGCCCGTTCTATTAATTAACTAACAATCAACAGTTCCACGCAGACTGTGAGAGCAGGCTGCTACGCAACAGCTGGATCGACACCAACATCTTCGACGTCTTCCATCATCCCACCGTTTTCGACATCTTCCATCATCCCACCGTTTTCGACATCTTCCATCATCCCACCGTCTTCATCTGGATCCACGACGCCATCTTCCGCGCCCGCCACTCCTACTGGCGCAGCATCGGGCTCACCAACAGGTGCGGTTCCTTCTACCACGATTGTGACAAGGCCATCGTCATCCAAGGGACCCTACATTGGTACTGGTGGAGGATCGTATGTTACGGCCACGGCTCCCGGGGTCTGGAGCTCGAGCGCCTGGGGGAACAATGGACCATCTTACAGCGCTTCAATTGTGACCAGCGTGGTTGCGGCTCCATACACATTCACCAACGGTTCGATCAACTACCCCACCGTCTCAGTATCAGGTTCAGGAAGCGGACCCAAATCTACATCCACCGGCGTCCTTCAATCCAACTCGGCAACCTCCGCCTTCGCCTCGCCTCAGAACAGCTTCGCTATGCTTGTTTCTGCTGCCGCTGTCGTGGCATTCTGGCTATGAACATTGCCCCAAGCGTCGCTGTTTGTTTATTGAAGATCACGGCGGTTGTAATGAACAAAGCGTTGCATGCATGAATGGTTCTCGCTTTCTCACTACAATACCCCACCAAGTACGTTTTGCTATGCTGTCAGCGGACGGACCGTGCTGTCAGTTTTTGCCTTTTTCGAGGAGAAATGTTACCTCTTTCCGGCGACGAATGGAAGGGCTGTTCTAATGTCAATGTCTACACATCTGCTATGCCAACATTTTTGTTGTATCTGTCTCTGTCTTGCATCTACTTCTCACGTATGATATCGCTACTGCTTGCACTGGCTCGCTGGACGATGATTAGAGCAGCGCCGTCCGATTGTGCATACGTTCCTAACGAGTCTCCTCCAAACCATCGAATGAAATTTCAGAAATTAAACAATTTCCCATTCCCATGTTTATGATACTTGCGCGCGAATCAAAACACATCACGTCTTGTTGTTTTCCCCTGGCTAATGCACACACCCTTGAAACGAAACGGCACACAGCCGTACCTTGCTTGGACTTGCCGCATCATGCGGCGATCCCTATCCACTTTCCCCCTTTTTAGTGGGGCGAAATTGCAGGGATGTGTGCATGCGGGATGCGCCAAGATGCGTTTGTGGTTGAAGTGGGATTTGCGAATGGGACGATGGAGTGCTGGT
This sequence comes from Venturia asperata, assembly GCA_003689335.1. Taxonomy (NCBI): domain Eukaryota; kingdom Fungi; phylum Ascomycota; class Dothideomycetes; order Venturiales; family Venturiaceae; genus Venturia; species Venturia asperata. Next base: position 250,384 of record QWWL01000021.1, read on the forward strand.
GGATGGATGGATGGATATTGTTCTTCAATGTAAGGGAAGTTGTCGTGGAAGGGGGATTGGAACTGGGATTTTGAGTCGTGATGTCGATTAATATTTACTGTACTGTATTGTCAAGTCATGTACTGTGTACACATTAGAACGTTGGAATTAACTATGATGTGAGCGCGACGCGTACCCCACTGTTCTATCCAGCTTCAATATTCAGAGTCGAGATTTGCTTATCTTACTTCTATATACATATATTTTAATCCACGCGTTGAAGCCATTTCGGATCAGATGAGACGAGATAACACGCGCTGAGCTATTCCCACCCGCCCTAGCCCCACCCCCCTCTCCCTCTCCCTCACGCGCCCCGCGTCACCCCTCCCCTCCCCCAAATCATCAACCCTCTCCATCCCACACGACCATGTCCTCTTCCACCCTTCACCCCTACTACCCACCCTCCTCCCCCATCATCGGTTATCAAGCCAACGAGTTATCTTTTCTCACGCTGATAGCCTTGTTTGCCCTTGTTTGTGGCCTGGTTTTGGGGGTTACGGGGTGGGTTTGTTGGAGGGCGGGGTGTGCAGGCGGGGAGGTGGGGTGTGTGATGTGGTTTGTGCTTTGTGGGTGTTTGCATGTGGGGTTTGAAGGTTTGTTTGGCTATTTCTCCTTTTATTTTTGGGGGTGGGGGGTGTTGGTTGGAAAGTGAGCGGGAACGGATTGCATTGGGACGAGAGGAGATACTCAAACTGATCGAACACCTACAGGATACTACATCTACAACTTCAAAACCCTAGCGAGCCATCAAACCCTCCCCGGCCAACTATGGAAAGAATACGCCATCTCAGATTCCCGTTATCTGACGCAAAACCCTTTCGTCCTCTGCATGGAAACAATCACCGCTGTACGTCCTCCCCCCTCCCCTCCCAAAAGCTTCAGCTACCTTACCAACATCAACCGATTAACCCAATTCCCAGGTCATATGGGGCCCTCTCTCCTTCCTCACCGCTTATTTCATCCTCACTTCCCACCCTCTCCGCCATCCGCTCCAGATCATCGTCTCGCTCGGTCACATGTACGGTGATGTACTCTACTACGCCACCAGTTTTTTCGATTACCGTGTTACTGGTTTATCGCATTGTCGACCCGAGGCATTTTATTTCTGGGTGTATTTTGTGGGGATGAATGCGCCGTGGATTTTTGTTCCGGCGCTGTTGATGAGGAGGAGTTTGCGGGTTGTTGGGGAGGCGGTGGGGAGGATGCAGGAGGAGGGGGAGGGGAAGAAGAGGGTTTGATGGAGAAGAGGATATGATGTAGAAAAGCATATGATGGAGAAGAGGATATGATGGAGAAAAGGATATAATATAGAAGAGGATATAATATAGACGAGGTTGGAGGGCAGATACAGTTGGGATTGGGCAGACATGGATAGACAGCACAGGAAGAAGGCATGCTTCACGACTGTATCGGACAGCGCACGATTGGACGGCATAGAGATCTTGGGATACCAGGCCCGAAGGCTGAGGTTTGCTTCAAGCAAACTATGTAGTAAGTATATAGGGCTCAGGTGCGTGAAAGCATTACCTGAGAGCGATCTCTTCAACCCCCGACGTGAACAGGTTGATAAGGTAAAGGCCAAGGTGGTTGGATAAATTAAGCATTAACCTGGGCGATCTCCCTCCCGTTCCTGCACGGCTAGTGCAGTCGATCTAAACGTTGTTCATGACTAATCTTGCTCTAACGAGCAATGATTGGCAGTCGGATCTTAGCGAATATCATAACAGGCTAGTTCGTTACTGTTCTCATAACGCTAAGACACTTCAGGATCTCAGTTGGGGACCCGATGACCTCATGAGGGCTGAGCCTTCCTTCTGGAAGAATTGCTGACACACGATCAGCAGCCTCACCTCTTGCATAATCCTCTTCATTTCCATTTTCATTTCCGTCAGCTTCCGCAGGGCCTATCTAACAACCTTTCCACCTCATCCCCATCCTTACGCGCGCTTCAGTCCTCGTCAATGCCGCATCATGGATCATGTCTACCTGGATCTGGGCAACAACATCAAAAGTCACGACACCTTATCATCCTCAGCCTCAACGCTGACGAATCTACATCATGACCCGATCACAGATTCTGATGAGATCGGGACGCCTTCTGACGATGACATCGAAGAAGGGTTCCCGGCACAATCAATCGGAGTCAGCATCAGTCGCCAACAAACTCATTTGGCATCAGCGAAAACCCCAGCAGCAGAGAAGGCGGCTGCGATGGAAAAGCGCGGCGGATTCTTCAACGATGATATTGATGTCCAGTACGCTCCTAGTGCCGATCAACACGTTGTTCGAAAACAAGTAAGGGCACCCCTGAAGACCAGCAATATATTCCAAAGTGAAAGTACCACCGATCCAGAAAGGGAAAGGAAGTCTCCACTACAGAGTAATGGCGATGACAACACTGGCGCGACGTCACCTGCCCGTGAATTACCTTCTCCATGGCAGACCGGTCCTAGATTTTTCGAACGATCAGCAGAATCGAGTGCAACAGTGAAAGAAGGGTTTACCAGACAGAGATCCTCTTCGGGACCTGATAGTTCACGAATGAGATTTCCCAATTTCAACCTGCCATCTGTTCCAAATCTCTTTGGGCCTGATGCCGCGAACGAGCAAGTCGTTGCGAAGGACCGGAAGCTTCAGCAGCAACGGTCACAGCAGCATGGAGAAGAGATCCCTCAAGGCGACGGCGCGCCTTGGAAAAAGGAAACGTGGAGTGAATTGGCCGCTCGAGTGAAACTCTCATCTCGCCGTCTCTCGAAAGAAGATGACAGCGACGCATCTCTTTCACCAGACGAAGAAGAGGTGCACCGCGACTCCCAGAGACTATCACCTTCTCCAACCCAGCCACAGCCACAACCACAGCATACAGTCAAGAAAACAAAGTCGGACGACTCACTGTTACTGCACGGTACATTATCAAAAGTGTCGTCGCTCGGTGACGATTCAAGATTCGAAAATGTGTCTGAACAGATCAACAGCCGTTTCAAAGCCTTCAAAGACAGCATGCAGGATGCAAACTTCCGCGTGTCGTTGCCACGTCCTCCCTCAATCTTCACGACTTCGTCTTCAAGGAGTAGCTTGTCGAATCGTGGCAACTCTCCACGCGCGTCGACTTTCAACCTGCGGCGTGGTTTGTTCTCCGGTGTACACCCTTCTCAACAAGAACTGTCATCGTCCTCAGACTCGAGACGTGAACCAGCTTTTCCACAGTCCCAAAGACGCCGAGGTCTCAAGCCATCAACAGGCATGAGCATGGCTAACGAAGCCGCCCATCCTCATTTTGCCCAAGCGCTGGAGGATTTAGAGGGCGATGTTGTCATCCTTGGAGGGTACAGAGGTTCGATCCTACGAGAGGCCTACGAACCGCATCGAAGGCTTTGGGTGCCCATCAAAGTTGGGCTCAACATTCGGAAAGTGGACCTGGAAGTTGGTCTTGATCGTGAGGACGAGGAGAGAATGCCGGAAAAGATCATCTCGACTGGAATGCTGACACACATTGGGCCTGTCGATATGTCCAAACGCCTTTTGAAGAGACTTCGAGCATGCGAAAATGCGCAAAATGGGAGGCTTAGGATTCATGATTATGGTTATGATTGGAGATTGAGCCCACATCGCTTGAGTCAAGAGCTTGGCCGCTTCCTTGAGACGCTGTCATGTAATACACCAGGTGTACCACTCGAGAGGAAAGGGGCTATCGTCATTGCACACAGCTTAGGCGGCCTGATCACAAGGCATGTAATGAACAAAAGGCCAGATTTGTTTGCAGGTGTGATCTTCGCGGGCACGCCGCATGAAGGCTGTGTCAATGTCCTTGGGCCAATACGAAACGGAGACGATGTCCTGCTTAGCTCCAAAGTCCTGACCGCGCAAGTCAATTTCACAATAAGGACTAGCTTCGCTCTGCTACCTCTGGATGGAAAATGTTTCATCGACAAAGATACTAAAGAGGAGCTCCCATGTGATTTCTTTGACCCCAAGCAATGGATTGAGTACAGATGGTCTCCATGTGTCGCGCCTGTACTGCCACCGCTCCAGACCAAAAGCCATGGCCGCGTCAACAGTATCATTAACTCCATGACGAACGTCGTGCCTGACTCAGTCATTGAGTCTATTCCATTCGCCAATAAGCGCAACTCCCAACAGTTCCGCAGCAACCAAGATGCAAAGGATGCCATCAAAGACCATGCAATTTCCGCGGCACAAACAGCTCACTCTGCGGCCCACGCTGAGGGCGGCAAACCAACAGGGATCACACCTCACATGGGAGGAAATAATCCAGCCGAACACAACGAGTCCACACAATCGAGTGTAGCCACGCATTGCACGATTCCTCGTGACAAAGCATTGGAGTATCTCACACGCACTCTTGCGGAGGTCAAGGCTTTCAAGCAAGATCTCGCCTTCACGCCATCCCTTGCCAGCGAAAACCGATACCCGCCCATGACCGTCATCTACGGGAAATCGGATCCAACAGTCTACGGCGCAAGAGTCCACGGTAGAGACGGCATCAAAAGAGCCGATGCTTATGACGATCTTGCTTTCGCGAGTGGAGATGGCGTCGTACTTGCTCGAGCGGCCATGCTACCGGCAGGCTTCCGGGCTGTGAGAGGCGGCGTCGTCGCCAGTGAGAGGGGACACGTTACGCTCTTGGGTGACCTCGAGGCTGTTGGCCGGTGCTTGAACGCGCTCATGGCAGCGAGAAAGGCTGGCATTGGTATGGGTGCTGAGCGCAGTATGTGAGAATGGACTACGCTGGGACATTGTATGACTCTGAAGTGTGGAATGTGAGTCAGACGCATTGGATGTGGCGTTACTGTTGACTGTTCCTTTCTAGCGAGAATATTGGATACACACAATTGCATATGCATTTCTTGGGGTGGTATCAAACTACTTTTCACTCAAGGTCTGTCACCTCACACGAGGTAATACCCCCCCCAAAAATAATAGCAAGTCTTCATTGTTACTGCTCAAGTCAAACCCACCCCGTCCACCTTCTTGACTGTAGTAAATGCGGATACCATGCAAGGTTTATCTCTTACAAGCTTCGAAACACATGATATTACATTGATCTATCGATTTCATGCCTCAAATCACCAGAACCCCAAGATACCTCTTCATCAATAAGAACATACAACAGTCGGCCCTTCACTCATCAACCTTTCCCAGCGCAAAGCCAACAGTAGGTCCTGCTTACCAGCGAGAAAATGCTCAAGTACAGAAGAGACTTTTGAAGGATACCCTCTCATATCCGTCATCAAAGAAAAGGCATCTATGATATCGTAGGTGGACGCGTCCAAGGCATGTCTGCATCGTCTGTCGCACGCAAGGATAATATATTCTTCTTCGAGATTTTTTTGATGCTCCACGTCCCTCGAATTGGAAAATAACCGCGTCAACCTCCTCATCCGTGTCCGCATCGATATGATGGGTCACAATCTTAAGCTCATGCCTCTCACATTGATCGCCAGCATTGTAGGGCTTGGTGCAGCGAAAGCATTCAAACTCAACTCCCAGAGCTTTGATACAAGCATAGTCGCTGAACAAGCAGAAACTGCAACAATCTATCACGGTCGTGACAAGAGGGTATGCAAAACAATTCGTAATTGTCTCGATGCGTTGTTGACTAATAACGATTGAATCTGCAACGAATGCGAGTCCAATACTTCCCCTCTCAACTGGACATCCAACATCAAACCCTTGACAGGAGGCGCGATAAGCTGGATTAGGGCTTCATCATAGAATCCAGTCTCAAGTGCATCCTTCGTTCATGTAACCCAGTCTCAGGCGCATCCTTCACTTCCTCTTCCTCAACCACCTTCGCGCCAAAAAGCATCTTCTGATGAACAGGCGCATCCCTCGGATCCCTGAACTGATCCCTACCCTTCGGCTCCCTAACCTTGTCGATTCTCGCACTTCGCAGAACCGTATCATGGACAGCAAACCCCTCCTTAAGCAGATGATGCATCTCCTCCAACCTCCGATCGCTGTCATTGCCCGAAAGTTGAAATTCATGCTGGACCTGTGAACATGATGTATTGATAATCCTACGGCACCGAAAGTGATCGAAAACAAAACCGAGGGCTTTAATGCAGACGACCGAGTTGGGCACCATATCGTCCACAAGCGACGGCATACCCTCCGCGGCCATCCACACGAGCTGAGAGTCACTCGCTGTAGGCCGGCAGAAATGGATCGCAAGGATCAAAACGCCCTCGTGACGAACATGGACGACATCCTTCCCGGCCCACGACGATCCAGGCATATAGTGGATGGTATACCCCTTCTCTGGAAACGTTCTTTCCAGCAGTACCAACCATAGCTTCTTGGTACAATCGACGCTACTTTGATCATGCACCACGTTTTTCAACAGCGGGAAGAAGATGCAATGCTCTTGTGGTCCGAATATGCCCATGCTTTGCGTTCGGAGTTCGCTGTTTATTTTCTCACTTGCCATTTCTTGTTTTTCGAATTCGAGAGCTCGCTTCCTTGCGATACTGTGGGATTGCCATTTTTGTGGTGTGGAATCATTGGATTGCTTTTGATCTACGAGGTCCTGGTCTTCTTCGATCTCCAGGGCTTCGAATTCCAGGACCAGGTGATCTCTTCGTTCCTGAGGTTTCTCTCTTGGGGGTTGCCCTTCTAGCGGGACGGAATCGTGCCTGGGTCGCGTTTGTTCTGCGAGGTCCTGGTGTTCCTTCTGGTCCTGTGATAGACCTGAAGATTGGCAGACGGAATCTTTGCGTCGGCTTTGTCTTGCAAGATCCTGGTATTCTTCTCCTTCCTCGACTTTCTCTCCTGAAGATTCCCCTTTCAGCGGCACGGAATCGTTGGGTTGCGTTTTCTCTACGATGTCCTGCTCTTCTTTTCGTCCCTCCCGTTTCGGCGGAGATATCCGTTTCAGGGGGGCGGGACCGTCGCATGGCTTTTGTTTTAATAGCTCCTGTTGTCGTTTCCACAGGTCCCGGTGTCGTTTATCTTGTTTCACTACTGGGTCCGGTTGTCCCTCTTGTTCTTCTTTTCTTTTGAGGAATTCGGCGTAGGCGGCTGCGGACATTTTGAGAGTTGATGTGTGAGATTGACTGTAGCGAGTGTGGTAAAAGCTCGTCCTGGTGATGGTTAGACCGGGTTTTTCATGGATAAGGTGAATAGACACTCACTGTGAGTCGTTTTGGGAATGCCGACGGGCTTTAGCAATGCTGCGTAACAATGTTGTGCGTGTATAAGATGTTGTTATCGAGACAAAGTCGATTGCTGAAGGTGGGATAGAAGACCAATGGAACTCGAAAGGTCAGCAGAAGGAGCGATGAAGTTCTGCCCACCTGTGCCTGCCATACTCAATATTCGGTGGTGCCTTCATTGTTTGATGAGGTTGTATCGACCTAATGACCTTGTTAGCGCTGATTTGGGTAGAAGCAGCGATGAGCTTTTCCTGTTGTTAGCTGGTTAGCTGTTTACAGTGACGCGAATGGCTCTGTAATGTAGTGATTTACCCCTATGATGGTATCCTTGTGGTTTGTTTTCTAACGGCAGAGCTCTGTACAATATTAGCAAGTAGTAGATTCACGAGTTGTTGCCCGCGCTTTTCAAAGTGGTGATTGCTACCATCTTGTTTGCCACGAGGATACTACACCTGTTCCACTCGCAATGGAAGTTCGCCATGAAAATTCATGTAAATTTGAGACCGGCTTGCACATACCTCTCTTATCTTTTGAGAGCCACGAAGCGCTCTACAGCATCCCTTCCGGCTCTCTCAGTAGAGAACGAAAAGCAGAACAATCGCCTATCCGTATAAGAACCGCCAAAAACACATCAACAACCCACTGCTACCCTCAATTCATGCCCAACTCCTCCATAAACTCCTGCACAAGCTCCTCCATCTCCTCCCTCCCCAGCTCCTCCAACTCCTCATCGTGCGCCCTCTTCCAAGCCTCCTCGATAACAAAATCAATATCCACCTCCGTCCCAGAAGTTCTATTCCATCGCTCCTGCTGGGCGAGTTCATCCAGCATGGGGCGCAGTCTGTGGCCTCGGGTCGACTTGTAATGGCGTTTTGGGAGGGCTTGGTAGGTTGCTCTTGTGGTGTCGTTGATGCCGTGTTGCCAGAGAGCGTCTCGTGCCGGGGTGCGTTGGAGGGGTTCCCGGTTTTGACGGCGGCGGTGGGGTTGTTGGTGGGAAGATAGTCCTTGGCTGCCGAGGCTTGATCCCTCGAAGCGTTGGTGTTGAGCTCCATACCCTTGTCTTCGTCTTCCGGGTCCCAATCCTCCCATGCCCAGTCCTCCCATACCCAGTCCTCCCATACCCATTTCTCCCATACCCATACCCATTCCTTCCATACCCATACCCATTCCTTCCATACCCATACCCATTCCTCTCATACCCATTCCTCCCATACCCAATCCTCCCATACCCAAACCATCAAAATCGTCTTCCCCAAAATATCCCTCATCTTCAAAAGGCTCGTTTCCAAACTCTTCATTCTCACCCTCATCCTCAAAACCCCGTCTCCCAATGCCACCCTGAACACTATACCCCCGGGCACCCAAGCTTGCCGCAGATCCGAGACCGCCCATCCCGTCTCCGCCTCCAAGCCCAGGACTACCATAGCCCCGTCGTCCAGACCCAAGACCTCCCAAACCTCCCAGACCTCCTAAACCTCGTCCTCCACTTCCGCGTCCACCATACCCCATCCCCATCCCACGTCCCCGCCCGCCTAAACCCCTACCGCCAAGGCCAGGAAATTCCATATCGACCAAATTATAATCTTCTCGCCTTTTCTCGTGAATTGTTTGATTTGTTATTGTTTGATGTGTTGGAGATCTTGAGGTTACGAGCCAGTCAGTCGTACTTGTTTGATGCTGGAAAGAGTTTATTAACGGGGAAATTTGTGGAGGGGAGGGAGTTGTTTTTTATAGCAACTGCTTGCTCCAAGAGTCAGTGGTGCAGCGTCATAGAGGAGAATTGTAACGTACCTTGGTGAATAGAAATGGCGATATGGTAGCGCATACCTCGTCACTTTCACTCCACACGTGCTCACACTCTGCCTGCTTCAAGCGAAGAAAAGACAGCAAGCACAATACACCCACTAACTGGCATCCTCATCGTCTTCTTACACTCAAGGGTTGATAGCCTGATTGTGCTGCTTACCTACCCTAGAGCTTACCCAATCATCTTCCCCTTCGCCATCTCCTCCCTATCATCGAGTTGATCCTGTATGTCAATCACAACCCTCATTCCCTTCTCACCCAGCAAGCGCCAAACCCTCTTCATCTCTTCAAATCGCAGAAATCCACTCAGATGTTCAAAAGCCAACAGGATGAACCACTTGCTCCAAGGCAAATTTGTCAATCCCCGATAGAAAACCTGTTTCGCTCTCTCTTTCTTCCCCATCTCCATTTCAAAAAAGAAGTACTCTGTCCAGAGTCCAACACTATGCTTTCCAGCTCGCTTCACGGCCCTGTCAAAGACAGCGCGGATAGCGTGTGGTGTTCCGCCGAGGTTAAGACCACGTTGTCGTTCGGACCAGATGGCAAAAGACCAGCCGAGGACTGAGTCGTTGTTTTCCTGTAAGACGACGTCAGAGAGGACCGCTCTGACTCGATCGTCCAACCGGAAGCGCCTCTCATTATTCGTATAAGCCGATAGGAAAATGGTGTTATTCGGGAAGAGTCTGACACTTTCGACAAGACAGTCTCGGATGACAGAGGGCTTGAGGAATGGAGCTCGTTGTTGATGTAGCGCTAGAAGAGCGGCTCTGGCTTGATGGAGATGCTCGTAGGCTGATGACTGTTCTTTTCCACGTTGTTTGAACGCTAGGGAGCTTTCGGTGTAGACATCAAGTCCCGCTTGGAGAGATTCTGAGGACTCAAAGTAGGCGAAAAGTGCCAGAAGCTCGACGAACAGTATGGCTAAGTGGTCGCTGCCAGTGGAAATCATACCATCACGACCTTCCACAAGATACCTCTTCGTCCTCAGCACATTTCCGGGATTGAACTGAGGAACGATCTTAGCATTAGTGCCGCTCTCGCCGAGCTGGTTTGTACCAACACAAAGCAGGCGTCGTATGGTCTCCGGTACTGCATTGACCCGAAGAGGCTCGAAAACCCAGGTCCGCCAGAGCAGGATCGTGTTGTTCTGCTCCAACGTGTCAAGAGAGCTAGCCATACCGAGAGTTTTGACGAAAACCTCATTGCCGTCAGTCAATCCTTTTGACCGAGATTGGATGATGGCATAAGCGTTGTACAGTCGCAAACTGTACGGGCGCTTTTTCAGCAGACTTTTTGCGCTTTTCGCTACGGTGGAAGGCGCTGTATGGTACTCGAAAGCAAGGAAATATTCAGCGAGTACGTCGTCCTTGAGATTCGCGTCTACCAAATTCTGTAAGGCCCGGCGGACCCAGTCAGGATCTGTCAGGTTGACCTCCGCAAACGCATCTGCGAACAAGACTTCGGTCGTGATACGTCGATGTTTTGCCACTGTATACAATCCTCGACTGTCTGATCCGGGTGTTTCGTGAGCGGTGGCGGTCAAGAAAGGATCCATTTCCCAAGCCTCGTATTCACGATTTCCAACCTCTGGTAGAGGCATGCCGAGAAATATTAAGAAAGCAGGAACGAGGTCTTGAGGAGAGTCGTGTCCAAGCATAGCAGGGAACAGAATAGGCTCGATATCGCGGAACAAAACCATGTGATACGGATCATCTTCCCCTGTGTCATCCGAGCTTCTCCCTGCGTGAACAAACTCCGGATTGCGTACGGTCGTCAGCTCAGAGGTCGCAAAACTCTTGAATATATCCTCGCCTTCTCCGATTAAATCGGGTTCTAGAGTGATTGGTTCCGGGGTTTCTTGGGATTCTGCATCAAAACTGCTCCAGCCTTTTGCGTTGCTTTCGCCGATACGCGCCACTTCACTTTCCCAGAATTCTTCGAATGCGGCATCAAGGCTTCCATGCACCAGTGCCGGACGAAAGAGTTGAAGTTCCAGGACGGCTTGCCAGAGAGCTTCTGCAAATTCATGGTATCCGGCTTCGCGCATCAGGGTCGTCAGCCTTAGAAAAATGTATACGATGGCTTTTGTGTTTTCACGGGATAACGATTTGACAGCCGGCTGCGTGTTGATATTCTGCATGCATTTTAAATAGTTGCCTTTGCACTTTTCGAAATCAAAAGTGGTGAAAGTCGTTTGAATGAAGTTCAGATAAGCAATGCAAATGCGAACATTAGACTTGTTAGCACGTGAAATTTTCTCCCACTGCTCCGCAAGTTTGCTTGCTTCCCAAATCTTCGCACCTTCGTCTAGCAATCCCAATTCTAGACTTGTTCTCGACTCGATATCATTTCCGATAGCTCTGAGAGCGTCTTCGTAAATGGAAAGCCTCATCTCGGCCAGAGTACATTGTTCTGAGATTGAAAGTTCTTCATTCGGCGCGAATCTAAGAAGTGCTGCTTGATGTTCGACCATTTCGAGCCAAGCAGTCAAGTCATGAGGGTTATCTCGAGTTCGACGAAAGAGCTGGGCATTGACTCTTCGTGCGCGGACCTCCAGGTCAGCAACTTGTTCATGATCGGAGGAATCGGTCAAATACTCCAGGTCTGCGTCAATGGGTCGATTGCTCTCCTTTGCCTTACCTTCGATAGATCGGTAGTCCATCTCGCCATCTTCTCGAATTGGGGATTCGGAATTCCAATCTGGCTCTTTGCTTGGACGGAGGGCGAGGAAATCCTCGTCGTGGTCCATTCGCTGAGCCTCAGCATCTGACCGTATCAACCGGAGGCTGCGAGTGTTTTGCGAGGTAATCTTGAGCAGTGGACGTCTCTTGGGTCGTTTGGACCATTCTGGCGCATCGACAACTATGCCTTTCTCGTCTGATAGAGCCCGATCTATCATTGCTCTTGTACCAGCACCCATCACATTGCCATATCCAGATCTTCGGTATAGAGGTATACTGTAACGGTGAAGGCTGCCATATTTCAGGTTGGCTACATCGCCGATGACATCTATCCTGTAGGATCCCACGTAATCATTGTCGTCTGTGCGAATGGCCACGTCTGCGGTGTCTGCCTTGACTGAGGTCTGGCTGGTGCTTAGAATTTTGACATGCTCTCTCGCCCGTTTGCGCTCTTTGTCCCTGCTCTTATGACGCCGCTCATCCTCGTCCCTGTCCCTATGTCGGGTCTTATATTTGTCTCGATTCTCTTCTTTTCGGGGTTCCTCTTGAGCAGCGTGATCGGGTAGTGCAGGCTTTGCTGGCGCAGGTTTCGGCTTGAAGCTCGAGAATCTGGGGACTGCTGGCTTGGCTGGATCGGCCATGGTCCCTTGCAGCTAGGAGGCGCAGATATTGTGTTGGTCTGCAGTGCGAGAGCGTACGAATCCAACGTCAGGCTGGTCAAGCTCTGAAGATACGTCTCCGGTTTACGAGAATCTATGCGCTTCTTAAGACGTTCTCGCAGACCTGAAGTTAGAGTACTGATTGAGGATGCTGGCGTGCAGTCCCGTCTCCGGCAGCTCGATGCTATGGCTCAAGCTCGTAGGTGAGGTGACTCGAGGTGTATAAGATGAGCTGCCTCACGATCATGGTGTGCTAGCAGGGACGGTTCACGCAAAGAACTGTGAATAGTCGATGGGGCATGGTGTTTTGATGCTTGTCGGACGCGTTCTGCATGGGATAACTCCGCAGCTAGAATATCATGACTCGCGTAAAAAGTTTGGTCTCGCAACTTTTCATCCAAGAAATATACTCCTCCATTACACCAAGAACACCACACCTCCACGCCACTATTGTCCGAGGTTCAAGCTGGCGTTCCTCCTATAACTTCGTGGATCCAACTCTCTCCCGAGAACTACGTTAAGAAGCCATCCTGCCGTCGCATTGCCTCGCATACCTACAAGCCTCCATGAGCTATTCCACAAACTGACCGACAAGGACTCGATCAAGGAACGAGGAGGAATAAAACAGAACCAACATGGCGACCCAACTGCAGAGGCAGCTCGCTAAAATTTCGGCGAATAGCACCCATCAGTTAGACCTCAAAGCTCAGAGGGCGGCGCATGGAAAGTCACTACTGTTCGAGGCAAAAGTGGCCGTTTCGCAAGACTTTGAAACTCTTTACCAGATATGCGTTGAAGGATTCCAAGAGCTGTGCACACTGGACAAAAGATTCGAACCCTTCTTTGCAAATATATTTAGCGAACAGAGCAAAACGGAAGAGAGGGAACAAATGACGGCCGAGGAGAACAAGGAATTGAATATCGTTCTCGAGGGTTTCTTAGGCTTGGTTGGGACAAGGCTACTTTTGAAGCCTGCCCAGAAGGCCGTGGAATGGGTCATTCGGCGCTTTCGGTAACACGCTCTGTTAGATTCGAAGACCTTGGGTGTACTAATTCAGAATACAGCGTTCACGAATACAACACAGACTGTCTTGTCCTGACCTTCCTCCCCTACCATTCCACTCCGCTGTTTCTCTCAGTGCTTTCCATTCTTCCGCGAGTCATCTCGCCCAATTTCCGATTCCTATACCCGAGCATTCAAGCATTGCAAAACACGCAATTTCAAACCATTGTTAGCGCTGCAAAGTCTAACGATGGCTTCTTCCGTGCTTTCAACAGCTACGTGCTCAAAGTCGCCAAAGCGCGACATCACTCGTCCGTTCTGTTGTCATTTTGGGCCGGCATCGTGACGCAGGCCGTAGATGGCAGAGTGTCCCAGGCCCAGTCCGGGCGCGAGACCATCAACTTGCAGAAAAAGCAGGATCTTCTCACGTTGGTCGTGCCAATTTTGATCGATGCATTTTCCCTTCCAAATATCCCGGACCTGATTCTCGGAGCTTGTATGATCGTTACCGTCATGGCTGCCAAAGGCCGTCTTGAAGATGGAGAGTTGGACTCACTCATGGAATCCGTGGCTTCGGGTTGGACTGCGTCAACTATTGATGCCAGAATCACATGTCTAGCCGTTCTTGCCCAGGAGCGCGAATCGTATGGACTATCTAAAGACACGACGAAGCGGCTTTTGAGATGCAATGACTTCGTAGAACAAGTCACTTTGATCGGGCAGAGATACCGAGTCGACCGGCTCGCTCTTGGCTACATTATCGGTTGCCTCAAGCGTCTTCATCGGCCGAAGAGCGACAGTGTCAACCTCAATGGTGTCGCAAAACTGCTGAAGGAAGATATTCTGACACAACCGGAAATGCGAATCGTCGTCAAAGAGCTGTTGTCGAGCTCGAGGAAGATGCAAGAAACCGGGTCGTCAATAACTCCCGAGCAGCGCGCAAACCTTGCGGATCTGGTCACAATTTTGGCAGAGTCTCCAGAATGGAGCGGATTGTTTAACAAAGTGCTGGCAAAATCATCTTTGAGTCGTGACGATCTTGAGTTCTCCCTGCAGACCGTGATTCCTCTCGCCATTGAAGCAAATATCGAGGAGGACGGCAACGTGGAAATGATTGATGCACCGCCATCGACCTCGGACTTCGAACTTGCCATGGCCACTGCCGCGGACAAAACTCTAGAAGACCCATCTTTCCTCTCCATCATGGATTCCTCGGATTTCTCGTTCTTTGGAGCACTTTATGTTCTCGCATCCTCATCCGAAATAAACATTAAAAGATTTCTGGGCCTGCCAGCCTTGAGATCAGATGGGACACATGGAGCAGTGCCTATCATTAGCTTTCTGCTACGAGTGTTATGTAGCAAATATGCTCCCGTAGCCAGAGCTGCTGCATTAAGGATCGTGTCAGATCACTTAAAAGCCACGGACAGTTCTGATGTGGACTTTCAATGTACCATCCCGTACCTCATTGTGGCATTCTCAGACAAATCGACCACTGTTCGCAAAGCCGCGGTCGAATGCACCACAGCTCTCAGTCGTCAGTACAAACTACTTCTCTCAACCGAAAATCAAAACAAGAAACCTCGAATTCTTGGGAAAGAGGGGTTATACAACTCGGCCCAGGGAGCGCAGTGGACCTCGTCGACTAAAGCATCCAGCGACTTCGTGCGTAAATTGCTGCTGCTAGATTTGGAAGAATACGTTTTAGACGCCAGCAACGTCACAACTATGCTAAGCGCAGCAATTGACGGGATCGACAGCTCTAAAAAGGCCCACAAACTTGGAGTAGTCAAGCTAGGATCCGAGTTCAGAACTGCGATATATGCTTCTCTAGCAAGTCATGCTGTTTGTACACCTCTTCTCCAGGTCAAATTTCAGTTGCTTGATGTTTTGAGACGTGTGGGCGAGAGCGGATCCAAGGGACGCTCACAAATTCTGCTTCCGGCCTTCAAGCATTGGATCGTCTTGCCAGCTCGAAATATGTCTGGTACAGCTCTTTCACAGGCAGAAGTTGACCTGGTGTTTTTGAAAGCAGTTTCGCACAAAGAGAAAAAGTTCTTGCCTGTTCTGAAGGATGTCCTTGCTGCACATACTCCTGGACTGCGACTGGAGGTGCTCCCATCTGCACATCAAGTACTACTGGAGATTTGGCCGTCTCTTAACTTCTCCGACCAGAAAGATATAGGCGTGGAATTATTCGAATGTAGTCAAAGCGGTGCGGAAAATGCTCTCGCCTCGAATCTTGCACTGGAGTCGCTTCGATCCCTAAAGCTTCCCACAGAACTCCTGGTGGCTTTGCTCGACAAACTGCCGAATGCCCTCCAAATGCCAGATCAACCACCATCTGCAAAGCGCCGACGTACAAGTAAGAGCGAGATGACAAAAATGACGGCTGTCAACCAAACGGATCTCGCGTCCGCACTCCGAAGATACACTTTAGTTCTCGAAATCATTGATAGCTCCAAGCCAGCGAGTCATCCTGAGCTACTCAAGGGCTTGTTCCACGCGCTAGGGGAAATCCACCATTACCGTGCTCAGACAGATTCGGACATGGTATATCTTCAGGGACTCACAATCAACTCTTTATACGCCATTGTAGACAAGTTGAAGGACACGAAAAGTTCTCCAGTCGATAAATCGGTGATTCGAACTGATCTTTTAGTTGAGTGCATTCGCCACACATCGAACCCTCAGGTGCAGAATGCTGCTCTCTTACTCGTCTCATGCCTTGCTGTCTGGCAACCGGAGGTTGTTCTTCACAGCGTCATGCCCATTTTCACTTTCATGGGAACGACTATCCTCCGACAAGCAGACGACTACTCTGCTCATGTTATTGATCAGACTGTGTCGCATGTCGTACCGCCACTTGTTACATCTCTGCGAAGGAAAAACAAGGAGGTTGTACGAGGTGCATCAGACCTGCTCCTGAGCTTCACGGCAGCATTTGAACATATTCCTCTTCATCGACGACTTGGCCTATTCGAGCATGTGACCAAAACCTTGGGTCCGAAAGACTGTCTGTTTGCTGTTATGGGGATGATCATCGACAGATACCCAACCGATAATGAGGCCCGGAAATTTGTCGTCGAGCTTGTCAACATTTTCGACCCCAGCATTGACCTACAAGCCATTCGTCAGTACGTTGGGTTAGTCACAGACATCTTCAAGCAGAGACGCAACCTGTCTGAAATTGTGCTAAACCTGAAAGACAAATCTCCTGAAGAAGTGGGGGTCATTGCAAATAACCTTTTGGAAGCACTCTCTGACCTGCTGGACAATCCTCAATTGAGGTCTCGACTTGTTACGTCCTTCCATCCTGATCAGCCTTCCGCTAACGCCCAGAGGGTTGCCTTCTCTGGCCTGATGCAAGACGCAATTGCAATGACACAATTCGTACACAAGCAGCGCTCCAATCTCTCACGGGCGTCTTCGCGGGTCCTCTCCCGTATTTTCAAAATCCTTCCTACAGTCGATCTCATCAAATGCTCACAAAGTCTTCTTGAGAAAGACGATGACGCGATTCGCCGGATCGTCATACACTCCGTTGATTCTCAGGTGCAAAGTCTTAAGCAGCAGAACGCAGAGACCACTGCAGCAATGCTCGAATTCATCCCTTCCGTCACGACTTTGATAGAGAAGTCAACAGACGTGTCGTTGAAACGTGATGCCATCTCTTGTATCGACCAAATCATCGAGCGGTTTGGCAAGAAGAATACTTCGTTCGTCATCGCAGCCGCACAGGTCGTGTCCAGCGCTGAAGCTCTCCGAAATTCTGATGAGACTTTGCGATATACTTCAATGTATTGCTTGGTCACCATCGTCGATGTTCTGCAAGAGGAATTCATCCCGCTCGTGCCCCAGGTGCTGCCGATTGCACTTGATTACCTCGAGGGTAGCCTTGAAGGCTCGCACGACACGATCGCGAAATCATCATTTACACTCGTCACCTCGCTTGTTCAGCATCTTCCATTCTTGTTGACTGGTGAAGAGTACTTGGACCGTGCTCTCAAATTGGCTCAGGCCGCTTCAGTGTCAAGCGTGAGCGGAGTGACTGCGAGCAAGCGCAACGAGTTCTACAAGCTGATTGGGAAACGTATCGATGCGTCCGAGTTATTCGCTGCCTTCAACCGATCTTACACACATTGCCAGCAACAGCAAGGATATCGTGCTGTTGTCGAGTATCTCGATGCAGTCAAGTTCGCCATCTCCGAGCGTTCAAAGGCGACCATCGTAAAGAACTCTTCATCGCTGTTTGAATTGCTCCTCAAGGCCTTCGATCACCGTCGGATCGCTCTGTCAGCAGACTCCATGCTTGATGTCAGTTACACATCTGAAGAAATCAGCAGTTTGGAGGATGTTTACAATGACGTCTCCATGACCATGATATTGAGACTGAACGATGTTACCTTCCGACCTTTCTTTGCTAGATTGGTTGAATGGGTCACCGCTTTGTCGTCAAAGGACAAGTCTGGCAAGATGCTGCGAGCCACCGCTTTGTATCGCTTCTTGACCACTATGTTCGAACGGTTGAAGGTAAACTACTTATCGTTGCGTTCAGAATTTCCGGAACTAACATTACCCTAGGCACTTGTCACCAGCTATTCAAGCTACATTCTCGACCTCACTGCGGACCTTCTCACAAGCATAAAAACGACATCGACGGAAGAAGTAGAATTACTAGGCGCCATCCTCTCCGCCCTCGAGCAAACTTTCACCCACGATCAAGACGATTTCTGGCAATCCCCCAACCATTTCTCGCCCATCGCCTTGCCGCTCGTGGGAACCTTCCACGTTGCATCCTCGACTCTCTCTACACAACTCATCTCAACAGTTACAGCGTTAGCATCAGCAACTAGTGCCGCAGATCAACATAAGGATTTGAATACTGCTATTATGAAGTTAATGCAGAGTGAAGACAAAGATGTTAGATTGGCGGCTGTGAGGTTGGAAAAAGCTTTAACCGAACAGTTGGGTGAGGAGTGGCTTGTCATGGTGCCGGAGATGATGCCGGTGCTTGGTGAGGTGCTGGAGGATGAGGATGCGGATGTTGAGAGGGAGGGGAGGGAATGGGTTACCAGGATTGAGGAGGTGCTCGGGGAGGGCTTGGAATTCTAAAGTGGTTGAGAATCGCGCTGTGGCACATCGTTTGGGGATGAGGTGCGAGGAATGGTGGGTCGCGCACTGGATTGTCAGACTTGATCAGTCAGTCAGCAGAGCAAGATTCGCCCACGTAGTATTTCCAATTTTTTTCTTACCGGAAACTTTTCCTTGCTCGTCTGCTCGGTTTGCATTTCTCACTCTCTTTATTTATCTTTGCAAGGGGAAATGCAACTACATACCGAACTCATCGAGATTCATAAGAACAGCTTCCCAATAGTTTAATGCAATCGCCGACCTGACCTTCCACTAAATCTGCATGTACTTTTACGAAGACTTGTGGTTTGGAATTGCTCAATCACGTACCTAAACCCAGAACACCAATTGACAGCCCATCTCAACGAACCCGATCCAGCCAAAACAAAAACATGGAACCAGCAAAAAAAACCAAAAACATACAGCAGCGAGGATTCGCTGGTGGTCACCCACCCAACTACTAATTCGCCGATAACAAGCTTAACTATGATAGAGCGGACGGGATATCGTGGTCTCTTGTTTCTGTGGCCGTATGTGTTTGATTCTCGATTGTGATTGTTATTATAGGCGTTGATAGCATATCTAGGAAGCCTAGAGACCTTACGGACCACAAAACATAAAGCCTGTGCAATGATAATAGGGAGTGATTGTATATTATGCTCACCCGCTTTCAGCAGGAGGACCTCCAGCGCGCTTGTTATATGACGATATCAGGGGCTAGCTAGCCAAGCGAATGAAAATGAATTAGAACGACTACTCTGCTCTTCTCCTATAATTTAATTAGTTTTAAATCTTAACGGTGAATAATTCCGATTACGATGGAATGAAATGAATGAAACGAACGATCAAGCAAGCAACATCACACTCTCCA
Organism: Venturia asperata; assembly: GCA_003689335.1. Classification (NCBI taxonomy): domain Eukaryota; kingdom Fungi; phylum Ascomycota; class Dothideomycetes; order Venturiales; family Venturiaceae; genus Venturia; species Venturia asperata. Next base: position 269,751 of record QWWL01000021.1, read on the forward strand.
ACTCTCCGGCGGACCCAAATACGACTCCCTCACCCCACCAAAATCAATCACAACCTTCTGCAATACGACACCCGGTTCCAACGCCCAGAACGCCAATGTATGAGCGCCGGCACCGATGGTCCATCTCGTGCTCGATATCCAACAGGCATCGCTGACGGCTTTGTTCCATCCCTTGGGCACATATTCACCTTTGGTATCGATGACGAACTGGACGATTTGAGGGGGATTGGAGTCGATAGTGATGGCGTATTTTAGGGGACGGCCTGGTGTTGTGTTGAGCGATGGACTGAGGATTAGGGATATGATGGTTGCGTTCGGTGTGGTGGTGTTAGTGAAGGAGTAGAAATTATATTCTAGACGGGGGCCGGTTGATGTGGTTAGAGATAGGGCTTTGACGTCGGCGAGGGTTATGCCTGAGAGTGTTTTACCGTAGTCGGGTAGGATGATGTATTCTTGTGTCGTGTCTGTACCTGGGACGATGTGAGAGTAGTGTTCTGCTTCCATTGAGATTGTGGCGTCGGACTCGAGGAAGCCAGATTTGAAGGTTGGGGGTGGGAGGGAGTTTGTGTAGGGGAGGAGGAGTTGGGGTGCTGAACCCTGCGTTCCGTAGTTTGTTGATGATTCGATTCCGATGAGGACGGTTCCGGGTGCTGTTGGTGCTTTTTCCCAGTCTAGGGTTACCTTGGCTCGCATGTCGGTTATGCCGCCGGGGTTGATTGTTCCTGTGTTTGGTGTCACCTTTACCCATGGCTGGTCGGTTGTTATGGTGAATGTGAAGTTGTTGGTGCCTCTTGTGAAGATGTCGATCCAAGGAGATTTTCCATAAGGAGAGGCTGGGACCATCGTGAGAGTAGTTGCAGAATTCGGCTGCAGTCGACCGTCGCTAGGAAGAGAGGTATTGGAGCCTTCAATGGCAACACCCATATCTCCACTCCTCAGAGCTCTATCTTGGGACTGGATGTACTGAGAAGGAGGCATCCGGTCTGTCTCGGGTTGTTGCCTACATATGATCAGTGATTCATCTCCATGTTTTTTGTTTGAGACTCACCAAGAGTTATTATAATAGTGAGTCTGGTCCATCATGTGGTTCCATTTTCCGTCCAGCAGCTCATGGTATCGAGTCTTCAACTCTTGGTCATAGATCCATTTGCTTTTGACGTGTTCGGCAACTAAATTCGCGGCGCTTCGACCTTGAGAAGCGTAGTAGTTGTTTTTCGCAGCGCTGATGACAACTTCGTAGTGGTTCCCGCCTGCAAGAATAGGATGTAAGACGAGTTCGAACAAGGCGGGCTTCAGGTTCTCCGAAAGCTTGTCGTAGATTGCCTGAGCATCTCTTGACAAGTTCTGCCACTCTGCTAGCATATTATCACCTTCATCGTAATTAGTGATGCTATATGTATTCTCCTCGACAAGCTCGTATTTTCTTCTGCCGGCCAACCTCATGTAGCGCGTCATGGCCGCAGAAACGTCCTTTACATTCTCAGCTCCAAACTCCCGAGTAGCCCATTGGTCAAGCCACCAGGCTGTGCTCTCCGGCTTGGTGAACAACGAAATATCATACGCGAGATCGAGGAAATGACTGGTTGGAAGTTCCTGGTATCGTTAGTATGCTTCAAGTGTAGATTTCCAGTGCAAATACCAGTAGCTTGATATCTCCAACGTTGACTATCCATATGTTTTTCGCATCTCGCTTGTATGCCATGGTCATCTGCTCCCAGGTCTTCTGCAATTGAATCGTATTAATCCATTTGTAATTCCGCGGACCTCCAACATAATCAAAGTGCTGGACCAGAATGAGCCAAACGTCTACTATCAAGGACGCATTGGACGCACGTAGTAAACTCCCGCTCCTCCCGACCGTGCCGATTCCGCAGGCACAGGTAAGCGTCCCATATCGCCGTAATTGTCGTCGGCCCAGAGCAAAGTCACGTCGTCAGGAACCTGAAGTCCGTCTCTGTCGTAGTATTCTTTTACTTCTTTGTAAAGAGTCCAAACTTGGGGCACTCTCTTTGCATCTCCATAGACTGTATCCAAAATTTCTCGTTGGGCTGCAAAGATGCCTTCGAGTTGCTTGGTTGCATCGGCGCCAGATATTGGCTCGTCATGATTGCCTCTGATACCAATGGTATAGAGAGACTCATAAGGCTTCGCCCTCTTAGCACCCTCTAGCATGAACGTTTTCATGGATGCGTTGTTGATATCCCATTGCCAAGGTCCATTAACAAAAACGGTTTGTTCATGAGTTGATCGCATCATAGGCTCCGTGTGCGATGTGCCCATGACAATGCCATAATCGTCCGCAAGCTTCTGATTCCCAGGATCATCGACATTGAATGAGCTTCCCCACATTGCGGGCCACAAATAGTTGGCTCGCAACCTCAAAAGCAGTTCGAAAACCTGGCTGTAAAATTCCGTCCCGAATGCATTATCCCCCTGTGTTTTCTTGAATTTAGCATTTGCCCAGCCCGTTAATGCTGGGGCTTCGTCGTTGATGAAGAAACCCCGATATTTGACTGAAGGACTGGTTTGAACCTTGGTGTTGGACAGAGCGTAAATGGAGTCTTTCGTTTTGGCTGGTACATCGGCCCACCAGTACCAAGGGGAGACTCCTATTTGCTCTGAGATATCGTACAGACCATAAACAGAACCTCGCCTGTCGCTTCCTACTCGACCAATCAGCCTGGCTTGTAGAATCTGAACATATCAAGTGGCATACCAACAATCACAAGTGCCCTAGACACGCCAGAAACAGGAGACTCAACGATGGAGGAAGTGAAAGCTTCCCACTGGCCTACAATAGCTTTTATCTCAATCTTCCCATCCTTGGCCAATTGGTCAATAATGGGCGACCTGCCCAGAGTCCCAACGATAACGACCCCTCCAGAACCGACAGTGGCACCAGCCTTCAGCATAGTACCATTACGGCCAGTAACGCGTCCAAAGTCGAGCGCAACATCATTCGCTGTTCTCTTCACTGCCGTCCAATCTCCATCTTCGATTATGATTTGAACAGCTTGGTCCCTGGAAGCGAGAAGTAAGGCCCCCGGGACTGGCTCAAACGTGACACTGGGAATCTGTCCGATAGCGAGAGCGTTTGTGACTAAAGCAATAAGCCATGATGCTAAGAAGTAAGTTCGCATGGTTATCTGCTGAAAAATGAAGGTAGCTCGTAGCTTGTATAGTAGACTACTATTGAGATTAACCTCGGCTTACGATTGCTCGTAAAGCTACGGAGTACTATGTGAGCCTAATTAAAGCACTATATACAAATTATAAGTTAGAGTAGAATCTCTTGATATATTTTGGGACATACGAACTAAGCGATTCTGTTCAAGTTCAACCCAGGACAACAGTCCGTCGCGAACATAAGATCGGACATCTACTTCCCGGATGTTTTTCATACCATGCAAGAAAGAGCACTTCCAACATCTACAACCAGCAGCAAACCCAGGACAACAGTCCGTCGCGAACATAAGATCGGACATCTACTTCTGTTTTTCATACCATGCAAGAAAGAGCACTTCCAACATCTACAACCAGCAGCAAACCCAATCATTAATTCTCCCCGCCCTCAACAATGACAATAGTCTCCATCTCCCATTTCAGCTCCATCAGCTCTCTACAACCCAATTACGTGACGGATCCAGTCTGATGTACATCGCTACACTTCTTCTTATTCGGCGACGCGCCTCCTGTCCTCCTCTTTCCCCCCGGCTTCTCCAAAGCACCAACGAACCCCTCAATCTTGCCTATCAATTCCGGAATTCGGAAAGGCTTGGACACAACATCGTCCATTCCACTTTCCCTCGCCTGCGCGATCTGCTCCCTCCGAGCATTCGCTGTGATCGCTATAATAGGAATATGGGCCTTTATCCGACCCCTGTCGGCCAGGGATCTGATCTCGCGCGTTGCTTCTGTTCCGGACATGATGGGCATTTCTATGTCCATCAAAACCAAGGTCAGCGGCAGAGGAGCAGTGTTTTGAGAAGATTGTTGACCGTCGTGATTCCAAAAGATAGTCCGTTTCAGAAAGTCGATTGATTCTTGGCCGTTGTTTGCGATTTGGACGCTGAAACCTAGGTTCCTGAGCTGTTTGCTCAGGACTTTTTGATTGACGAGATTGTCTTCTACAACGAGAATTGTGAAGTCTGAGCATGGCCTTGGCAATGCGTGATAGATACTGGGTGAATCCGGATTCGCTGTCCCAACGGGAAGATTGTGCTCCGGCACTGTTATGTGAACATCTTTTCCGTGAGGCGTTTCCGCCCGGCGGATCTTAATATAAAAGGCGAAAGTGGAGCCTTGATTGGTCGCGGAGTTGACGCCGATTTCTCCTCCTTGAAGGCGACTGAGCAAGCGGGCGATGAAGAGCCCTAGACCAGACCCGCCGTCTAAAAAATCTGTTAGCAGCTAGTCTGATAAGAATAAAACCTTCCCTCCTTGGTGCCGTTCAACCTACATTCTAAAGAATGTTAGTACAATCCAAAGTCATTATTTACAGGTAACTGACGTGTGTGTGTCCTCGGACTTGCTTGCGAGAACCTTTGGAAGAGCAGTTTCATTTCCTCTTGACTCATGCCTCGGCCTGTGTCCTTGACCTGAAAGTGCAGATATAGGTGCTGACCTTGACCCCACTCAGCTCCCAAAGTTGGATCAGCAAAGTCTTGATCCATCATTGGCTGGTGAAGATACTGTACACCATCACTGCTCTCTAAAGGACAGACCGTAGACGCACCCATGGTGACCGATATTCTTTTCGTTTCCCTGTCCATGGTGAACTTGATGGCATTCGTGCACAAATTTATCAAGACCTGTAGCACAAATCTTCAGCAGAAAATCTAGAAAATAGATCAGACAATCACGTACCTGGAGCAGGCGACCAGGGTCGAGCTTGACCCAGTCAACTCCTAGCTCTGTTATGGAGTCTTCGATGTCAAAAGACATGATTGCATTGTTCGCCACCAACTCGGCTGAAAACATCTTCAGTGAATTCTCAATCAGAACTCCTGGCCGACAGTCGATTGGATGGATTTCGATCAACTTGGCGCCAACTTTCGAGAGCACGAGTACATCATCCACAATCCTCTTCTGATGTTGCGCGCACAAAGTGATGGTGCCAGCTGCCTCTATGGCAAATGCAATAGGGTCTTCACTTCCGAAAATCGATGTTCTCGTAACGGCTCCAGGTCTTCGTAATGGTAATGTCTCGACTGTGCTGCCAGCCTCTTGGAAAGAAGATAAAGAAGCTACAATTGCATCCGCGCACTGGAATATGGCGCTTAACGGATTTCTCATTTCATGAGATGTCTAAAGTGGTCAGCATCCCCGTCTAATGCACAATCTTGCCAAGCTCACCATGTCCTAAAGTAGTCAGAATCCGCAACCAGGGCGCAGTCTTGATCAACTCACCATGAAGTTCTCTTGTTGACGTTTCAGCTCAACGGCCTCTTGTCTCCGCAGTGTCTGCCAGCTCTCCATCCACTTTTGCCTCGAGATGTCAGTGAGAGCTCCTGTGATATAGGTAGATTCTCCGATTCGTTGAACCGAGGCCGCGGCGATGACGTATTTTCTGCTGCTGATAGGATCACCGGTGTAAGGATCCGTCGAAGCCCAGGAGGTTTTGAGAGCGACTTCGAAATTGACGCACAGGTGATGATCCACCAGCTTAGTCCATTCCTCGGCCAAGACGTCGCTGTAGTCTTCGGCGAACAAGTCCAGCCATGACATTGGCCAGAAGTTGTCGTGTTTGTACTCTGGAAGCTGTCAGTCAATTTTCAAAGGCCGAGACAAACAGATCACGTCTTGGCATGTATGCTCGCTCTAAGGATATCTCTCTTGCTGTGCTGAAGGCGTTTCAAACTTACCTGTTATATCATACCAAGTCTGATTGACGTAGAGTATTTCTCCATCCATCTTCATCAAGAAGGACCCCACAGGAGAAACCTCGATCATAGAAAGAGCCCGCTGCTCCATCTCCCTAGCCTTCCCTACCAAGCTTTTCTGTTCTATAACAAGTTGAACGGAAGCAAGGGCGGACGAGACAGAACGTGCTAAGCCCCGAACAAATGATTCGTATTCTGCATCGTAGGGCCTGCGTGGATTTATGCCCATCACCAGAATGGCAGTGACTCCTTTGCGAGTTGTAGGCTCAATAGGGGCCAGGACAGCAACGCGTGGTTCGTCTCCAAAACCTCTGGTGGGAGGATCTTCCATAATCAAAGCTCTTAGGTCGGGTCGTGATTGCAAATCGAATAATGCAGGTTGTCCGGAAGCGCACACTTGGGCAAATGTGGAAACAAAGTTCGAATCTTTCATGAACGCTTCATGAACAGCAGGGAGACCATTGGCGTCCAACGACACTCCGAGAAATGATTCTAGTTCAGCTGATACAGACATTACCGGATCTCGAATGAAGTAGGTTCTCGCATCATCGTTTGCGTGTGTATGCAGGGAGTAAAGCAATGCGAAAGGGAAATCGTTCTCTGAGAAAGCTATCAACAAGTTCTTGGAAGTTTTTAGAGATTGGTCACTAACTGTTTGGCTCCAAGGCTTTTAGAACACTTTGATAGAAGACGGACGGATTCTCTTCTCCTGCCGTAAGTTCCCCAATCTTGCGCACGTTGTTAGACCGTCGATCGTTCAGGTAATCGTTCGTGATGTCAGTCAAAGGCTTTTTGTCACTGTCAGTTAGTCATCTCCCAATCTTTCATCCTTCCAGCCCTACCTCATAAAAGCCCACCGTTGATCCACGCTCATCAATTATAGGCAGCATGTTGACATTGAAGATCTGTTCTTCGAGTCTGTCGCCGTTCCGCAGGTAGAAAGGCTGATTATCTAGGGGTGTCGCTTTGCCCTCTACTATACCTCGTGACCAGAGAGAGTCTAATTGCTCTGTCACATCCGGCATACTGTACTATTTGGTGTCAATGGGAGATGGACCGGGAATACATGAATAACATACTAGCTCAGACCAAGTCAAAACGTACGGTTCACCAAGAGCTCGTGGATGTTTATCGTGAAGAAATCTTGGAACGCAGTCAGAGTCAATACTCAGTATTTATCAAGTTGACCAACTTACTTAACATATGGCTCATTGTAGAGCCCAGCCATCCTGGATAGGGTCAGCAGATCTCGGTGAAAAGACGGACCAACTTATTTACTTGTTGCCCCAAAACATCACAGCCTGGTATCTTGACGTCAGTCTCGGCACAGAAAAGAAGAGGCAATATTTTGCTGGCATACAGGACGCGGATCGACCATCAAGATGTTGGCCATCGAGACAAGCAAGGGAGGCCAATTCTCCATTGGACCCAAAGCAGTTTGCGACCAGTCCCAGCTTCGTAGAAGTTGAACATGAGGTGAGAGGTCAGCCGAAGGGCTAGAAGATGTCCAATCATGATTCCGAGCGCTTTCGTGGAAAGATTGCAGCTGCATGTCGTGCTCTTCCACTGATCTTGAATAGAGAGTGCTGCCAAGCGATGCTATCGAATCCTTATGCTCGACGAAGGAGTTGTTGACCTGAAGCGTGTTCGCCACCACGTTCGTAGACTGAAGGAGTCTCCATCTCCCGCGCATTGTCGTTGCTACCCAGGTTGAACCGCAGTAATTGATGGACGCGCCAGAATCCCATCCAGGGTGCGAAAACGCCCAGCTTCTGAAAGCATCCTGCTCAAGATCATGGCATCCAGCACCGCGATTCTCGAAGTCATATTTGGTGGTGAATCGGGGATTCTTGAGTATGATACTGTGGGTGTGGAGGTCAATCAAAACAGAAGCGCGTAGATCTTGATTGAGCAGTTCGCTTATCGATATGTCCGGAATCTCGGCGGAGACGGGTAGCATTTTCCAGACCCGCACTCGTGTCACGAGACAATAATAACATGAGAAAGTATAGTAATGTAACTAGGTCGCGGTCGGAAGATATGGTGGAAGCTGTCTTTTCCGGGCCTGGACACAGATGAGAGCGATCAAGCCCGTTTTTCTGGTCTGCCAACAAACGCCACCCAGCTAACTGTAGGGATATCGCTAGCGTTTCGGTGGTCTAGGCCAGACTTGGTAACGGGGCCTGTAGTCGTGTCATTCAAGCTTCAAGTTGTTTTTGGCAAAGAGGCAAATGGGTCTAATGATTTCTTTCTGCGACTAAAAATTCCGATATTCGTAGTTTGAGAAATCACCTCGCGAAAGGAGGGTGACATGTGCCAGACCATCTCTCGGCAGTGATTTTTCCATTTGCACTAGCTAAGAATGCCAGATCCAAACAGACACTATATGTTGTAATCATAAACCTTCCCATCATTTCCACTTGGACATCAAAATCCTCCATGGAGCTTAGCATCAATGGAGCCGCGGAAGCTGACACTGCAATCACACTGTCAATCATGTCCTTCTCATCTGCGGTATAATTCTTTCGACCTCTTGCGATCCAATCTTCTATTGACACTTCCGAGCACCACTTTAAGAATACCTTCCGAATTCAGTTCCTGATCTCCCTCGCCCATCCATGGCACCGTGTCGACGATGTCGCGTAGTTCTCCACCGGAAATCTCCTCCAGCTCGTCGTCTAATTGCCTGAGATGTTCTCGGGCACCAGGCTCACGGCCTACTTGGAAGAACTGTATTCCGACTTGCCAGGCGGGAGCGTCCAGCTTATCAAGTCTCTTCGCGGCGTGGATGATCGGGGACTCTACGTCGTCGCTTGGCTCTCCATCAGTGATAACAATGATGTTCAGAGGCTTTGTCTCTGGATCAGCTGTCAGGCGAGTGAGGTATGGCTTCAAAATCTGGTTCAGGCGTTGACCCGTTGGCGTTCCTCCGCGTGGTCTCACGGCACTGAAGATTTCGCTGACGGTCGCCGCGGATCTGATGTTATGATACCAGTTGTTGTCTTTCTCATTGAGAAAATAGATATCAATGCCATCCGCATCGTGGGCTACACAGATTGGTGTAATTGCCTCCAGTGCTTTGGCGGTTTCGCGCCATGATCGTCCCGCCATTGATCCGCTATCGTCAATCAAGAACACGGTGTCAAACGAGGTTAAAAATGCATATCGATCATCATTCACCGTAGTGGTCTCCGAGGGCGTAGATGGCGCGGCAACTGGAGCTGGCGCAGCGAGAGCAGCGGGAGTATAGGCCGGCGGTGGCTCTGTCGTGGGTGTTGTGAATGCATTCATGCCTGCGCGATCTAAAAACGGGTCAATCGTTTGGCACAAGAATTATGGATATGAGAGCAGTGGAAGCTCACCTGGACGACGAGTCGGTGCAGTAGAGCCTGCAAAGGGTGTGCTGTCTTTTGTGGTTCCCATTGATCGTGCTTGTGTCGTGGAGGGATTGGATTCTGTAGAATTCTTGCGTGAAAGTTTGTCTTTGATGCTGCCCTTGATGCTGCCCAGGAAGGTCCGGCTCATGATATCTGCAGTTGGAGATGGTGTCTTCGGTGAGTTCTCAGGTGCAGGTGATGTTGTTGGTTGTCGTGAAGAAAGTGAGTTGTCAAGAGGGAGAAGAATCAACGGCAAGTGGCATGCTTGTCTTTTATAAGTCAGGCAGTGGCGAGTGACTTTTCCACTCTTGAGAGTTAAGTTGGTCGGTGATGCTGCGGGCATCCAGACTATTATAACCACATTCGCTCATCACCTGATACGGGTAGCCTCTGTTAACGGTGTTCTACATGTACATACCATTATCTTGTGAGAGAGCTCCGCCATAGAGCAAAGTCTGCCTCACACATGCCTATGCGCCACCTTTATTAGGGCATTCCACTTCGTTATCATATTTGATGGAATGAGTTCGTTAACAAAAGGGCCATCTCGGCGTTTGCTACAAGAAAGTGTGGTAAGGAAGACGATGCTGTGTACAGTGTGTAGATTTGCACTGCCCTCGTCTCCACAAGCGAAGGCCAATCAACACCAATCTCGGTCCGCTCTTTGCTCAAAAGCTTGGTACCGCCCTGAGGCTGTGTCTGACCGTTGAAACTGCGTCTCGATCACCTGCAGGTATGAGTGCTGTGATCTTATTTAGACGCGTTTAGTTAAATCCATACGACTGTGTGGATTTGTGGAGATGCATTGTTCTGTTCATCAACGCGATCTAGCTATGATTCGCTCATTGGCCTATATCTGCACTGCAAGAGCCCGCGAAATCTACAAGTAAGGCATTATTCCGCTAATATAATGGGACTCTGGTCGTTGTAGGCCTTGATCTCAGCAAGCACATGACACTGCTGAACAGCGGGTATTCCCAACAGAAGCTCGTCGTCTGCGCAGACTAGCATACCTCTATTCTGGTCAATATACAGCTCGCTATTCAAACTTTAGGAAAGGCGTATGGGCTCCAAACCGTATACCCGTCCCAACGCCATCAGTGTCTCTTGAAGTCCAATCTCGTGAGACAGCTGTGAACATATCTCGAATCTTGTTGTGATATGCAAGACAACCTTCCCCACCTGCTGCTCCTCTAGCTTTGCCGGAAGCGGTGTGGATAGCTGCAGGTCGCCATGCTACTGGGCGCTTCACGTCCTTCCACGCATATCTGTGTCGGTTTGCTTGCCAACACTCGCCGCAAATTCCGACATCCAATACCCTGCCTCCAACCAGGTAGGGTTCAAGTTGGTCCAGCATCGGAACTAGTCTAGTCCGTAGCCCACAATGTGTGTGATTTCTGTCGAGCTGGTAGGACTGAGATCTCCGCAAGGATTCAAGCAGCCGTTCCACATCGCCGGAGTAAGAATCGGTAGCATCATGTCCACTAAGTGTGCCTTGAAGGCGAAGCAAGTTTGTGCGAGTAAAGAAACGTACCATTTCTCCTAGCTGAAAAGAGTCGCACGCATTGGAGCTATCGTACCCCAATTTACACTGCCTTTCGCCGGACGAGTATATCTCCAAGAAATGATTTAGCACAGACTGTAGTGTGTCGAGCACGAACTCTCTGCGGCTTAGCATCTCATCTAGTTGAATGTCAGTATGAAAGATCGATTCGAGTCTTGCTGTGGAGGCCAGAAGATGATAATGAAGTTTAAGACTTGGACTTCTCTCATTAGTACAAGAAAGGGTGTATGTAGAGTGCTCCTCGTGTAGAAATACCATGGGACTAACTCAGGTGGTCGACTGCCTCGCCTTGCCTTGCGCGTAATTGCTTCTAGGATCCGGATCCAATTTGTGACGTGGACCCTGATGTATCAAAACAATCTCACCTTCGATGCCATGAGGCATGTCCCACCAGAAAGCCAGCCCGTCATCCTCTTCAACATCGGGCTTCCACTGAACAGAACCTCCAATGATAAGTCGTTTACTGTGTGTCGCAACCCATGGAGAGTGATCGAGGAGTAAGCCAACCAAGAGCTTCTGTCGCAGGCGTTCTTCTGATGCCAATTTCCCCTTTGTCCTGGCATCTATGGTATTGTAGACCTTTTTGCGTTGGGCATATAGACTGAGACGCGGTAGAGCGTCAAAACGATCTGCAACGACAGTCAAATTTGCCAGGTTGGAAAGAGGAGGGACCGGCGTGGCTATGTCAATGCCGTGGAGAATTCTGAGAAAGTCTGCGACCAGGTTCTGGATATTGTTGACTTTGGAAATGCGTCCAATATCTACGATTCTGACTTTAGGCAACTCTTGCGCAGGCGCATCGCCAATGGCCGGGTATACCGTCCGTAGCTCTTTCAACTTGTCTGCAACCTGCTGGCCTTCTCCAAACTTCGAGGGGTCTAAAAGACGCACAAAGTATGGCGAAGCTTGCTTAACTTGTTCCGAGCTCACGCGATAGGAGAAGACACGATTTTGCCCATCGTCGTGTACTTCCAGGACTACATCGCCGTCAGGCGATATGGTAACAGTTTCCGGTGAAGTGTCTTCCTGGATTCGGCCATTGTCCTTCTCTTTTGGAGCCATGCAAGCAAGCGGGCTGAGCCTGGTGTCGGTAAGGCTGATGATGGAGTCGAATGTGGGTGGCGAAGCAAGGCAAGTTATCAGCCTTGTTGGGGAGTATGAGTACACAAGCTTGACGCCTTTGTAATGCTCTCATGGATATGGCCAGAACATCTTAGAGGCGAGAAGCGATGCGTGTTGAAAAGAAGGAAGAAAGATACATAGGCGATTTTGGGTTGATGAGAGTCTCAAATAGGTCTAGTGATTCCTTTGTAATCATCCATCCCCATCCCGTCCTGACTTGGTTTCAACCTCATTTTTCCTCTCATTATTCAAGCTGCTACTAACAATTCCACCGCGCGGTCGAAGGTCCAGAGTTTAACGATCACCCTCTATCTTTCCTGATCTTCGAGTCTTGTCAAGCCAAGCAATTGTCTCGAAAACGAATATCATCAATCCGGTATCGACATCGACATCGATCATCTCATGTGGGTGACAACTTTGTGAACCAGAGACCAGCAATGTCAATCCTGAAATGCAGAAGGACCCCGATTCAGATATCATTTAGAAAGGCTTGAATAACAGTCTCGCGTATATCGATAGACTACGAACTAACACATTCCACTCTTCGCCTCAAACTTGAACCCGGCCTTTACAAGATCCGAGTCCGGCGTTGGCCTGCAAAACAACTTTTTGGCCTCCAAGTCCCCCTTCATCATCCAGTTGAAGTATGCCACCGCAGCTTTACCCATTTTCCCTCCAGACTTTTGATAGTATGTCCCGATATGACCCACCTCGATCGTGCCTTTGATTGCAGGAGTGGTGGCAGGGAGGTTCTTGTAATCGAGATCGCCCTACACCTGGCTGTCAGAAAAATTGAAGAAACTCCGCCCACGTCGAGACTCACATTCTTCTGCGCAATGTCCTTCGGGCCACCAAGAAACCAAGCCACGGGGTTCTTGAATTTGGCCATCATATTCACGGTCGAGCCCTGGATGTAACCACTGTTGAAGAGAGCCGTCATCTTCACTCGTGGATCTTGGCTTGCATCATACTGAATAGGATTGCCGTCAATTCCATATACGGGGTCTTCCTGTACGACAGCGTACTTACAGCTTCAAGGCCACCACATGACTGCCCAGCTACAGCGAGCTTACTGACATCGATATCACCATACTTCTTCGCAGCAGGGTTTGTCGTCACCCAGTCGATCGATTTTATGAGCTCCTTGTAGGTCGTCTGTCCACTCAGTTGCGCCCCTTTGTCCGGCCCGTTGGCAATAATCATAAACCCATGAGATGCGATTTCATTGAGAAAATTCGCAAACATGGTCCCAGCTTTCATACAAAATCCGTTACCCCAGACAATGACTGGCATCTTTCCGGGAGGAGGACTCTCTGGCACGTAGATGGTGTGGTCGGGCAATGTTGGATCACCCAAGTAATGGGCCTTGTATTGTCCAGATCCGCCACTCTTGTCGACCATGCACTGCTCATCCGGACCTTTGCCATTTGGACTGCCAAACATCGATCCTATGACCTTACCGTTGTTACTGCCTTCCTTGAAACTCTCGCAGACCATCGAGGTGATATCTCCACTTGGATCTAGGCCCATGGCTTTCGCAAGGGAATCCATGAAGCCTCCGTTTTTTGGAGCGGTTGTTCCCTTTGGAGCTTGCGGCATCGCTGCCACCAAACCGACGATCAGCCCAGTAGAAAGAATAAAACGCATTGTGAGTAATCAGCCGTCCGTATATAACTAGAGCAATGGGTGAAAGGAGCAATATCAGCTATATGTGTCTTTGGTGTGGGTTGGCCTACTGGTAAATTTATATACCTTCCGCGATCCTCACCCAAGCTCATCTGCAGTGTATTTATTTGGACTAAAGGGTCATTGATTGACACCTACAAATCCCAATTTTGATATCTTGCCATATATTTGGGCCAAACTCGAAGCAATTTCAAGCTCGCTTACAAGAATGTATAGACACTGGACGCGAATTCTGGACGTTCGACATTCCGGGCCTGAGCTTCCGGGCTCGGCGTCCTCCCGTTCCACGGAACCTCACGTGCGCAGGGGTGGGAACGAAAAGTATGATAGTATCACGGAGCCACCCCATTTGCTTCCTGAATTAAAACGGAATCACTAGTTCTACGCAAAGGAGGAGACGGTAAGCGTCTCCCCGGTGCCGCGCTTTCTTGTTCTCAGCAAGGCGAAGACGGATATTGAGAAGATCAGAGAGTATTAAACGGTCCAACAACTTCAATTAGTCAGCCTTGCCATTCCCGGACCCTTCACCAAGAAGAGAGAGCTCCGAAAGACCAACTTTCTCTCTTGGACTTCCCGACCGGTTTCCCTCTAACGACAACCTCACCCAATGGAACAGTGAAAATCCTATTACCACCCAGAATAACAAGTACGTCACCCGCCAACGCGAAATTGGCAATAGCAATCAAGCCAGGGTTCCCAAAAACAAGAGCATTGAAAACACCCAGAATTTTCCCATCAGACCTCCTCACGACGACTCCATCACCCTCAGCCGTCCACACACGTCCTTTATCGTCAATGTGGATACCATCTGCACCCCCTCTTCTGGGATAGCCAAAGAACTGACGATTGATAGGGCGCATATCGGCATCGAGGTCGTATTTGTAGATCGCCGGAGACCCAACCTGTGCCGGGACACCAAGGAAAGATGCCCAACTATCGCCCGTAAAATCTGTGACGTACAGAGACTTTTGATCAGGCGATACGCGCACCCCGTCTGGAAATGTAACGTCCAATCTGCTTAACATGGGTAAGATGATTTTTTCTTGGGGATCCCATCTCCAGACGGCGTTTGCGAGGCCCATTGGTGTCGCGGCGGGGAAAAGGGCGTACACAATCGGGAATGTGGTGAAGTACATGTAAGAGTTCCCGGTTGATTCTTGCGTGGTCCATGCGATATCGTCGACGTCGGTAAATTGAAGTCCAAAATAGGAATTGAAGATCTGTTCGACCTCTCCCGTAGCAGGGTCAATGGACACGACACCGCCGTTGTAATCGATTTTTGCGCCGAGGGAGCGAGTCGTGGTGAGGTAGACGAGGCCATTGTGGTAGTCTCCACCGTTTGGGCTGACCACGGCCTTGGAAGTTGTCAGGTTGGAAATCGTTTTGGTGTTGAGGTTCAAGACTTCGAAGTGTCCTGTGCCGACTTTCGCTTCATCGAGGATCGAGCTTGTGAAGAAGATCTCGTTGCGTTCTGGAACCCATACGGCCGCTTCGAATGCGAAGTCGAGATCGCGCTCTTCGATGAGCTCGAAGGTTGGGTTGGCTCCAAGGATGGAAAGAAACTCTTCGTCGTAAGAGATGAATGGAGCTTTTGCGGCAGATGCTAGGAGCGCGTTGATGGATGCGTCCGCAGTTTTTGTGGAGTTGACAAAAGTGAGTGCCACATCTTCCGTGAAGGTCGGAAGCAGGTAGGTGTATTCGTATGGCACAGAAACAACATTGCTATTGAGTGCTAAAGCTGCGCGATATTTTCTCAGTAAAAGACTACGTGATGAATGATCAGAGGTTGTCTAGAATACTAGGCTCGATATCCATATCGATGCCGACAGATTTCCAAGCATGTTTCAGAACGTGGGAAGTTCATCGATACCGACCCACATCAAAAGAAAGTTGTGTCTGGGTCAGCTGCCATGTGGCTTTTGAAAGGGAGGGACTGGAAGTCTCACCAAGTGTGGCCGCATGGGCGAGATAGGAAACGAAGGCAGATCTCATCGTTCTGTGGACAATGCAGGTAAAAATTGAGATTGTAGAGGCCAAAAAATGATGTAGTTTCCAGGAATATTGCTTTGATTCTTCTGCAATTCTGCTGCGAAGATCAAGTCGGCTAGGTACTATTCATTTATACATAGACCATGCTTCTTTTCCCGGTTGAAATTGGTGCGCGGCGTTCAGAGCATGGACATATCTATACCCTGACATGAGCTATCCTGAAAAGATGTATAAATCGATCTCCTGCCGAACAGGAAGCAAGGGATACCTGAATGATCCGGCTTTACCATTCTTCGCTCGACCACATTGATGCAGCTGTAACGACAAGCAGAAATGCCATTCAATCGGCATCCCAAATTGTTGTCTGTAGCCGTATGCGATGTTGGTGGGCAGGCTGGATAAAAGAAATCCTCAGGAACGGCTCGATCGTCTTGCATGCGCCGCTGCGGCGCGGGCTCCGACTACAAGACGCCGATAAGCGCCAGGACTTGACGCATCATGAACAAACAGGTAAAGATCATGTTGTTGGAATTGACAGGTCCTGTCGCAACACGCCAAAAGCTAGGCGCAGCCGACTCTACCCCGGTAAGCAAATATAGCAAAGCCAGCCTTTTATCCAGAGCCATCAGCCGCAACGCTGCAACCCAGCCGATTCTGGTAAGATTCTGATCATGAAAGTCGTCAAACTGGAAGAAATTTTATTCAGGCGGAGAAACAGCGAGGCGCCATCGAAAATGTGTAGACCAGATGCTAGGGCGTTGTGAGTGGTATGCGAGTATAGAATAATTAGTGAATAGCCAGAATCAGTTTGAGAAACCATCGACAGTGCATGTGTCCAGAGTATCCTTGAACACTTTCGATCCTCTTGGTAGTAAATCAGACACTTGCGATCAGGTAATCATTCTAGCTGTTCATAACTTTGTCAGTGTCCTCGTCGGAGAATCGATCCAGAGTTCATTTACACCCTCAGAAATTTCGCGAGGCTGAGCTATGCTACAGACACGGGGAATGAATGACAATTTCGCACCGGTGACCAAGGTGTCAAGAATCTTTAAGAAGTCCACGATCTCCTGTATCCAAGACGCTTTCTCAAATTCCGCATCATGTCCATAAGAATAGAAATAGCCACAGAGCACATTCTTATCGCTCGTCCTCGGATGGCTTCTCGACGCTTGTCGAAAATCCGGTGATGCATCTCATCGCACGCTGTGACGTTCATTGTCGACGAAATCGAGTTGAACCGCGACCAGTCCTTTGTCCTGTTCTGCAGCTCTGGGAGCGTTTCTCAATCGAGCATCGATGTCGAATGGCAGGACGCAGTCACGCCCTCTGTATCAAAGAGATGCTGTGGCAGATGAAAAAAGCCAGCCGCGTTGGTTGATGAGAGGAAGAAGATGAAGAGGCAAGTAATAAAGTAAGGCGATATCGATGCCGATAATCGTCGTCCGCGCCTTACAGGCACCAAGGCAGCCACGCATCTTCTCTGCCTTCCATAGGTTACGAAGGTCATTTCTCCCAGACCCCGCATCATTATCTATGGACAAACCGAAACCTTCTATCATCCAGTACTCAAAAGTTCTTTTAGTCTGCTAAGAAACTCGCTGGTGCATGTCGTGCTGCCAAGGGCCGATTGCGCGATCTCAATGACTGGGTACATCCAGGAACTTGGCTCGAAGAACGAGTGCCCGTGTCTTCCACAAACCTGATAGCACGCCAATAAGATATCTAACTATAGTTACACTATCCGTAAAAGAACACGCCTACTTTGGATCCCGTCATGGCAAGGTTTCACACAGGCATTGCGTGACCATGTCAGTGTCGATAAGATAGGCATATCATGGAGACGAGGAAGCTGATTTCGTCTTCTACAAACGAGAAGCAGATTACCTTTCGCAGGACTGGTAGCCATCTACCAGTAGCTTCCAATGCCTGCCCCTAAATACGACGCCGTTATCATCGGGGCTGGATTCGCCGGCGTTTACCAGCTTTACACTCTCCGCAATCTTGGACTCAACGTACTGTTGATAGAGAAAGCTGAAGATGTTGGAGGGACTTGGTTCTACAATCGATATCCAGGTGCAGGCTCGGATGTTCATTCTTTTGTTTATCGTTACTCCTTTGACAAGAAGGATTTGACGACCTATCCTTTCAAGAATTGGTACTTAACACAGCCTGAGGTGCAGGCGTATATCAGCCACGTTGTCGACAAACACGATCTACGCAAATTAATTCGGTTCAATGAAAGATTTCTGGATGGATATTGGAATGAAGATAAGAATTATTGGACGCTGAATACCTCTCGCGAAACAGGACTCACCACACGGTACCTGATTACTGCTATCGGGGCATTAGCAGAGCAACACATCCCAGACATCAAGAATTTCGATGTTTTTCAGGGGGCCGTCTACCATACCTCAGCTTGGCCGGAGACATGGGATTTCAAAGACAAAAGGGTTGGTGTGGTAGGCAGCGGTTCTACAGGCACTCAGGTTCTTACTGCCTTGGCAAAGGAAGCAAAGCATGTCATATCTTTTCAGCGGACCGCGCAATGGAATGTCCCGAACGGTAATAGAGCAATGACCAAAGAAGAAAGAGCTGAGATCGATGCCAACTGGGATCAGATCTGGGAGGAGACACGGAACTCAGGGCTGGCTTTTGGTTTTCCAGAGAGCACGACGCCAACTTTCAGTGTGTCTGCCGAAGAACGAAAGCGTCGATTCCAGGAGGCTTGGGACAAGGGAAATGGGTTCCGCTTCATGTTTGCCGTGTTTTCGGACCTCACGACTGACGAAAAAGCGAACGAGGCTGCGCGAGACTTCATCACCGGCAAAATAAACGAGATCGTGAAGGATCCGGAGACCAGAAGGAAGCTCATTCCTAGCGAGTACTATGCCAGGCGTCCGATTTGCAACAATGGATATTACGAGATCTTCAACCAGGACAACGTCTCACTAGTCTCCCTCAAGGAGACACCCTTCACGGAACTCACTCAAACTGGTGCGAAGACATCAGACGGCATAGAACATGCTTTTGATGTTCTAGTTTTAGCAACTGGATTTGATGCAATCTCGGGTGGACTCGAACGCCTCAATCTCCGCGGCCAGAGCGGCCGAACGATCAAAGAAACCTGGGATGGCACGCCAACTACCTACCTCGGATTCGCCATCCCTGACTTCCCCAACCTGTTCACCATCAGTGGCCCTCAGCATCCATTCACGAACACGCCTCCCCAGTTGGAAGCTCAGACCGACTACATCACCTCTCTGATCGAATATGCGGGCAAGGGGGGCAGAGTGGAAGCGACCAAAGAGGCAGAGAAAGATTGGGCGCAGCTGAGTATCAAAATTGCGGAAGGCAGCTTATTCCATAAAACCAGGGGCTGGGTATTTGGCGACAATATACCGGGTAAGAAGCACAATGTCCTTTATTGGCTTGGTGGCCTCAAAGCCTATCGCGAAAAACAGGCCGATGATGTTGCGAAGGGGTTTGCAGGCTTCAAGGTAGTGAAGGGCTGATGGATGGCGCGCGGCACTGTAAATAAAAGATGTGGTATCGAGTCCTTCCCATCCAATTCCGTGGTTGACCACTTTAAACCTTAGATGTGAAGCATGAGGCCGTACCTAGCACCGCAATGTGAAGTCCTCCAAGCGCCAGAACCATGAGATACCTCGAACTCAATGCGCACGAGTCGTACCTGAAAGCACCGCCCGAATTCTTCACCATTACTGATTATTCTTTTTCCGCGGTGTCTGTGACGTTCCTTGTACGCTCCCTTCACACCAGCTGCGGATTTCAGAGCGCAGACCCACCAGCAATGCACACGTATTCAACCACAAAAACTCAAGCGGCTCAAGATGACATGCCCTCCACGATGGCATGTTTGGCCCATGCAAAAACAAAGAGTCCGTGTATTGCTTCTTGACTACCTACGTACACATTCGCTAGATGATCTGTCATCCAAGCCATCCTGTCCAGCATGCAGTGCTGAGAACTCCTTTTACCATGTCGCTGCAAATGAGACCATCCTCCAACCATCAAATGACCGTCCAACGCCTCCTCGTGTATCTGATTTTGATGCCCAAAAACTGTTGCCTTTTATGTCTTCTCTTCGTTGATTGGAGAGTAGATCAAGTGTGTTTAGTGCTACTCGAGCCCCGAGATGATCAAGAGCCGAGTTCGACATCTACCTGTAGCCATAAACTGCGACCTGAACAGCCAGGACGCATCTCACAATGCCTTTTGTTGAGTCTGCCCGACCCTCTCCTCGTAAGCCTCCCAGGCGGCTTTCCTAAATCTTTCAGCTTCCGCTTGTCTATCCTGTGCATTGAGAATGCCTCTTCCAACAATAACCACATCCACTCCCTTTTCCAATACTACGTACCGCGGATCATTATACTGCTGCCCCTTTCCATCACCTTTCCAAGCATCTCCTTCCGTCCCAGGAGGCGGCAGAGAAACACCGGGCGTCATGGTGATGAAATTATCCCCATCTTCCGAATTGAGAGAACGTTGTGCGATGAAACCCAACACGAAATCGGGTTGTTGCCGCGCCATTTGGAGGCATTGTTCTGTGTAGGCTCCTGTCAGAAGATTGCCTTCGGAACTCATTTCCGCAAGTAGCAATAGTCCTCGCAAATAAGGCGTTGGTTGTAATTTTGCGAGCGCATCTGATTGCGTGGGTTCAGGGAAGGTTCCGAAGGTAGGTACCTGAGTGGGGCTCAAAGGTTCGGTCGTCGTATGGATCGTCGTGCTCAATGATATGACTGATGGTTTCCTTTTCTCTCTGCGTGTGTCATCCACGCTCAGTCCGATCCCCTCGCCATTGGTCAAGCCCAAGCCATTTTCTAGGCCAGTCTCCTGTATCACGCCGTTCGTCCAGGCTTCTGGGTTAATGGAGGAACGGTCATCGGCTGGAATTTCGTCGACTTCATCGTCGGATGTTTCGTCGCCGTCTATTGAGGGTGTGCCGCCGGAGATCTCGGTCGAGACGGTGGAATTGTAAGTGTTGATTGTGTTTTGGGCAGCGGCTTTGAGGGAGGAGATGATGGCTGGGCCTGGAAATATGTGGGCGTTCGTAATTTCGGACCACTTCGCGATTTGGAGAGGGCCGGAAGTGTACTGTTTTTGAACCGTGCCTGAGAAATTGTCAGCACTCTGTTTCGCAGCTTGCATCCGAGTGAGGACAGCGCTGCGCCCTGTCTGGTGGCAGTCCTCGCGATCAGCTCAGCGGTCGCGACTTCCAGCGTCGTCCAGTATCCAAATACGATCACTGTCTTCTACTGCTGACAGCGACGCCCGACTACGAAAGCATGTCACAGGAGAAGAGTGCAACATACTGCCAATGTCTCCAAATTTTCTATCCTCGAAAATGAGAAATCTCTTCCTTTTCGCAATCTCCCTCAGGCCTCTGACGGTCCTGTCACCCCAGTCGTCAATGATGTCCGCATGGGTTTTGAGAATGCATATCGAGTCGCCTACTTCCTCGGCGACGGAGAGCAGCTCGGCCGTGGTTGAAACATCGGCCGAGACGCAGAGGTTGGTTTTCTTCAGAGCAATGAGGTGGAAAAGGTATTTTTGGAGGGGAGAGGTGTATGGGAGCGCGGCGCGATCCTCGTACGACGTGTGGTAGGTTGCATGGCGTTCGGGCGTCATTTTGGTGTGGGAAGTCTGCAGTCTCTGGGATGCGCGTCGAGGAGAAGACGAGTCGGAGGTTTTGCAGCGATGTTTCTTATTATTATGGTGTTTCTGGTGGGGTCTGAACCTTGAAATGATCCGACAATGATCTGCCAAAAGAAAGTCTCGTATGGGGAAGTCGTTTATTTCCCGCTCTGGTACTGTTTGATCTAGGCTCTTGGACTTGACGCTGACCACCCGCTAGGCAATTACGGGCCTGCCTCCGATTTGGATTTCTACTTGGCGAGTATAATTACCACTTAGAAATACCATAACAAGCCACCTTCAGCCATGCGTTCCAAACATGGCCAATATCATACCAATACAATATCACACCCGTCCTTTCGCAACTCGCTGTCACTGTCTTGCGTTCCCAACGGCAGTTCCGCCGAAACGATATGAAAGCCGAAAGGTGTGATTCAAGACAGGTTTATAACCGGCTGCTCCTGTTGAAATAGACTCCGGCTGGGCTGTTGTCAGCGTTGCCTCGTATATCGCCGCTGTCTGCGCGGAATGTCGAGTTCCCCGATATAACATCAACAGCCATGTCCAATTACAAGTTGCAGCCTCAGCCTTGCCGTACCTCGCTGACCATCCAATCACCACTGACATTCTCTGCAATGCTCATGCGGCCATACTCGCAGCATTTACTTGACCGTCGTTTCGTCATGAGTCGTTGCTTGCATACGGTACGGAGTAGACGCCAACAAAGATCTGCTCATGCTCGTAGAAGGTAGGTAGGACCCTTGCTTTGCCAATCTCGAGCTGCGTCTCGATGTGCGGTGCCAGGGGCTGATAAATATTAAACTCCTACCGAAGATCTGCAATCCATCTGAATGGAGATGGGAGTTAGGGTTGGGGTCTCATCTTTCTGACTCAGCAGTCGGCCGGATCACGGATTTTCCGACGACCCATGCTTGCTCATCGCCGGAAATATGCCGGGCTGTGATTTTTCAGCAACTACAACCAATCTTACGAATGCTCAACATCGGCATTGTACAGCGACGATGTTGCTTTTACAAAAACTACAAGATTGTCTCGCCCCTGCCACATCGATAGCATGCTCACGCGATCCTTTTGGTTGAAATCATCGCCGCTTCTCACACTCCTCGCACGTCCAATCGCATCATTCGACCTTCTCTCCGCTTTCAATCAACAGTACTCTAGCCTGCAAGAACCATTTCAGTACACCGGAAATATGACCAAAGGCGTTGTGATCTCCTTTGCCCACGGCGGCGGCCCAATGCCCCTTCTCGACGACCCCTCGCACAAGGAAATTACCTATTCCTTGAAGAATCGCGTCCCCAAGATTCTGCGCCTGGGTACGGACAAGGCACCAAGGGCTATTGTGTTGGTCACCGCGCATTGGAGCGAGAGGGTTCCTACCATATCGAATGGGGACAAACATAGGCTGTACTACGATTACGGTGGAATGCCGGCTGCCATGTACAGGCTGAAATATGACGCGCCTGGAAGTCCAGCTATCGCGAAGGAGGTGTTCGATACATTTCAGAATGCGGGACTGAAGCCCGATACCGATAGCGAGAGAGGTCCGTATTCGTCTTCAACATTATTGGCACAAAGACTGCTTGGACGTTGCCAGAGCTCCGTCTCTACAGATCGAGTGCCGTACACGCTCCAAAAACACAACCCACGCCATTCGCCAAACCCAAATACTTCCAAGGTCAAACCAGAGGCTAACAAATCACAGGCTGGGACCACGGCGTCTTCGTCCCCATGCTCCTCGTAAACCCAAAAGCCGACATCCCCATAATCCAAGTCAGCGTCCTGACCTCGGAAGATCCAGCCACCCACCTCAAGATGGGCCAAGCCCTCTCCACCCTCCGCGATTCCAACATCGCCATCATCGGCTCCGGCTTCTCCTCCTTCCACAATCTCCGCACAATGTTCAGCGGCATCACCGAAGACCCGTCCTTCCGCTCGAGAAACAAGGCCTGGAATACCGCCGTCAAGGAAGCGGTCGGGGAAGCGGATGTGGAGAAGAGGGGTGAGAAACTGTTGGGGTGGAGGAAATTCCCTAATGCGTATGAGATGCATCCCAGAGGCGGTGCTGACCATTTCTTGCCACTGATCGTATGTGCCGCTGCTGGTGGACCCGGGAAACCGAAAATGTACACGGATAAATTCTTCAAGTTGGATATGTACTCCTTTTACTGGGACGAGGAGGAGTAGTCGACCCCCTTCTCTCCCTATTGCTTTGAATATCCACATCATCGATAATGATGATACCAGCCCTTTATTTCCATTCCCTCCACGCGAAGGAATCTAATCAATCGGGTATTTCTTCATCATTGCTGGGTGTTTTATGTCCAACCCAAATACATCCTTCTACATATTCCTAGATAAGAGTGACAAGACGACCGTGGAAAAAAGTCCTTCCGAAACACGCGCCAGCTACATACCTAGAGCGAAGAATATGCAAACTCTGTGACAAAAACAAAAACACGCCCAAAATGCAAGGCATATGCTACAAGATTGATTCATCAGGTCGTAAATCAGTACATGATACAAGCTAGGCTCTCCTTTTTATGACAACAAACTCACTTCTTCCCCTTCTTCTTCTTGTCAGCTACCGGCTGCTGTATATTCCCAAGAATAGCATCAAAAGTCTTTGTCGGGTCACCTGCACCGCTTCCAGTCGCGGGGCGAGAAGAACCGGGTCTCGGTCCCAAAACGGGAGAACCAGGTTGCGAGCTCATTCCCGTAAAGCCACCCGGTCCGAAAGCGCTCGAACCAGGCATCGGCAGTGCTTCAAGGCCGCTCAGCATGACAGACTGGCGGTTACTGCGACGGCCTCCCTCACTTGCAGGTGAAGCAGATCTCGAGCGAGGTGTGGATGACAGAGCACCGGGAGCCCCGAATTGCGGAGGGGGAGCAAGCGCTTCTATGCCACCCTCATAGTCGAGGCGGTCAGGCCGATGAAGTGTCTCTTCCACCGCGGCGCTCAACATGGTCGAATGCTTCGTCCACTCTTCAGCTTTGATCCAGCAGTGACTCCGCCTGTAAGTGCCCTCGACACCAAACTCAATGATGTCTGAAGGAAGGGATACAACACCTCCACCACCAGCAACAGCGTAATAAGTATACGCAGTGCTCATCTCCTTGGCCCATGGCACGCCAGATCTTGGTGGTTCGCAGAGGAAGTGCTCAACGCCTTGCGTCCACTTGACTGCCGGTGCGTCAACGACGAGCATGGGTAGAGACTGAATGATGGCGTAGAGGAACAGCCACTGCCCTTGTCGCAGATCGCCCAGATGACGAATGGTGCTATTATGGGCTTCATGATGCTCGTACTCTTTGAACGAATCGAGAAACGGTGTGGAAATGTTGGCATCTTGGTTGTATGAAGCTTTAAGAACCTCGTTGAGGCTTTCCTTCTTCAATTTCTTGGCAGTTAATTTCTTGTCTGCTGAAGCATTACCGCTCAGTTTGAGCTGCGGGATGAGTGGAGTGTCAAAAGGAATCGGTGGCTGAACTGGAGGCGTGGAGCGGTCATATTCATTCAGCACCTTCCTCAAAGCGCGTTGCATAGGACCATCTGCATCTTCGGTATCGTCATCTTCAATAACCATGTCTGTCGTCCGGGTGGTAAGAGATTGTCTATCCACAAGCAAGTCGTAAAGGTTTCCTAGGTCCTCGTACAAATCCTTGAGAACGATCCTGTTCAGCCCACTTGTCTCGAGGGTATTCTTCTTCGAGCTAGCCTTTGGAGGCCAAGATCCGTACTTGGAGCGGTAGTAAGACATGAACCATTTCCGCGTGCTGTTGAATGCCACTCTCCACTCCTCGAACTTGACTTGTTTCGACTCGTCTGCAGTTTTCGAATTCATGATCCCGGAGAAAATGGCAGGGAAATCAAAATCTCCCAGCTTCGCATTGATGTTTCGTTTTCTTTGATCGAGGTCCAGCGCAGCTCTCTCCATTCGGACCCGTGTCTTGGCACTGATCATGTCGAATTTGGGGTCCTTGAGTTCAACGATATCATACCATTTTCCGACTCCATGAACGAAGGCCTCGTTGTAAAGAAGTACACAGCGCATCTTCTCTCCCAAGACAATTGCTTCAATCGTCGCGGTGCGACTTCCTCTCACATCTCCCAATCGCAGCTCTTCAATATACGAGTCAAAACTGCCGTGGGCCACCTCGCCAAAGGTAGAACCGTCCAAATTCGAGAAGCTATAGCGATTCAGAAAGTCTGCAATCTTCAAGAACACGGAAAAGATCGAAGGTCGTCGCTCCGTGGCAACGATCGACTGTCCGACAAGAAAAGCAAACAGATTACGAGCAGAGACGAGAGTGTCAATATCGTTACTGGTCAGTTTCATTGTCCCAGCTCCTCCACCGTCGGCGCTCAGAGCAATCGGCAGTTGTAAATGTATATGTCCACTGTCTTCTTCCTCGAAGTTCCGCGAGTCTAGGGAGCCCTCTGATGGGTCGGTTTGCGAAGCACTTGAATTGCTAGCATTAGCATCTCCTCTTGAGTGTGGTCGTCTTGTGGAATCTGTCGACAGATGCCTTCGTCCTGCCTGTGAAAGAGCTGCGGTGCTCTGTCCGGCGCCTGGGTAGCTGTACAGTTTGCCGAATGCCATTTCTGTGAGTACTGCGCTGGAGGAGAATATGCTCGAGGAGACGCGGAAAGAGGGGCCATGGCCAGAGGTCCGAGGAAACAGGTATACGAAAACATCGCCAACAGGATTCCACAGTTCATCGACCTTGACGCTAGTCAGTGATTATCGTTTATATAACGAAGCACGACAAACCTGGCAAGCACCCAGCAGCGCGGTCGTATCATATGCCGGTCGCACATCCCCATGACCAAGGATCCAGGAAGGTGGACTCTTCGCCACTTCCTCTTTTCCGGACTTTGTGAGTTTTACTCCACTGCCCCCAAACCAACTCTTCCTCTTGTCTCTCTTGGATGTAGTGGCTGTAGTAGGGCTCGGAAGCCCCGGAACAGCTAATGTTTGGGGACTTGGAGCCTGAACTGGCGGTGCCCCTCCAGAATTCCCCGAAGTGTTTGATCGTATTGGGTATAGGCCATTCGCGGTTGTAGGTGAGGAATTGGCAGAGACAGCTCTTCTCTCAGACGGGTTTGGAAACGGTTTTCTCCGCAGGGCATCAGTTGTATCGATGGGCGGTAGATGCACACTTGGTACCTGAGCGCTGGCAGCTCGTTGTTGTGGAGGAGGCGGAGGCACCCACGGTGCATTTTGGTGGTGCACAGAGGCAGATTGATGATGGCTGACAGCTCGCCGTTCTGTGGGTAACGGGGCAATGAGATTTGGGGTGGAGCCGTTGTTAAACATTTTTGACAACCTGTTGGTCGACTTCTTCTGTTGGTGGCCCATTTGGGGCGAATGAGGTGAAAGTTTGGACAGAGGCAGGAGAAGGGAGTATTTGGTAAGTTGAGTATGCTAGTAATGAGCGTCGTAGGGGTATGGTCCGGGTTTTAGGGGCATTCGAAAGATGGTCTGCAAGGAATGGCAGCTGGGAGAGAGGTGTTGGCTCGGATGTGGCTATGCTACGACGGACAGCCTCGTTGAAGTCACAAAGACAATCTATAATAAGACCGGTGTGGCACCAACACAGACAAAGAGATGCCGAGCAAGAGTTGGCAGAGAAAAGCGCGGGCGAATCAAAGAGGCCTTCCTGTCTCCTAAACAGTGAACCTAGAACATGTTTTTGATTTTGATATTTCAAAACCAAGGGCATGCATGACGTATCAAAGGCAGGGTTTTCAAGCTCCGCTTTTCCGCTTTTCTCGCTTCTCTTCTTGATGACAAACAGCCGAATCAGAGGGAGGGTAGATCTCAGGGCCGTCGGGAGTACGGCGAAGTGAACTGAAGGAAGAGTGAGGGAAGGGCCGAGACAGGATTGTTAAACACAATGTGGAGTGGATGCAAAGATTCCGTACCAAAAGAAACCCCCAGCAGAGTACCTGGCCTACCCGCTCCAGCCGTGATCGACCCATGTATCGGAAGCGGTACCTACAGTAGACAGCATATCGCCTGCAGCAAACATCTGTGTCTAATTACCATCGACCAACTGCCTAATGCCCTCTGCAGCCAAATTGTTCCGAACTTCCCTTTCTTCCGGAACCACCGTCATCGGACAAGCACCGCTGCTTGCTAGAACTGGTCTCGCTGGTCTTGCTGCAAATATGGCGTCAACGGCTGCGGCTCAACAACTGCCCGCAACATCGCCTAAGCCACCACCCCTCATCAACCTATTACGAGGTACGCACTCAGCACTCCTCGAGACGGGCACAGAACTCATAGGCATAATCTCAAAGGCTGGCCAAACGCATCCCTCCTCCCTTCAGAGCTCCTGCGAAGCGCTGCAGACCACGTCCTATCAGACCGCTCCCTCGCCGTTCCAGCCCTCGAGTACGGCCCAGACTGGGGCGATCAGCTCTTGCGTGAATCCCTCGCCAAATGGCTGACCGATTTCTATTCTTCGCCTGCGCCTATTGGCGTGGATAGGATCGCAATCACCGGAGGCGCCAGTCAGAACCTGGCTTGTGTATTGCAGACATTCACCGATCCGGGATATACAAGAAATGTATGGATCATAGCACCAGCATACATGCTGGCATTCCGCATCTTTGGCGATGCGGGCTTCGAGAAGAAGTTAAGAGCTGTGCCTGAGGATGACCAGGGATTGGATGTGGCATACCTCCGTCAGGCAATTGACGAGAGTGAGAAAGATGCCCAGGCAAAGGGTAACGAGGTGCCGCAGTTCAAGGCACCCAAACCTTGGAGTAAGATTTACAAGCATGTCATCTATTGCGTGCCGACATTTTCGAATCCATCGAGTAAGACGATGAGCTTGGCAAGAAGACAGGAATTAGTCAAGGTTGCAAGGCAGTATGACGCCCTGATCATCACCGATGATGTGTATGATCAATTGCAGTGGCCTGCTGGTCGATACAAGGTTGACGAGCATGATTTCGCATCCATGAAAGCGGTGATGCCTAGATTGGTTGACGTGGACAAGGTTTTCGAAGGTGGAAGTGAGCGAGATGGGTCAGATGGCTTCGGGAATACTGCCAGTAACGGAAGGTATACAATATCGAACCAAGATGCAAACCTCGACATCAATTGACGCTCTTAGTTTCTCCAAGATATGTGGACCAGGGGTCCGTACAGGCTGGGTGGAAGGTCAGTCCCTACTCTCTCCATGTGATCCTTTTGTACCACTTTCCGCGTGAGGTTGTCTCAATTTCCCGTTGCACAACGTCTCGCCTAGACTAACCAGCATAACACAGGAACCGCCAAACTGGCCTACGGCGTTTCACAAACGTAAGCTCTTATTTACCAAAATCCCCACTTGCCATTCTAACACGCTTCATAGCGGCTCATCCCGTTCCGGCGGCGCACCCTCCCATCTGACAGCAACGTTCCTCGCCAATCTCCTCTCTCAAGGAAAACTTCAAACCCACATCTCAAACTCATTGCTTCCAACTTACCACCGAAGGTATCACCTACTTCTATCCGCTATACAGCAACATCTCGTCCCGCTAGGCTGCGCACTGCCTCCCACCACCAAAGCGCTAGGCGGGGAAGGTGTAGCGGGTGGCTATTTCATGTGGCTCACGTTACCAGAAGGACTAAGCGCAAAGGACTTGGCAGAGAGATGTCAAGCCGAAGAAAATCTTGTCATTCCCGGTGGAGGGTTATTCGAAGTGCCTGGCGATAGTAGAAACGAGGGGACAAGATTTGACGATTGTGTTCGTCTGTGCTTTACGTTTGAGGAAGAAGAGAGGTTGACAGAGGGTGTTGTGCGGCTTGGAAATGTAATTCAGAGAATGCTCAAAGGTGAAGCGCTCCTTGAAAAGTCAGAGGAACAGGCTGGAAAGGATGCTACGAATGCTTTTTGGTGAGGCTTCGTTTGGTATAAGAGGATGCAACAAGACCTGTTAGATGCCCGAAGATTCAGTCTCGTCATTCGACGAGACAGAGTATGTCTTAATGCAGGAGAGAAAAGTCCGAGAGGTAGCAACAATCTTCCCGCTATCGGCTCCACAATCTCTCCATCAGCCTCGTCTCTTTCATAAATCAATAAACGCCGCCCATGCAAATTTTCTCTACCCAGATCAGTTGAAGATGCTGGTGCCCATCCCTTTCCGAAGAAGAGCCAAAAAAAACGCCGTGCCCCGCTAGTTGAAATCAAAGACACTTCGTCACTCACTCCCTCACTCACTCACGCACACGTGATCTCCATCATTAAGATGATGTGTATGTCTGTTTGGGGAAGGGGTAGGAGGGACCGAGCTCCTTGATGCTCAGTTTGGCGAGCCATTGACCGAGATCGACGCATGTGTCGAGCGGTTTGCCTTGGACGACACCGGCCATGAAACCGCCGGCGAAGGCGTCACTAGATGGTGTTGTTAGCAGAGATTTTGAGAATGGGAGGGGTGAGTGGAGAGATGCGTTGCCCCTGGGAAAAGCGCCTGGTCATAAAGCACTAGATCGAAGCTGAATCGATATCGCCACATTCCTCAAGATCTGGCATCTCGCGAGTTGCATCGCATCTGTTCGGACTGGCAAAATTGAATGCAGATTCGGATGAAAATCGACTTACCCGGCACCGTTGGTGTCATTGATCTCTTCCTTTGCAATCTGATGGACAGGGTATGTCTTTACCTCAACACCACCGTCTTCTTTCTGGAAAGCAACAATGGTCGGGTCAGTCCCCTGAGTGACAACAGCATACCGCTTTCGCTTCTCATTCTTCTTCGGCAACTGCGCCAACGCCTTTGCAATCTCGGTGATATCAGTCGTGCCCAAGTTATGGCTTTCCGCATAAGTCAGCGCCTCCGTCTCATTACCAATAACGTAATCCCAGTACGGCGCCGTGCTGTCCAATTGATCCTTGAAGAACTGGCAAATAAAGGGCGCACTTAGGGAAAAGGCAAACACCTTGTTCTCCTTTACTGCCTCTTCCCCGAGCGCGAGGATGGCTGGCACGCACACAGTAAGGTGGTATCCACCAACATAGTACACCTTTGCCTGCTCAACGACCTTCCAGATCTCAGGCGACTTCAAGTGTTCCAATTTGTAGTTATTCGCGGCGGCCAGATCGGTGCACATGGAGCGGTTATGGCCCGTGATGACGACACCACACCGACCTGTCGGAACTTTCTCATCGTGGAGGTACTCGGTGCGTAGACCGGCTTTCTTGCACGTTTCCACGAGCGTATCGGCGTATTTGTCCTTTCCAACACAGCCGATGTAGACGGCTGAGTTTGGAGGTAGGATGTACTGCGACGGTCAGAAGTGCATTGGGACGCAAAAGTACGAGGCATACCTGAGCTCCACGAGCTGTGTTCTGAGCAGCACCACCAGCAATCAACTTGGCATTGTAGTTTTGTAGTAGGTCTTCGTAGAGTCCCATATGTTTCTCCTCAGCTAGAATGGCATCGTTTGCCTTGAGTCCGTACTTCTCGAGAAGCTTCTCGTCACTGTAATAAGTTGTTAGATCATAGTAAGAACTGTGCCTGATGCTTTTCTAGAGCCCAATGAAGTCAAAGCACTGTCTTCCAAAGGCTGTTTTCCAAAATTGCTCAATTCTTCCAATTTGCAATCCCCCACCTCCAGGCTCAAAGAAGAAATCAACGTACCCTACACCCTGAATGTCAAGGAGCGGGTTTTCAAGGCAAAGAAATTCGAATTGGCCCGCCATTGTCGGTTTGTAAAATTTCTTGCGGTATGTAGGGTAAAACAGGAATCGTGAATGTTGT
This sequence comes from Venturia asperata, assembly GCA_003689335.1. Taxonomy (NCBI): domain Eukaryota; kingdom Fungi; phylum Ascomycota; class Dothideomycetes; order Venturiales; family Venturiaceae; genus Venturia; species Venturia asperata. The sequence goes on from QWWL01000021.1 coordinate 300,807, forward strand.
GGTTGTTGACGCGGTGCAAAGGTGGGGTGTTGATTTCTATGAGAAGCGCATAGAGCTAAAGGTATACCGATTTTCAGGGCTCCACGACATCGGAGGCTGATGAATCTGGGATCATATATCGAAAACATCAGACCTTACATGGCATTCACGACGTTAAATATCTACAGGTCGGAGACAGTTCAGCTGTGCAAACAACGAGCAAGAAAACGGATTTCCGACGTCGTGTGCAACATGGCTATATAATTCTCAGCTGTCCGCATCCAATCCATCCTAGTTACGTGAGGAAGGTCGGACCGAAGCTGACTTGGAGGCCCAATAGTCATTTTCTGAAAGTGACGAGACCTGACATGAGGTGGAAGAAATAGTGGTAAAAGATGAATGCAAGACGCTCAAAGACTCCAATTCAGCCTGCTTCTAGCCAACCCTTGAATGTCCCCAAAAGACATGATAATGTGCCACACATAACAGAACCAGCTAGGTATACAAGGAGCCATCCTCCACGTTTTACTAGACAGCAGAGTATCCTCCTCTTGACCCACCACCCTGCACCGTCGCAACTACCCTTCTTCCAAAGTCCTTCATAATGTACGGAATGTCGCGGATCGTGTCACCGTGAGGGAGTAGATCCCAGCCGCGGGCTCCGTATCGGTTGTAATTGAGCCAGGAGCCGAAAATGAGGTAGGATGCTACTGCGAGGAAGAGACTTGGGCTTGTTAGTCAGAACTCGCAGCATTTGTGGGTGGAGTGTAACTCACATTATGATGAACCAAGTGAAGAAACCCCAGCTAGATCCTTTATTCGGAGAAGACGGGTTGTTAATGGCATCCTCACACGCATATTTCGTTGACCATGATATGCGCAGAACGCCCCAATCTTCCTTTGCGATCTCTTCGTCCTTATAGGAGATCAGTCTCATAGGTTCTTTCTTCTCTTTGCCTGCATCGTCTTGTTCAACAATACTTTCGGTCTTCTTGTCGTCGTCGCCCTCTTCAACAGTGTCGTCCTTATCGGTATCTGTGCCGTCCGTATCACGATCGCAAAGAAATTCAATGATGGCCTTCTGCTTTTTGCCCTTCTGACCCTTCTCCGGCTCAAATGGTACCAAGCCTTCAGATAGCTCCAAGCTCAAGCCTTCTTCTTGAGAATCAGAGTGTGATCTTGAGCCTTTGAGACGATGCACTTCCGCGTCTAGAGGCTTCCCTTTCCGCAGACTGTAGTCGCCAGCAATCGGAAAGACTCCCGTTATCATCGTCGAGTTCTCAATTGTGTTGGTGGTCCTTTCAATACCACAAACTGCCGGCAATAATTAGCACGCGCCCTCGGGAGGCGAACGGTTCTTGTCCGCTGATGACCTGGGCAATCTCACCTCTGGTTCCTCCCGGACATTGTTCTTGTGCATCGACTCCCTTCTTCTTTCCTATCGGCTTGCAAATATCGATCGTGAATGTCGTGTTTTTGGTAGTAATGCCTTCTTCTCTGACCCAGTGCACAGTTCTATCTCCGCCCAACTCTTTGAGGTTCCATTGGACTCCTTTAGATACCACTTTGGAGCAGTCGAAGCTGGGTGAAGCTTGTATGAAGGTCGGTACGGAGAGAAGGAAGGCAGCCGTGTGGAGGAACGAAGATCGCGGACGCACCATCGTGGTGTATAGAATGAGAAGTGGATGCGATGACTGGAGGTTAAGGTAGTAGACGGTTTGGCGAGGTATTAGGGGCAAAAGAGTGACGAGAAATGTGAATGGGACACGGTTCGGGTTTACTTAACGGAGGTATCTGCTTGTCAATCGAGCGTCACGTCGGCATGATGGGACACGTGATCATTAGACGCTTTCGTACTACTGTCAAAGCAATACTTTCTTTTATTGAAGCAGACAGAATGCTTGCAAACTGCATTAATGATAACTGGAAGCACGCTAGTGATACATGATCCCCCAAGCAGTAGCATCCACTTCTCCAAAACTCCCATCCATGTCGAAGATGTCCATAAACTCCTGACAAAATGCCCTCGTGTCTCTGCAAAATCATATCAATATCGTTACCTTCTTTCACTCTCAACAGTACATAGTCTGGATCAAGTGCCCTGATGTTTCCGCAGAAACGTATCACTATCGACACATTCTTGCCGGATGACTGCCGTTTACCACTGCCCCCAAACCAAACCGTCGAAGCGCTTACTAGCACTCTCCAGTGACCACCAAGACAGCGGTGTCATGAGCACCGACGTTGAGGCCAATTCCATCTTTAATACATCCCAGCTCATGGTCTGTCCAAGCATCAACGACATCGTAGGATTTTCCGGCCTTTAGTTGAGGCACTTCTTTCCACCAGACTTCTTTCGACTGTGGCGTATCGGCTACATTCAGAGCGGCAACAAGAGTTCCATGCTCGAATTTACCGGACCAGAATTCGGCAGGATATGAGGCGTTAAAAGTCCAGTTTGGGTTGGTGCCCCATTTGTACGGAGCAGCTGGCTCACCCGTCACGTCGTCTTGATTGAACGCAAGTAAGTATTTGTTCTTGAGAATGTCGACTTTTGCGTTATCGAGGTTGGCGAGGTTGGTCCCGATCAGCAGGGGTGATTTCATAATCGCCCAGAGAGCAAAATGCGATCGGTTCTCTTCGATGGTCAATGGGCCATTTCCGACCTCAAGCATGTCGGGATCTGAATGGCCGTAGAAGTTGACATGGTTCATGTAGAAAGAGTTTTCGTTTAGAATCTCTTTGATTCGTGGCCAGTTCGCTGTGACTTGAGTTAGCAATGTGCATCTTCGATTGCTGGCTCGATTCTGGCAGAGTATAGAGCCAGTTGTGTGCAATTTTACACGACTTTGTCCCTTGCGGAAGTCGAAGTAAGGAATGTGTCTGGCCATGTTCATGTCAAACATCACCAATAATTCTTCTCCGTCAATCTTAGCACGACCGCCATGAAGCTGGGTTTACTCTCGTTCAGGGAAGAAGATTCGTTGTTATGAACGGGGGATTTACCTTGGATGTCGCCTGTTGATCTCCAAGATTGTCCTGTCTGGTTACCCCAGGTCTGGACGGCCGCTTCACCCCATTCGCAGAGACTGTAGAGCATTGGCCGTCCTGTCTTGATGATGGCATCACGCATTGCACTGAATCGTTTAGCGGTTTTCGATTTGCTCCAATCGTAATCCTTTGGGCAGTAGTTGCCAGGAACACTTTAGTCAGTCAGCGATGTAAGGCAAGAGTTGCAGCATGACATGGTATAACCAAGTGAATGTTAGGAGATTTTGGTAGATAACGACGGATTGGGCCTTATGGAATTTTCCATTGGCGATCTCATCTCTATTACGCGGGGTTATAACTCACCCTTCGCAAGTGCCATTTGGATGAACGTATTCTGGTCGATGGTTGTCTAGATCGGCAATGCACCATTCGCATTCATCTTTGCGATCGTCCGGAACGTTGCAATTGTCGTATTTGATGTCTGGAAGCGTTAGATATGATAGTCGATGAGCACGGCAGTCTCAGACAACTGCAGACAATGACGCCTGAGCCTGGCGTAGCCGAGTTAACTCAACTCGGCACTTGTTTCAAAGTCATGGGAGTAACACTCGGCTCCTTCGAAGTCTCCAAAAGCTGGCATCATACGCCATGATCTTTCGCAAAATATGCAACTTACAGTCAATTCCCCAATCTGCCCACGTCTGAGCATCTAGTTCTTCGTGGTCCAAGCTCGCAGGATATCCTGCGCATGTCTTTGTGCCAGCGCTACTATAGATACCGAGCTTCAGGCCCATGCTGTGAACAGTATCAGCAGTTCCCTTGATCCCTTTTGGAAACTTGGCGAGGTCTGGCTGAAGTCGTCCAGTGTTGGCATCTCGTCCTGCTTCAATGGACCAGGCGTCGTCAATGTTGACGTAGATGTAGCCAGCGTCCTAGGAAATGTTAGACGAAGAGTGATCCCGGGCATCGCGAAGAGTATATCAAATTGCCTCCATCCAATCCTACAACCTAGATCCCGTCATTGCTTTGATAACAGCAATATTGGAGAGTTTTCGATCTCAACATCGCTAGGGGCTATGTCAAGGTCGACGTCCAGTCAAGATCCATTTCTGAATCACATTGACTTCATGCTGCGAAAAATTTGATAGATAAAATAAGGGACTGCCAGTACTGCATCTGACACCTACCTTAAGGCCCAGATCCACTAGCTTCTGTGCTGCTGACAAGAATAATTCTTCGTTGATGGTCTGACCGTAAGCATTCCACGAGTTCCACCCAAGAGCGGGTAGCTTGCCGACTTCAAGATTGCCGAGTAATCCCTGAGGCGCGGGAGCAGCTAGCACCAACGGAACTAGCAAAGCAAGGATTGTAAGCATATTGATCGTGGGGTATGAAATCGGAAAGTGTGCCGAGTGTTGATAAGTTTTGATAGAATTTTGACGACGGCAGAGACCGTAGTGATATAGCTGGTGAGGTTACCCTCTACAACCCTGAGATCATCCGCTCTTTTGGCGTCAATCGCACGAGGAGAGGGCCCATGACCGTTTTGATCACCGCATGAGGCTGAAAAGATGTTGGCACGGGCTGTACAAGGCCCATGACTTCATGATTAAGGCCGCGAATGAACGAGGCTCGGTGGGCCGACTACAGCGCAAGGCTTAGGAAGGCTCTTTGACCAACGAATAGAAGAACATAGGGGTTGGTATGGTGACTTCAATGTTTATATCGGGATCGTCACCACTTACCTTGTTTGTCAGACGTTTTGGGACCTTTCCTAGCCTTGTCGAACCAAGCTTCCGACGACTGAGATGTTGCACTTTCAATTGTAAAACCTAGTAGACCGTCAGCTTCCCTCCCCCCAACGTGTTGAGCTCCCCGACCATTCACTTCATTGAGCAACGGCAACTGGACGTGGCGAGCGATGACCACTGGTAATACCAGAGAGGACAAAGTTGGCCGCATTCTCACACACTTGCCACAACGTTGTCGGAAGGGATGCAATGCTCGTCACTGGTGAATCGCAGGCTTCTTCGGGTCCGAAGGGATCGTGCTTTACTGTCCTGCAAGGATCGGCCTACTGCAAAATCTGCAGCGCAGCGCAACGCAGCGCGAAATGTGACCAATTAGATGCGATATGGACCTGGCCCGGATAGTCCAGGAAAGTAAGCCGCTCTGATCCGTAGCTCCTGGAGTTGTGCTGGGTAAAAAATGAAGCAAAGGAAAACAAAGCAAACCAAAGCAAAGCAACTGTTCGTGGTGGGTGAGAGGTGTCGTGGATGTTGTGTGACCAGTTTGGGAGGAAGTGCAGGGTCCCCTGAATTTTGCCCCGCAATTCAGCTCTCGCACTGTTCGCTGTGTGTTCCGGCGAAGAATTCTCCGTCAGCCATGCTCAGATCTTACCGATCTCGTGCCGCTTCGTCACCCTTTGGGAAGGTAGGCAGGCAGACTTGGCATGTTAATGCCGAACGTTATTAGAGGATGGTCTTCAAGGTAACGCCTTGGGGAAGAGAACGTCTTGGGGTCGCTGAAGCAGCGAATAGGCACCTCTGCGCTGCTTAGTCAATTCTCTGCTTGGCGATCTACCTGAGGCGTTTGGAGTAAAACCTAGTTGGCCGTAAAGTACCGGTAGGCCGCAAGATACTATCCGGCCCGACGGGGGTGGTGCAAGATGAGCTGTCAAAACGCGGGCCTATCCCCTGGGGTAACTCGCACAGCATGAGAATAGTCGAGCATTTGATCTGCTCAATTCCTGGAGGCCAACAACGGCCATTCCTCGTCACTTGCCCTTCCCATGGCCTTGGACTGTCGCACAAAGCTTAACCGCTTGATTGGGAAAGCCTGGCTATTGGCCTGGCCATCGATATCAATCAACTGACTCTGAATAGTAGACTTGCGTTCGGCAAGAATCGGCATGTCCTGAGCGGGCAGCGAGTCGGTGAACTTGGCTGCTTACTTGACATTTCCTGCGAGCCTCGAAAGATGTCGTTACTAGGCGCAGAGCCTGCATCAGGCTTGAGAAGTTATTCTGCTCTCTGTTGTGCCGAAGCAGGGCAGAAAACAAGGAGTACTGCGCGCGGATTTGAAACACCGAAAATTGGACCTGGGTCTACCGCATGGCAGTGGCACAAGCTGAGCAGATCCTGGTGCGATAGTAAGTCATTTGGTCTCTAACAGCTGAGGAGATTCTGCGACCTTGTTTTGCACGGCCATGCAAGCAACTTGCTGCTCGGTGCTCCTCCGAGACGGACATAATGGACTAGTGGTGATCGACCAAGCCAGAATGTGCGCGTGCTGGTAATGATCAAAAATTGGCGTTTGCTGTGGACTGGATTGGACGTATGCAAAGCTGTTCGGATCTACAGAGATCTGGGCAAAAAGATGAACATCCATCGCTGAGGCTTAGTGGATTATCCCAGCGTCTAACAGTCTGCGGTGGTGGGGAAAGAGCTGAACGGATTGGCCGAATGCTTGCCACATGAGCTTCTAGCCTCCATGACATGCTGCTATCGTTCGTTGAATGCAACCTCAGAGCAGTACACGAGGCGAAGAGGTGACGGGATCGTGGAGGATAACTGGAATGCCGACACGTGCTGTGCGGGCTGTTGTCCTCCGTAGCTGTGTAGCCTCAGAGCATGCGATAGTGGTACAGGCACGCATTTTGAAAATTCCGGAAGAATAACTTGCAAAAGCAGCTTGTCCACTGCTTGATGCCGTGCTTGGGAACCATCGCATGGCAGCATGAGCTTTCCTGGATGCCTGACGTCGCCTGCGGCATCGGCTTCTCCATTGGATACTGGGGTGCTCGTTGGAGCGCTGCACATGGACGGTGAGGTTGTCAAGGTTGATGAACGAAGGCTCGGAAGAGGAGGCTGGGAAACTGGTGATAGTTCTACATCTCGCCTTTTGTGCGACTACGAGCGAGCGACATGATTTGACTTTTAACATTGAAAAAAGCCTCGAATCATAGTTCATCCACTTGTTGGAGGCTGTGGGAGGTCTCACAGTCGAGAATCCTGGCCTATTATCCAGTTCATCGCAAGGTTCAAGCACCATCAAGCTTTACTGTATATCAGCATGGAGATCTTGATCATGCTTTTGTCCCTGCCAGTGATGGGGCGCGCAACACACCGACTCGTCGCCGCTTTGCCTTCCTGAACAGCGTCGACGGTCTCCGTTGTCCATATTGGAGTCGTGCATGTCAGCCCCTGCAAATCTATCCTGGCCGATACCCATGAGTGAATCCGGGCTAATCAAGGATGCGCTCCTGATTTCAAGAACAGACGCTGATCTGATCTGATCTATGCCAAGGTTGATCAAACTGCGCTCGCCGATGAGGAGCTGAGGTCTGAAGATACGCACGATATGCGAAAACGTGCGAGTGATGGAAAGCATACTACTGCTGGCTCGATGGATGATGACAGAAATGATATAGAGGAGTGGTAAAATTGTTAGTCTATTTAGTGTTCTGAGCTGGAAACGATCCCGAGCTCAAAATATGTTCTTCATAAAGTTGATCAGCGATGGTATTGAGCATACATGAGTAGAATGGGCTTGGAGTTACACACCAGGATTTGGTAAGCGACTTGCGGAATGGGATCCACAATCTCTTGCCTTATCGCCTTAATCTGAAAAGGGAGCGGTCTCGTTACCGTGAGCCTTAGATCGTGTTCGAGCAAGTGACTCCCTGAACCACAAATCGAGTGCTTCGTTGTCACCCCTTTCCATTACATACACGATACCTCCAGTACACTGCAGAATGCCTCTTCATTGTGTGGACGACTTACGGCGGTCAAGAGTGGTGGAACACATCCCGCTTGGTACAAGGAGCCTGGAACCAAGAAAGCAAATCTCGGAATAGGCAAAGCCCGGCTGCTCTCTGGCGTTGCTGTGTTCTTCTGCTTCACTCACAGGCATCAGAGCATGGTGCTGCAACTCCAGGTTGAGAAATGTACAAAATCGGCTTTTTTGGAAGAAACAGGATGCTAACACGATACAGACAGCAAATACTGGATCTCGACACACTGTCAAAGAGTCACCTTATCACCATCGAAGCTGTCTACAATTTATTATGTTGGAAACCAATAGTCCCTCTTATGCTCGTCTTGCGTCCACTGATTGTTTTGAAGCGTGCGCGCTTTACGCAGCATGCATGAATTGTTCAAAACTTTGGTGTTTCAGGACGATGGAAGAAACGCGGCCTGGCTAGCACCACACAGCAGCCACTTCACCCAGATTGAAGGTCGTCCCAAGAAGGCGCGGGATATGGGTGACAGTCCTTCCAGAAAACTCTGACGTCTTGTCACCAAGCTAGTCTTGATGTGCCTACAGCATGGACCTTTGCTCTGACGTGAACTGACATTAATTTACTTGAAAGCTGTCTTCCAGAGCATGACACAGCGAACCTAGGAAGTCCTCCTGTGCGCGGATATCTCGAGCTTCTACTCCTGTCATTCGGTTCCCTTACCGGTTCCTGATCGCCACACCTTCTGTCACCTAGATTGCCGTCTCACCAAATGACCATTTCTGTGCGCAAATGCCTCGCTCGCTCAACCATCATTGTTTCCTTCAGTAATCTAACCGCATCTCATAACATCAATGCTTGTCGAAATTACAAAGAGGACGGAAGCACACTACACGATGGGATGTGTATATCTAGCGAAGATGCCATTCGAAAAAGAGCATCATCAGCTCAAGCATCTTGATCATTGCACAGCTCTTAAGCTCTAATTCCAGTTGATCTCGACAACAATACAAACAATAATACAACTTCTCGACACCTCCGAGAGCATCTCCATTCACGATGAAGATCTCGACCGCCCTCATTCTGATCCCAGGACTGATATCTGCCGCTCCACTCAGCCCAAACAGTCCTCTCAGGTAAGACTCGGAGGATGTCCATTCCGGATAACATGAAGTTAACGGGAAATCAGTCCTCGCACGCTCCCAGGTCTGCTCAAAGGCGATGCCTCTGACGACCTCGCCCAGGCTTCCAAAGCTTTGAGCCGTATCTCGGCAGCCCTTCAACAGTCCCAGGACAAACCATTGACTTCTGCGCTTGCGAAATTTGCCGCACGACTTGCCCTTGTAGCAAAGGCTGGCAAATCAGAGAATGGCACTGCGCTCGCTCGTCGAGAGGAGAAGGGCGGGCAGTTTCCAGGACCTGGCGGTTTTGGAGGAGGCTCACAAAAAGGAGGCTTGCAAGGTGGTGGTTTCGGCGGCGGTTTCGGTGGCGGTTTCGGTGGCGGTTCTTACCCTCAGCAGGGGGGCTATGGCGGCGGCCAAGGGCAGCAAATTGGACAGCAAGGACCTGGTATCGGTAGGTATTCAATGCTCGTAACTCTCATTTCATTACTAACGTACAGAAGGCCCAAATTCTTACCCACAGGGCCAGGCACCATGTAAGTACCGATGTTCAAAACTTGGTAACGACGATGACTGACTTTCCAAGATTCTCCGCAAGGAGGTAATTATCCAGCTTACCCACAGCAAGGCCAAGGATTCAGCGTCGCAAAAAACGCTGTCGAGAAACGACAGTTCAAAGGCTTCGGTGGTGGGTTTGGTGGTGGGTTCGGTGGCGGATTTGGCAGTGGTGGACTGCAGCAAGGAGGAGGACTACAGCAAGGTGGAGGTTTCCAGCAAGGCGGAGGTTTTCAACAAGGAGGAGGACTTCAGCAAGGAGGAGGACTACAAGGAGGAGGACTTCAGCAAGGGGGAGGTATCATTGGCGGAGGTTTTCAACAAGGAGGTCTTCAGCAAGGAGGAGGACTACAGCAAGGGGGAGGAATCATTGGCGGAGGGTTTCAACAAGGAGGAGGACTTCAGCAAGGAGGTGGACTACAGCAAGGAGGAGGGATCATTGGCGGAGGGTTGAACGGTCTCCCTCAGCAAGCCCAAGGCTTTAATGTCGTCGAAAAACGACAAATCCCAGGTCAGCAGGGCGGCGGCTTCTCAGGCCAACAGGGTGGTTTCCAAGGTCAGCAAGGCGGTGGTGTCGGTGCCGGTGTTGGAGGCGGTCAGTTCTCTTGCAGTGGCCCTCAGTGCAACCAGCAACTTGGAGGTGGTTCCCTAGGCCAAGGGTTTCCATCGCAAGGCGGTGGTGGTATCGGTCAGCAAGGCGGCCTTCTAGGACAGCTGCAGGGCGCTCTGAGTGGAGGAGCTGGTCAACAACTTGCTGGCCTACTCCAGGGTGGACAAGGACAGCAGTTCCCTGGACAGGGGCAGCAACAGGGAGGGCCATTCGGAGGTCGTCCATTCAAGCGCGATGTTGAGATTGAAGAGCGTGGACAGGGGCAGTAATGTTCTCGAACTGAGAGAATCGAAGAACCCCGCGGGTGTTATGAGATCTGGGGAGAGCCTATTGGCGAGATTGTTAGAGCCGTTCGGACGTGGTGGAAAGGTTGAGCCTAAGTGTAATCTTATAGTGTTTGTTAACGGGTAAATGTAGAAGATCGAGGTAATACATGCAAGGAAAACAGGATTCAGGTCCTTTATCTCAGATTGTGTCGCACATCATCTTACAATGGAAAGAAAGCTTTCCGAAGTGGACTGGCTTCATGGTGCTTGACGGAACGAACGATAAAGACGTTGAGACGACGCTGATCAGGATGAGATGTTATGTTTTGAAGGAAGCAGAATCGCGGTGCGCGCGTAGGACAAGTAAGAAGAGACCGCTCACGTGCTCCCAAGCATACATCTCTTACTAAGATATCATAGCCAGTTGAATTGACCTCAGCTCGAGAGCACGGAGGTATCGTTTCCAGGTAAAAATAATAGTGTGATAAAACAAAAACCGGATTCTCCAATCTGTGCCAACCGGCAATATAGTGTTGGAGCTTTTCATGGCCAAGAGAAGATCTCAAGTATGATTCTTTTACAACCTGGATCAAGTCTCCAACAGCATAATAGAGTCCAATGAAGATCCAAGTCTTTACGCTCCTGTATTGCCAGTAAGGCTGGACTGAGGGCATTCAGCCCAGCATTATGTCTCTATACTTCCTGATGATTCTCCTTGAATCGTTTCACGTCGAAGCATTGGACGGTGAGTATGCCGCGATCAGTCCCTGTGGATAATCGTGCTTAACGAAGTGAGGTTCGTCTTATATCATTGAAGTCTCACCACATCTTTTCAACTGCCTTGCCTAACATACTTGCTCAGATTGACCCGGAATCCGAGTCTTCATCATCATCAAGAGATGCCGGCAACAAGTGGGCACTGAATTTTCTGGTCAATTTAGGAACTGTCAACGGGGATATGGCCTCTGAGGACTCTCTCTTGAATTGGTGCTACTCGACCGTGGAGTCAATTAATTTTATTACTAGTAGCATCAACAAAGACGCCACGTGTGGCCACGATCACCTACCTGTCGTTTCTCTTCTCATATCATCCCTCTTTTCCTCTTTCAATCTTTCCAATAAACCACCACCCTCATTTTCACACTTTCACTCTCTATACCTGCAACAATGAGATTCACCACACTGCTCCTCTGCGATATAGCGTCCACGCTCGTCGCTGCCACTCAGGTCACCAAGTTGAAGAATGCCGCCCTGGCTATCGGTCACGTCGACCCATCCACCTCCTACGCGATTGTCTGCCCACCTGGCGCCGGCGGTCATTGCGACCAGCAGATTCACGCCGTCCCTCAAAAAAATGCCACCGCCGCCAAAGACGCTCGCGAAAAGCACAAGGGATACCACCAGAGCGGGCACGAGCCCCACAAGCCACGTGTAGCGCCCATTGTAGCTTCCCCCGACGCTTTCAATCCCAAGACTGCGACCATTATGGTCTGCTCGGGCACATACTACACTGATACTTGCGATCACCCCACCATCACTGAGGGAGTGTGCAAGCAGATGACGGTCGGTAGCCTTGGTAGGATCTAAGATCCATCATTATCAGCCTATCAGAATCCACTGGCTAATTCTACATCCTCAAGTGGGCGGGCCTCCCATCGCCGGCGGTGCCAAGGGAATGTCGTCCATGTGGCTTGGTGACAAGGTCGACAATTGCGTTCTCTCGTGCGGTTTAAACTGCGAGGATATCAACCGGGTAGGCGGACTTCAGGTTTGGGGCAATATCGAGGATATGACCATTGGTTTGCTCAAGCCCTTAAATGATATGGTAAGCAATCTGCGTTCATCTTTTCCTCATCGGAGATATTGGCTTACCAATATGTCGTAGATCTTGTCGTACAAGTGCTCCATGTCGTAAGCAGGCCGGGTGTCTGGAAAAAAGGGCGGAAGGGAAGGCACTGAAATATAGACATGGCTACACTTGGGACCTCTCAAAATGGTTTGACAGTGATGAATTCCTGGCGGGGTGATTTGACTATATATCACTAATGGTCCTTCGAAAGATTCCTGACACTGATCAGTTTCAAAACCCCATTGAAGATTGAGGATTGTTCCACACATTCCTTAGAAAGGGAACGACCTGTAATGAAAAGTGTCTTGTACCACTTACTCTCCATCCCTTGATGATCAAAACATTCAGCATGTCTCCCAATTTAATGAGACGTCTATTCCAGTGCCTCATAAGAACCCGAAATCGAGTGATTCCTTTCTGCTGACTTTCCCCTCCGCTATTTCGCTTTTCTGCTGTAAGACCCCGACGTAAACCCCTTCCACCATCCTACAAAATCAGCGACAACATTCATCCAGCATGAAAAACTTTCTTCGACTCACGCCTTTGTTCGTCTGGCTCTCGATTTTGTCTCTTAGCTTTGCAGCGCCCAATGTCGCACCCACTACCCCGGTGGTCTTCACAACAACGACGCCTGGATTGGGATCTGTGATCCGCTCCACGATCATGACTACTTTGACGCCTTCAAACATGGTCCCTCCAATCACAATCACGACAGTCCTCACCCCCGGAGCCCCCGAGCTCAGAGCCACCAAGTCCTCAACTGCAAGCTCGTCTTCTACCCCTAAGAACACGAAATCTGCGATCACTTTGTGCAAGGGGCAGAACGATAATGATTGCGAAAACGTTCCTGTCAACGATGGGGAGTGTGTCATTGTGAGTTCGTTCCGTCTGTTAGAGTCGTTCATCCCAATTCTTCTCATCTCATCCATGCAGTGGCTGGATTTACTAAATTCTGGAGTACTAGACGGTACCGAGAACCATCGTTTTTCCTGGCGGCGCGTTCAACCCCATTTCCTCGATTGCTATGCGAAGCGATATTGCGGAATGCAGTTTTTATGACGGTACGTCGTGTGAGGATGGGCGGAAGGGGGGACGGGTGACGAGGCTGAATGGGAGTAGCGAAGGGTACATGGGCGTTGGACATGTCATTGATTCTATCAGGGCCGTCAAGTGCGTCTTAAAAACGTGAGATGTTGTTCGTGTGTGGATTCATGTGTGGACGGATGAAATGTCGCAATTTTTGGAAAACAGGAGGAGGAGAAACTAATTTAAAGTTAGCGGGGTATGGGACGGCATTCCTGAGATCATTATTGATTTTCGCAGAATTGACGATGTTTGTCTTGGCCCTGGGAGACAAATTCTACGGCTCGATGGCAGAATTTCTTGCCGGTTCGGTCATTGTTCTCTTTGTCCCTGCGGCCGGAGAGCGCGGATTTTATGTTCGTCGGACCATTTCCTACGAGAAATGCAATGATTTCCATACTCTGAGCCCATGGCCATGATTGAAAGGGAAAAAGGTATACAATCATTGTACGGATTCTTCGTTCGGTCTTCCTCCTTTCCGCATGGTAAGAATACGGGCCATCGATCTCGACCGAGTGCGCAGGTTCGCTTTCCTCTATTCTGGGTTGATAAAAAGAAGTTGGGAAGAGAAAAGTACTGCAGGTGGAATGATGAGGAGACGAGCGTTCGGACATACCCCCTGTCTCACTCGGCGATTCCCCGGGTCTCTCTTAACCTGAGGTATGTCAATCGGCCTCTCTATCCAACATCACCTTTGTGGTCATCTGAATCATCTGTGGTCCATTCGCACAAAGCGCAATATTTGACGACAATCACCGGTTGAAGCTCTCTAGTTTGCAGGCAAGACAGACTCGAAGAAGGATTCATGGGAAGCCTGTTATCAATCCGGCCAGGAAAAGAACGAGCAAGGGAAAATTGGACATTTCCTGTCAACGCTGATATCAAGAACTTCAGTGTCGGCGAATATTTTGGGCATTAAGATGGTGGTATTAGTGCAACGCCAGTCCGTTGAGATGGAGAGCTTATCAGTGAAATAAGCTGAACATGACCTCAATCGACGAGCAAAATAATACTCCCATTACACCAAAGTGACGACAGCGGACTCGCTTTTTCGTCTATTTGATGGCCGAGCTTTAATTGTCACACTCGATAATAACAGATTTGAACTTCTCCCGTCTCTGGAAATTGGCAAAAGCCAAAACATCGACATAATGATCCGCCGGATCACCTGCTGGCGTGGAACGTGTTACTGGGGCTACTTTGGGATAAACTGCCACTGGTAAAGTCAATTTGAGTTTTCCCGAATTACCAACTAGCAGAACTGGAAACGCTGTATTGAGTTCGGACGATTATGGCAGGTGAAGCTGTCTTCGATCTCATTGTCGAGAAAAGATCTGCTATTCGGTCAGGACATAGTCTAACCAAAACTTGGCGTCCAGCTATGTTTCGTAGCTGTCCACCAAGACCGATTTCCCACTCTTGGTCGACTTCTTCTATGCCCTCGGCACCGAAACTTCATAATGTCGCTTTTCAGAAACACTGATTACACTGTCCGCTTAGCGATTGTAACCCCATCCGTATATCAGACGTCAACACATTTGAACACGGAAGGTATTTTGGTACATTTGCGTCCTTGACTTGCTGCTTACACTGAATCAGCGTGGAGAACATGCTTTCTTGCTATGCAGTCATTGCGAGCATCAGCAGTGTGAGGCAGAGCAAGAATAATACATGAACTTTATTCTCTCTCACGATGAGAAATGTACTTTCTTCAATGACTAAAATACCATAGAGCCTGGCTACAAATTTATCTTCAAAATTCAGATGAATCCAGCTTCTCGTGGTCGCTCGTTAACAGAATGTCAAATTGAAAGCACGGCAATGAGAAGGTGCAGGAGAAATTCAAGTATCGAAATCTTATGTGGATACACCCAGAGATCGAATTCGTGTCTGTTGGGTGTCACCCAAGGGTGGTTTCGCCTACTGCCATGGTAATTTCGTGATTTTCGAGATATCATTTCAGCACTCGTTCTCCCAGCATAACCATGAGCTAACCATGAATGTTTTCACTTAGAATACTCCATTGAAACCACTTATTTTCATATTCCCATAAACATCTTCGCGGCTCACCCTCCATCTCCAACCAAAGACCAACTCCCCATTCCCACTCATCATTTCATCACAGTAAAAGAAAAATAGACTTGGGATTACGTCGGATCAGGGGAGGGGAGGTGGCAGATACGCACTTGATTTGGAGCCGATGGTCGATGAAGCTTGGTTCGACATCCATCGGAGCCATTTTGAGAACCAAGATGATGCTCGCTGGTTTGCCGGAGCAATCTTATCAGACTCCAACCAAAGAGGTGAGTAACGTGCTTCAGTCCAAGGTAGAGCAGAAAGGGATTTACGAATTATTTTGAATTAATCCAAACGGAATCAATTCAAGCCCGTTCCATCTCCCCACACATCCTTGAACGGCACACCACCAAGCTCCTTCATGGCCGCCTGGATCCCCACCAGCTTCCCCTCATCAATCTTAAAATACTCATTCAACCACAATCCATAGTTCAAGCCTCTGCTAGCCGGCTTGTCAAAATAAAACGCTCCCATCACAACACCAGTAAGCGTATCGACAACCCACCTCCTCTCCCTAACAATCTGTTTGAACTTGTCCAATCCCTTGGTGCAAGTCGTCGTGGTCTGAACCCCATTCTCAATACGGGGACAAATAGGGCCTTGAGGAATTGCCGAGCCATCGCCGGCTTGGATACCAGAGGGATAGAGATTGGCGATCCGTTGGAGTTCGTTGCGGGCTAGGTTGCCAGCCGTGGGTGCGGACCATAATGGAGGTGCTAACGTTGCGAAATTTTCAGGCTTGAAAAAGGAGTGAGAGCCTTTCAAGGCATTCAAGATCTCGATTTCAGTCCATTCGCCCGATTCGGTAGCTTTGATGCGCACGCTCATGATAGCTGGGACCTCGGCACCTCCATCCGCTGGCTTTTGCTTGGCGAGCATGAATCGTGCGATGGTGCAGATTTCAGTGTCGATAGCTGTGATTTTGAAGTCGGAGTAAAGAGCAGTCGTGTTGGTCCAGGCGCTGGAAGCAAGGGAGGTGAGGAAAATGTTATTTTGGCTTATTTTGACATTCGGAGCTGGAGTTGTGGTGCTTGCAGCGCCGTTGAATTTTGCTGTGAAGCCGTCGAGGGATTTCTGGAGGACATCACGCGTGCAGACCGCGAGGGCGAAAGTGGCGTGAATTCCGAGAGCGATTAGCGCAATTAAAAATTGCATTGTGAAGAAGTAGAGACAGTGAGGTGTGTGGGAATATTAGGTGCATTGTGGTAGAGGAAATCAGTATATTGTTATAGAGAGATTCGTTTATTACCAGGACGAGAATCGCTTCCTCAACTCTGGCAAATTGAACTAAGGCGAACAGAAACCGAGAGCCGAGAGTGACAAGACCAAAGCAGGCGATTCTCGGAGCAGACAAGGGGTCGCGCCGAGTGTGCAGAAGCAGCCTCAGTTGCTTATAAGTAGTACTATACCTGAAACTTCCACAGAAATCCGTCCTTGAAAATCAGTTTGGAGGGAACGACCTCCGCCTGCCCGCTGATATACTGTGGTATATACAGCTGATCACAATTCCAACGTACATTCTCTATCTTTGATAACTAAACATCCCACTGGTACAATAGATCTAGGTACAAGTCACAAAAGCGCAGTGAAAGGTCCACCTGGAAGCAAAAAATCAGCTTGTAGCTAGCATTTGACGTCGCAAGAACAGCCCTGGATCAGAAGAGATTGTCAAACTTCTCACCGGTTGCTTCCTCCGCTTTCGCAATTGCTCGTTTGTACGCGTCCCTTTCCTGCAGTCGATTGACATATGCGTCAAGTTTAGGATATTTGGCAGGTGTCATGCCAGCACTATTTCTAGCACTTTCGAGGGGAAAAACGAGCATGATATCGGCGCCAGTGAGCTTGGGTCCGCACATGAACTGGCCGTCCTCGGGGCTGGAAGATAGTTGAGACTCAAGGAATTTGTAGTGGGTGCTCAAGTTCGGCGTCAAGAAGATGGCTTCGACTTGACTAGCGATTGCCTTTGATATCGGTCGCACGATCCAAGGCACCAGTGGGCCTTTGAGTTCTGCTTCATGTCAACAAGAGCTGGATAGAAAAATGGTTTGTGAAACTCACGATCGATGACAAGAGTCATGACAAGGAAAGGCATAATGCTCCCTTCGGCGTAGTGCATATAGTAGCGATAACGCATCCATTCTTCGGTCTCCGCACCTGGCTGGCCCTCTTTTCCGGCAGGATACCGGGCTGGGATCAATTGAGTGCCGAAGTGCTCGATCAAGTACTCAACAATGGCACCAGTCTCAGCTATAACAACTGGCGGGCCTTCCGGGCCTTGCACAGTAATGACTGGTGACTTGCCGAGCGGGTGAATGTCTTTCAATTCTTTTGGTGCGAGCTTAGGAGAGCGTTAGTACGAGCGTTCGTGGAATCTCTAAATCAACAATGTGAACCAATTTTTAGATGCAGGATCAGTGTTCGAGTACTGAGATCTATGACAAGGCGAACCCGGATTGGGGACTAGAAAGACTTTCACAGACTCGGGTCAAGCACACACCGTTCGAGAAGGTGCTGAGAACGGAAAGCAATGTTGACTCAAAGCAAGGGCTTCGCCACCGAAGGTGAATACAGAATTCACTCACCATGTCGTCGCCACGCTTGTAGACCTTGAGGTCATAGTCGACCTTGAGTTCTTCGAGAAGCCAGAGCACACGGTGGGCGCGCGACTTGTTGAGCCTGGAGACTATTAGCGGTTTGAACGAACATCTAGACGCGTTGATTGCAATGCAGAATGGTCAATGATTTGTCAAATCTCGTTCTTTTTGGCCCTGGAAGAAACGCTTATATCTGCGAAAGAGCGTCCCGCAATTTTGACGCCGACACCACTATCGCGATTTTTCTCTCCCAATTTAAATGTTCGTGACCTCTGCTCAAAACTGACGATCCAAGAAGCTTTCGTGAATTGGAAATTGAGAAGAAATGAATTTAAAGTGACAAATGGCGCGTAGACGCTCATTGGAAAAAGCTGGATCCTGACGTACCAATGAAGAGTGACTTTTGCAGTTGGCTTGGTGGTGGAAGTCTGTTCAGCCATGGTGGTAGAGGGTAATTTTATGGAGGGGGCAATAATGGAAGCTGGTCAATCGAAAAGAAGGACCTTCGAAGGTACATGTAGACGTTCAAAGGAGCTTGGGCTCTACCGGGCGGCTGCCAAGGTCTAGCATGTGAGGAGGCTCGGCTCGGCGATGTCGATGAATATGGATCGCATGAAAAGCACTGAGCTCTGGACTCGAGACATGGAGCTGACCCTGGCATATCGCAAATACGCGGTAGAACATTCCAAGTTTGAAACATCTGCAGTTCGCAGTAAGAGAGAACGACGGAACTCCGAGAGATATTTACGGAGCGTGCATTAGCTGGCCACGTGACGCCAAGAGCTTCACTTCACTCCGCGGTCATCGTGAAGGACTACATGATACTGCCCAAACAGCCCTCGACCAGCGACTGAACATCACTCGGTGACTATATAACCGGAATCGCGCTCACGATGCGTCCCACACTCCCCAGAATGGCTGGCCATGCTGACAGTACGCTCAAACCAACCCAATGCTCAAACGCAGCGACGATAGTAGCTAACCAACACCCTCCAGCCGTCCACTTGGACCCAGCACTGGTCAAATACGCCAGTACGCTTCCGCTCCAACCCCATTGATTCGCCCTCCTCAAACTCACCGTCCCCCCAGATAACAGCGTAAACCGATTTAAGCACTTCCGATGGACACCACGAACCGCGTGGATCTCTTTCGCCTACGTCGTTGCTGTACCTTCGATACTTGGTTACGTGGCATATTGGTCAGATGTGAGTGGAGGATGTTCATTTGCCCGGCTTAGACTGATCTGCATATACACGCTCTGGTCAGTGAAGATGGGAGGGATATGTACTGACTCTACGCAGGGCAAATACGACATGCGGGGCAAGAGGAAGGGGGATACTATTGTTGAGTGGTAAAGTCTATGCTGGTTGTTAAGGCAGTGACTGTGCTGGAGTAGCGACAGAGTAGGACGCTCTGGGTGTGCAAGTGGGAATGTTGTATATATCGAGACAGGCACCCAGTCGGACACGAAAAACCAACAAATCTCTTTCCAATCCTCCAGTCCCAAACGCAAGTTCGCCACATTGGCAATCGACTAATCTTCCAACAACCTCCGAGTCCGGGACCCTCGGGATCGTTATATCAGCCTACACATCTCCAAGTCGGTTCCAAACTAGGCAATCAGAACCTCTAGGTCAAAACTCCGTCTCCTGGAACCCCCATGCCTAGCAAAACCTTAAAAAGAATATAAATTAGAGCGTGTAGCAATGGCCACTGACCGAAGCTCTCTCCATCCACATTCTCCTTTTGCCCACCTTCTGAATCAGCTAGATTTTCCGTAGACATACCACGAAGCCACCTTACGCTATATCGTTATCTCCCCAGCGCCGCAGATCTGCTTCTGAATACTCTAGATAGATGAAAGGGAGTGGGCAGCTGAACTTTGGACAGGAAAAATCGTCTAAATTCGTCTATTCTTTCCACCACCCCAAAAACTCCACAGCAAAGCACACGCTGAATGCTACCAAAAGAATCATCTCCAAAATAAATCTACAATTCATCCTTGAAACCCTTACTCTCAGCCGTACCCGTCGCCTCTTCCGTCGGCACTTCAAAGGTAACAGTACTACTCTCCTCTGCAGCAGCACCCGACGAACTAGTCTTGGGTTTCTTGCTCTTTTTCGCCTTGGGCGTCGATGTCGCCTTCGCCTTTGCTTTAGCCTTGTCCGCAGCACGCATTTGCCGTTGCAGAATCGTCATCAGCGATTCGTTCAACAGCTTCGTCTTTGCGATCAACTCTTTGGCCTCAAAAGCCGGATCATCCGTTTTTGACAATTTGCCTTGCGCGGCTAATTTGCCGTCGAGCCATTCCTTGGTTTCGGTGTAGAGGGTTCGGATTTCCTCGAAATCTTCGGGTTTGTAGGTTGGGCTTACCACGGTCTCGGGGGTGGGAATGGGTGCTTCGGAAGTGGTGGATGATTCTACTTCCTCCAATTCTTCCAGTGGGTCCTTGGAGGCCGTTGGATCAGCACTGGAGGAGGCCTCGGCGGCAGATGAAGAGGCAGTGTCAGCTTTGGAGCTAGACTTGGCTGCAGCGAGAGACGATGAAGAGGCAGCTGCCGATGATGCTTTGTCAGCTTCGTCAATGGCAGATTTGATGACACCCTGCATCATATCTGTCTGACTCAATGCGTCTTCGAGAGTTTTCAAGGCATGTGGTCGCTCTTCCGCCTCGCTTTGTCGCCTCTTGATGGGATCAGTAAGGGCGTGGAGATCCTTCAATTTGGCCTTCAAAGCGTCGCTTGCAGAATCCTGGCCGACGTCGTAGAGCCATTCGCTGGTCTCGCCGAGTAGCTTCTCAATGGCAGCACGTTCGGCGGTGGTAGAATATTCTGCGAACGCCGAATCTTCGAGCATGTCTCGAACTTTGTAGGTGAAACCCTCCAAATTATTCAGATCCGCCTCGCGGGCATGTCGAGCGTTGTCAGAGTCGTCGAAAGCAGTAAGTCTCTGTTTCATACGGGCCACCTCTTCCTTTGGAAGAACATTGCATCCATCACATGTGACGGTGAATTCGATAAGGACGATCTCGGTCTTCCTCTTCGGCTCTGCAGGAACTTTGTCTTTCTTGTCTTTCGACTTCTTGCTTGACTTGGCGGTGTCAGTGGCTTTAGAGTCGCTTGAGGATGAAGAGGTCGATGAGGATTTTTCATCATCCTTGAGAGGCTCTTGATCTTTCTTTCCGAAACCCAAAAAGTCCTTTGCGCTGTCCAATACGCCAGCAGCTTTCTTGTCCTCAACCAGAACCTGGCAGCTTAAAACACCACGAACGACGTCAGGTAACCCCATAATTGGGTCCAAGCGGATGGAGAACTTATTAGTGATCTCCTCCTTCTTGCAACCAAGCTTTTCGACCATGTGAGTGACGGAAGCAGTCAGGTTCTTCGTTTCAACGAGATAAGACGACGGTGGAATCGCGGCACCATCAGCTCCACGAGATTGGTACAGCTTGAACGAGAAATCCTGTGATTGAGTGAATGGCACCTGCTTGACGAGTCCGATAGAGGAGGTGGGAGTAAATAGCTTCTGAGAGCGGTCT
The DNA here is from genome assembly GCA_003689335.1 of Venturia asperata. Classification (NCBI taxonomy): domain Eukaryota; kingdom Fungi; phylum Ascomycota; class Dothideomycetes; order Venturiales; family Venturiaceae; genus Venturia; species Venturia asperata. Next base: position 322,210 of record QWWL01000021.1, read on the forward strand.
TTGCCATTGTTGGAGTATTGAAGGAAAGTAGCGTAGCTAGCAGCATCGTGAGCGACAATGTCTTTGACTCTGAAGCTTGGACTGATCTGAGCAGCCTTGAATGCGGCACCAAAAACAGCCGCCTCATCGGCATTGACATTGCTACGAAGTTTGGAATTGTCTCCGACGAGGTTCTCGAGCTTCTTAATGACGAATGGCGTTCTGGTCATACCACCGTGAAGGATAACGGAGTTGAGATCTTCGAAAGTGACATTTGCAAGTTTCATAGCCTGCTTGATCGGACCGTCCACACGACCGGCGAAATCACCAATGAGATTCTCGAAGTCGGTTCTGGATATCTTGTACTTGAAATCGACCTCCTCGTATAAGCCCTCGAAGCTTGCTACTGTTTCTTGGTTGGCGCTCAAGACTTGACGGACCTTCTCCGCGTCTCTGGCTAGCTTTGAAATGGTCCGTCCGTGAGCCTTGATGTCTTCGAATGATTTACCCAAACTCTTAGCTTTTGGCGAGTCCAGGAATTTGGTAATCATATCATCGACAATGATAGAGTTCAGCACATCTCCACCGAGAGTTCTGTCCCACCCAGCACCTAGAATTGTGACTTCCTGGACAGTCTTGTTGAATCGTCCAATGTCCTTGACATTCTTTCCTTGCATCTTGAGCACAGTTGCAACAGTGGAGCCAGCGCCCATGTCGAAGACCAAGTGATACTCTGGCTTGCCAACGTCAAAGGTCCTAGAAGTGGCATAATTGATGCCGACCGCCATGCCGTCCGAGACCATAGCAAGAATATTCAAGTCGGCCAAATCTGCAGCGAGCTCGAGAGCGCGCCTCTCTTCCGCAGTGTAGAAAATTGGGACAGTGAAAACGGCGTTGGAGACCTTGTGTGCAGTTCCTGCGAGTGCCTGGGCGTTCTCCTTGAGGTTCTTTAATTCCATGGCCAACAGCTCTTCCACTGCGAATGGCTTCTCATCATTGTGAAAGCTCTTGCTCTTGAATGCGACAGTGCCTCTTGGAGTGCTCTCAACCACTTCTAACGCGGGATATCTCTTGCTATATTCTTCCACCACTGGGCTCTTCAATGGCAAGCCTAGGAGCTGCTTTATGTTTGGATATACCTCGCCAGGGAATCTGGCAGCGAGGGCCAAGGCGTCTCCGCCATACGATCTTTCCGGGAATGAGCCATCAACTGGTGAGCCGGATCGCGAGGGTTTGAAAACAACGGCTGAAGCTTCCTTTCGTTTCGAGTCTTTGCTGAGAACAATTTCTAGCGGTATTCCAGGCTTGACCAGGGCGGCTTTGATATATTCGGTGCCAATGTCTACACCAATAACTGCTGAAGCTGCTGAAGCAACGCTGGAGAAGGCGAGGAGGGCGGAGAGGAGGAATGGGACGAGTTGGACGGATCGCCGTCTACCAGGAGGGGCCATGGTGGTGTGTATGAGGGAGCTCGAGAGCTGCGTGAGGATGACGGGCGCAGAAAATCAAAAATGAAGGTAGTGTGGTAAGGAAGATGGAGGGTGGTCTATTTATTATCTGCTCATAATTCCTGATTCGAAGCAGAGTCGAGTCTGAAAGGTGTCCAGTTTGATCGCCTTTGGTCGACCTCCGTCGTGGTTTGCGGCGAAAAAAGGCAACGTATCCTCAGCCTTATTATGCCAGGGGCAGCAACTCGACCTTCTCACCACAACACCTTGACCATCACTACCTTCACTCACAAACATAGCCTCGAAAGAGAAATGTGCCCTGGTGTTATCTGAGCTTCCAGTGGGAGCGGATTTGAACGATGTGACCCGGTCATCCTGGCAAGAGACTCACTCAGCAGCAGATGTCTAGCTCACGACGCGCATCATGGACAACATTTCTACCGTAAGTCCCGTGCAGACAGCTTCGTGGGAGCAACTCGGCACTGTAGACAAGCCGCTGGCATTCGGCCTCCGTGTAAACGCGAGGCTTGACATTAAGTGCGTCACTGTAGTCACTTATTAGATTGGTGGGGTGACTAGTACTCTCCCCTTCAGCTCTCACAGAAAACCACCAGACATCGCTCACAGGTTCTTGTTAACTTTTTATTGATCCAACCATAGCTAGCTACAAACTTTCGTCTGATAACCAAAATGATCCCCTTAATCACCTTGGAAGAGCACTTCTTGAGCTCCGCCGTCCATGAATCAGAATACGCCGAACAGATGAAGTGGCTAAGCGGGGTCCTCGACAAACTGCGAGACATCGGTCCCCTCCGTCTTGAACACATGGACAAAGGCGCCATATCGCTGCAGGTCGTTTCTCACGCTCCTGGTCTCGGCGGAAAACCACTCGAAGAATGCGCCGCAGCAAACGACCAGCTCGCCGCCGTTGTGGCCAAGAATCCAAAGCGATTCGCAGGTTTCGCCGTACTGCCCATGGCAGATCCCGAGAACGCGGCGATGGAATTGAGGAGATCGGTTGAGAAACTTGGATTCGTGGGGGCGTTGGTCGACGAGCATGTGAAGGGCGTCCAATATGAGAGCAAGAAATTCTGGCCGCTTTTTGAAACAGCGCAGGAACTTGATGTACCGATTTACCTGCATCCGACCTGGCCGTCTTCGCAAATGGCCCCGAGGTTTGAGGGCGAGTATGATCTCAGTGCACAGATGAGCATGGGTACGAGTGGCTGGGGATGGCACTCCTCGACAGGTCTACACGTCCTCAAACTCTTCGCCGCAGGTGTCTTCGACAAGTATCCAAAGTTGAAAATCATCGTCGGTCATTTCGGCGAGATGATCCCATTCATGCTCGAACGCATCGAGCTGTTGTCAATAAGATGGGGCGAGAGGAAGAGGGAATTCAGACAGGTCTATGAAGAGAATATCTGGATCACCACTTCAGGTGTTTGGGGCGTCGCGCCCATGGCCTGCATTCTTCGAAACACACCCATCGACCATATCTTGTACAGCGTCGACTATCCATTTGCGAAGAACGAGGATGGCCTGAAGTTTATGCAGGATCTGGAGAAGAGCGGCTTGGTTACGCAGGAACAGTTCGAGGCCATCGGATACAAGAACTCGGAGAAGCTATTGCGAATCAAGGTTTAAACATGAAGGGCAGAGCAGGGTCAATATCGATGATGGTTCGCTAGGACAAATGGCGGTAATCACGTTTTGGGTAAGAAAAATTGTCTCGCTTGGGTTCCCTCCATTCTTTTATCCTCGATCGTTAAACATCCCTCAACCAATCTACCATGTACTTTCTCCAATGATAAAGGTACATAGAGGTGCAAAAGCATGTGGACAACATATCACGATTTTAACTCACGATCACTAAAGTTGGCAACGATTTAACAAAATTGGGTATCTTTAAAGCGCAAAGTACACGCGACAAGTTACGGCATCTCTTGTCATCAAACCCATGTGACTCAATCCATCAGTCATAACGATCGTTTTCCATCTCCATCCCCTACGATCTCACCGCTGCTGTATCATCGTCGAGCTCCTAGCTCGATCGCAGCACGGAGCACTTCAAGGTTGCATCTTTCCATCTGGGGAAGTTGAATTCTGGTCAATCGGATAGCGCTCTGCTTCGCCTTTTGAACAGGATCGCGGGTGATACTTATGATAGCTGGCGAGTGTCGTTAGGCTTACCCGTCCCTAAACAGTGACCAGGCAGGGCTCGTGTTCCACCTTGGTACTAGAGCGTATGGGTATGGTGATGTCGTTCTGGAGTCGCGAGCAAACCAGCCATTTCGGATTCTTCAGAGGTCGAAAAGTATCATCAAGATAGTATGAGCCTTCTCATCTACTGGTGAACCTGATCAGCGGCGGACTTTGACTGCGGTTTGCACCAATCCCACTCCAAACACGCCCGCTTCTTTTATTCCCAAGCCGCAAGGGCATGGGCATATCAGGCAGTTTGTCCCATTCGGAAACACCGTCTGCGCTGCTGACGCTATATCTTGCTCTTTCAGGACTCTGAATAATGTCTTCCATCCGCTTGCCCCACAGCCCGGCGCTCAAAGACTCTTCCTGACTAACGCTGATCTGAACATCCACCGTCTTGCTGATCCCCGCGTCAACGGCAAACGGCCATATCCTCGATGCCTCAGGATCCCTGCTCCAAGTTTCTTCTGGGAATTCTCGCTCGCAGTCTCGTAGTTGCACAAGACCCATGCTCTTTTGGTCGTCGAACTCGTCGAGATCATACAAAACACCGCCAACACATGTTGTTGTGAATGTCCCAGTCGCGACGTCGGTGCTTTGTTCCCATTCGTGAAAACTTTTGCAGGAGCCGGGCCGTGTGGAATTGTTCGTGGATGGTTGTGGTGTCCGCAGGCGACGGGGCGTGTCTGTCGGCCCGCGGCGGTTCGTGAGATGACTGGCCTTGTACACCAACTTCTTAAAAAGTGGACGCATGGTCCCTAGAGACCCAGCGATAATACCTGTGCCCATCTCCATAGCTATATGATGTTAATCACAATCATCATTGCATCTTGAGGTCAGACATGAAAGGTACACTTACTCGACCAAATGCTGACATTGGCTGCGTTCCAAAAGAAGTCTTCGTGCGAACCGAGTCCATCTATGTATCGGAATCGTACAATCGAAAATATGCTTCCTCTGCATAACATTTGTCAGAACCATGATTTGTTTTAGGGCATGATCTTGGCGCGTGGAAAGGGAGTGGTGCAACGTACAAAGTTCCAAGTCCAAGGATGCATCCAACAGAAATTTTAGACCGTTTGTCTATACTCACGTTCCATAAAAGTGGAAGTGGAAGCAAGGCGAACACGAAATCTGTGATCGTGGTAATTGCTGCTTGCTCAAACGCAAGGCCAAGCTCCACGGATTTGCGCACACACTTCATCTGAATCTTGCGTTCGAGGTAGTGTTGAGGCGATCCGCAGGAAAAAATGATAAAGATACTGTGGTAAATGTTGATGATGGTGGAGAGAACCATTGTGGTATAAACAATCTTACGCTGCCACCTTTTAACAATGACGCGCAAGAAGAATAGACCAAGGGAGATCTTAAGGAACATAATTGTCGTGAGGTAGAAAACCTCAGCCACCAATGTGTACTAAAATGATAGGTCAGTTAATGAAAACTCTTGTTTCATGGTTGGCACATACAAGTACTGCTGTTTTGCTGTTATCGGAAACTTTGGTGTGAGTACCTCCACCGTTTGCGACAATTATCATAAGCGCTGTGTTGTACACAATGAAGTTTACCTATCAATACGATGAGCCAAGGTTCTACAATTAGAGAATATTTCAGCTCACCAGCGCAACTACCATCATGTAATCGTCCCATCCCAAGCTCTTGATCATTCGAGTCCGGATCCATATTCGGAGGCCAACAGCTACCAAAGCAAGGGGGAGAAACACGGAAACTGCTGCGATCTGCTGCGGTGCCTTCGTCTGGCTTCGACGAGCCATTTCGGCGACAGCCGCACTGCCTGTAAAAGTCATGATGTGAGAAAAGAGACAAAGACGAGCTCAAAACATTGTACGGACCTTGCAATTATGACAGTCTCAGGCTCACACTTTCTCGCTACAACATCTCCCGAGAACGCTATGACGAAGAATAACGTTGATCTTCGACGTTGTTAATCTATGATGAAGATGGGAAGCTGGGTGAAGAAGTATTAAAAGTGCGCTGCTTCACAGCAGCGAAGACCTTTTGATGCTGGCTGACTAGGGAAAGGCTTGTTGTAGTATAGGCACATCCAGGGCAAGGTCTTTGATTGACTCGAGAGTGCTCGTGGAATAGATGAATAGACAGGCAAGATGACAAGGAATGTGAGGTCGGGATGTTAATGAAAGGCGGCACTACAAACATGCCCTCTGAATGTGAGAATGAAGAGGAGACAATCGCTCAAACGAGCAGATCTGCGTTTTCTCGAGGATATCTAAACAGCCATCTGAACAGAAATCCCGAGAAAGATGAGTCAGAGCGGGAACGAAGAAGAATACATTCAAGCTGTTGAGGCTCTGTATATTACTTGACTGGAGTACCATTGAAGCCAGGGAGGGTAATCGAAACTGGCCGTGCTTGATTCCGAATCACAGTCCCATTTAGCGGCACAGACCATAGGCTGATTCCACATGCCGCAGGTGAGACAACGTCCGAGCATATGGCTCGAGCAGACATGGAAGCTTCCATCGAAGCCTTTCCGTGTTCGATGAGTGGAGCAACGAATATTCGCCAAGAACGAGGAAGAAGTGGCCAGCCGAGCGCTTCGTTGCAACCCAAGGGCGCCAAATGGGGGCTTTCTCGGGCTCGAGTTGTGTGACAAATGGAATGCTTCGGGGACGACACTAGCAGAATGAGTGAGGGTATAGACTTGACACGAAGCCACAGGGCCTCAGGCAGGAGTTGTAGAGTTCTTGTGGGAGGCGATGGAGGTTGTTGTTTGACGTTGAGACCAGATGAGGTGGGCGACCAGGAAGCTGGCGGTTAGGGGATCGCAGCCAATGATTCAGGCCGGGTCCTCACAAACACGTCCATGACTCTGCCAGACTGCCAGGACTCTTTGGCTTTGTGACGCGTCTCGTGCGCGCCGCCCCTTCTACAGTAACGACGCCAAAAACAGTCTCCAACGCCATCGCAAAGCAGACGACTCCGAAGTAACCAAGAAAGCAACTGGAGGTGCACAAACACCCACGCTATAATTTGTCTCACACAAGAGCCCATGTCTCGAACGTACCCACACGAGGACTCCCAGACCCCCGGACTGAGTGACGGAGAGGAGGGAGAAGACGATGAGCCACAGCTAGTCGACGTTGAAGAGCAAGACGGAGAGGATGAGGAGGATGGCGATGAAGAAGAAGAAGAAGAAGAAGGAGGTAAGTCCACGCTGATCACAATCACTCACTGACTCCCTTCACCATCCATTGATTCATAAATCTCGTTTCGTTTGCCCTATAATCCGTCCATTATCTATCTCGACTCAATGACCATGTGTTCATGCGATGACCGACTTTGGAACCCGACGTGGATGGAGGGGCCACCTCGCGTGGATCTGGTTCAAACACCAAAGCCCTTCGGATGATCCCAAACCGGAAGCTCAAGGCTCAAGGAGGTCTTTCGCTTTCGATCACCTGTCGCTTGTGATTGCTCTGTGCGCGGAGACACGGGAGATCCTCCTGAAACCTTAGCCACCTCTTTTTGGCGGATTTCTCACACTAGCAGAAGGTTCAAATTATGACTATTCATACGGCTGGAAAATAACGCCCTTATCCGACCTACCAATAGAGTTCCCCAACGAAGCAAGAGGTATCGTGTCACCAGTAATGCTTTTAGACCATTAACATGCTTTTCACACCCTTCTAGTCTATGTGCCAAAGCAACCAGCTCAGACATTCTTTCCTTCCAATTCATTCTTTATGCCATGAATAAATGTTCCATGATTGGAGCCAGGAGCTGGCAGAGCTTTTACTTTCTGTTCTCTCAATGTCTGGATTGAAGCCAGAGTCTATGCCTCACTTTTCTCTCCACCAAACAAGCACCCAAACAGACGTTATATCCTCGAGAACCGCTGGCACTTCAGCACTTAAGCCCAGCGGCACCGTCAGGCTGATGGCATTTCAATACCTCCGGCTAATGGCGTCGTAGTGGTTCCAGACATCACCACAGTCCCATCACTCGATGTTTCGATGCCATTAGCCAATGGTATCACGATGCTACAAGCCACAGGAGCAGTATCCCAAACTGCTTACGCGCACAAATCACAAGAAAATACACAAGAAACTAACGCGCACCTTTTCCAGAAGCCGCCGGCCTCTCCGACCGCGCCTGCGCCCCTCCACCACCGCCAGAAGGCCTCAAAGAGATATCCTCCCTCGCCTCCTGGACCGTCTCCTCCTCGAAACCCGGCTGCGGAATCCCCGCCCTCCGCTCACCATCGACATCACAGTTCTGGCAATCCGACGGCCCACAACCGCACCACCTAAACATCCACTTCTTCAAACTCGTCGAAATAGTCGGGATAAGGATCTACCTCGATTTCGACCTCGATGAATCGTACACGCCAACGATGATCAAGCTCGCCGCTGGGATGGGATACGTGGATCTACAGGAATTCGCGGTCATGCGATTCGAGCAGCCAAAGGGCTGGATGGAAGTCGACTTTGAAGGCGTCGGTGATCCGGCCGAAGATCCCACCGCCACCGACGAAATAGAAGAAGACATGGATCTGGATGAGGAAGAAGAAAAAGAGAATTCATTGAGGAAGATGCCGGTGTTGAGGTGCATGCTTGTCCAAGTGAGAATTTGTGAAAACCATCAGAACGGGAAGGATACGCATCTGAGGGGATTGCAGATCTTTGCTAGGGATGGGATGAGGAGGGAGCAGAAGATCGGGATGGGCTTGGAGAAGAATAGGCATGGGGCAAGGATGGGGTTGAGTACTTTGTCGAATGAGACTAGTAGGGGTACGAAGAAGAAGGTGTGGGATTTTGAGATGCCGGGATGGTCTACTGTTGAGCAGTTGAGATGATGCGACGGACGATTGTCACTCAACCTTGATGATGGTGCTTGGTAATGGTCACATGGGGGCCTACTACATTTCGGTGGTCATTGCAAGAGCAAGGCCCAGAGAATCCGGAATGAAAGAACGGCTCCAATAAAACCCCAATACTGGCTTGGCATAATCTCAGTTACTCCAGCTTTTATCAAAGAGCCTCATCTGCGGGACAAAGAGCCTTTAGTCGTAGATCAAGCTTCCAAGCGCCAGATAATTCCAGTTGCAAAAAGGACATACCAACAAAGTCCTAGGTAAGAGAAGTTCAAGATCAAAAAGCTTCATGCCAAAATCCAAGGACTACCCTGCAATTACTTATTTGGATAGTATTTCTGCCAACTCAGCAGCCACTGCGTCACCGACTTCTTTCGTCGATGACTTGCCGCCAATATCTCCCGTTCGAACATCTTTGTCGATGGTATTCCTCACAGCTGTATCGACTGCGACTGCCAATTCAGGTTCGCAGAGTGAGTATTTCAGCATCATGCTCACGGAGAGCAACATGGCTACTGGGTTGACGATGCCTTTGCCTGAGATATCGGGAGCAGAGCCTGTGGATATCAGTGCCACCCTTGAACATTATAGATCGTCAACCTACCATGAATTGGTTCATAAATGCCATTAACCTTAGTCTTGCCATCTGGGATCGCTCCGAGCGACGCACTAGGCAGGAGACCCAGACTGCCTGGGATAACACTTGATTCGTCGCTAATGATGTCTCCAAATAAGTTGCTGGTGACGATGATACCATTGAGAGCTCGAGGGTTCTTGATCATCAGCATGGCTGCTGAATCAATAAGATGGTGTGCATATTTCAGTTGTGGGAATTCCTTGTCCATGACCTCCGTGAAGACCTTCCTCCAAAGTCGACTCGTGGCCAGAACATTAGCCTTGTCCAGACTCCATACCGGCGCAGGTGGGTTTTCTTGTAGGGCGAGAAAAGCGGCCAGTCTGGTGATCCTCTCAATCTCGTGCCGATGGTATGGCTCGACGTCAAACGCGTATCCATCACCCGTATCTTCCTTCTTCTCACCAAAGTATAGACCACCAGTGAGTTCGCGCACGACGGTGAAATTGACGCCCTTGCAGACGGATTCTTTCAAGGGAGATTGAGAGACGAGGGAGGGAGAGGCGAAGAAGCAGGGCCGTAGGTTTCCGTAGGTTTCGAGTTCTTTACGGAGGCGGAGGAGTCCTTGTTCTGGACGAACGGCGCCAGTACCCCATTCCTGCGGAGAAAGTTAGCAATGCGGGGTATCGAGATGGAGATCAATTGAACGTACAGGGCCGCCGATTGCGCCTAGGAGGATAGCATCTGCGCCTTTGGCAGCTGCGAGTGCATCGTCAGTGAGAGGTGTGCCGTGGGTATCTATCGAAGCCTGTGAGGGTGTAAGAATCGATTTGCGCAGCGATTGAAGCCATACGTACGCCTCCTAGTAATTGTTCGTTGATGGCAAATTTGATATTCGGTCTTGCAGTTTCGATTGTCTTGAGAATCTATGTACCTTGTAAGTTCTGGTAACTTGACACGAGTCTCGAGATTCACCCACCTTTACTGCTTCAGCGGCGACCTTTGACCTGTTGGTTAGCCAGGGCTTCAATTCGTGAAAGTCGCAAATATTACTTCGGGCCCGCAGTGGTCGCCTGAGGACGAATGAGCTGGATTCTGAAGACATTTCAAACGCAATTGCTTACCTGCAAGGACGACGATATTGTAAGTGGTAGACGACATTTTTAATAGAAGAATCAGAAAGAGTTGAGTGCACAAAGGTCAAGTCTTTGAGAAATCAATTGAATACTAGTACCCAAGCCCCCACCTGCGCCGAGGTCGCAGCGATTGCGGAGGTGTGCGGACGTGCTCAAAGCGGAAAGGTGATCGCGATCCCGTTCTTAGCGACGCGCAAGGCCAGCAACCAGCCTTGTTGGCATTTCCTCAAAAAATAAGATCTCAAACCAGTACATCACCAGCGAATTATTGTTGAGTCTCGCCTGGGATACCGCGGATGCAAGCAATCGAATATTGTAGTCCCAATTGTCGTCCGAAATTTTCCACCATTTTCGGAGGTGCTCCTTTCGCACTCTCCTCAGCACTTAGAAGACCTCATTCGGACTTGGTATCACAGTGGCTTCATCAATCCAGTTTTCCCCCGTCTTCAGGCAGCACGATAGTACCAAGTACCCCAAAAGTATCTTATTTCAACCTAGACTTCTCTAGGTTAGGACGAATAATGATAAATTTTCAACGACGTCTAGAAATATTCTCCCTAGAAATTCATCGAACTTTGGTTCTGAGTTGCAGTTGCTAATCCGCATTCAAGTTCTGTTTCGGAGGGTACAGCATTAGTAAATCCTCACTGGTATCATAAATCTTCTGGCAGACAAAATGGTGCCGAAACCGGTACCATTGATGATGCATGGACATTGCTCATATCCCACCTCGACTCTGTTGTCAAAAGCCGTCGCACTCATTCTTGATTTAGACACGGCCGGAAAGAAGCGGCATTCCCCTCGAATTTCCTTCCATTGAACATCAGAACTACCCTCTGGAGCAATGTCTGCGAAGACGTCTGATCATACACAATTCCGAGAAAGCTGTCCTCCCCTATGTCACGGGCTGCGGCTCGCCTGGTTTCCAACATTGCCCAAGAACACAACCAGTACAGCACAATATCCAGCTGCAGCCGCTAAAATCTCGTGTCGACGAGCCTTCGTGAAGAGCGACAATACTGCCGAGAATGCTAATGTGAAGACTAGCAGTGTCCCTAAGCAGATTCCGTCCGTCCTTCCTGTTTCCTTCGAGTTGACTAGATGGTACAGAATATAGACAGGAACAACGAGAAGAATCAGGATCATCAAGGTGATGATACCTATTACAAGCAGGTTGATTCGCGACCTTGTATAGTATACGGCCCTTCCATCTCCTTTTTGTTTTGTTTCTGGCGAACAAAACAGGTATTCAATGGTCTTGCAATTCAACGCCTTGAGTATGTGCTCTACGACATAGTCAAGCCAAGCATGCTCTCGGCCGGGACGTAAAGTAATAAGATCCTCTTTACACTGGACCCATGTCTGCTCAGCATCTTGCAACGGATGGTTGGTAGACATGTAGTTGGCCACGCTCTTATACTCGAAAGCAGCAGGTCGATTTGCGGCGACCAATTGCTGTGCTGCATTTAGTAGGGTCGCTAGAAGCTGATGAGCAAGTGTCCCGAAACACGATTTATGGAAGATATGCAGCTCACCGTATTCGCAAAAGCGGAGTTCAACTTCGTCCATCAGTTTCTTACGTATTTCAGCGTCCTCAGGCTCGAGATATCTGGTGCTTAGGTCTTCCGGACAGTCTCCTTTGGCGACTTTTGTGTCCAGCTTGTCCATTTTCAACTCCAGGCGTCTGAGCTCATCTTGCTTGTCGAGTAACAGTCGAGCCTGGAGGTATCCAAACCGGCGATAGAGCATAAAGTTCTCATCGCTGTCAAGGAATGTCGCTACACTGGGATATCCTCTTGGGCAGTCCAGAACTGCTATCATCAGCGAGGACAGCAATTAGGAGAACGGCGAGTACTAACGACTTCTGACAATCGAAGGCTCCTTCGGTCTCTGTTCCCCACGCCTCGTGAAGCTGAACCACCACCGCCTGGATCCTGTGTCCAATTCCTTGGTTTGCAGTTCCTCAGTGGTCGGCAATGAGGAATTTCGCGAGAACAATGTCTTGGTGCTGTCGAGCCAAGACCGTGGAGATGATGGGTTTTCGCTATCGGCTGTCGCGGAGCTACCCGTCCGGCCTTTCTCCAATGAGCTTGGAGTCATCGTTTCCACATTCAACAACGTCAATGTCGATATTGGAGTCTCATGGTCACTTACGGCAATCGAAAGCCTTTATTAGTACTTAATTTTTCCGGGCACCATTTGTCGAGTCTTGCCCCTAAGCGCCGTCAAGGCCAATGATACATTCGGACCTCGCACCACCGCTGGAGAATGCAACATCTGCATGGAATCGATCCGCCCAAACACTGACCGGAAACTCATGAAGCACTCACATGTTAAGCAAGGCTATTCGCTTCAATATACACCTGTCGTTATTGGCCCATCATCGGAGGAACATCCAGGTCGAGCTGATTGCGCAGTAAGAAGAGGGGTAGTAGGGTGCATGATTATGAGCACCATTGGCCGATAGCAAACCGGACCCCGTACTTCCTACAACGGGACAAGCAAGCGGGCCAACTCTGTCGTGGATTAGAGCCTCTTTCCAGTGCACAGGGCTGAGGAGCTGGACACAATGGCCCAAGGCTTGTAGGCTTATCTTAATAAAGCCTTGCCGTCCACTCGAATCTGGAACTACACCAAGCACATCTTCTGACCCTACTTACCGGTTACTATTATTTCACAGCCCAAGGCATATTTACTAGCTATCATCGATTCAGCCGTTCAAGGCTTTCTTCGCGAGACAACATGACTGGCGGTACGGTTGTGGGTGGCCCTGCTCAATGCATTTGGCGTGGCAGTGCTAATTTGTGCCTAGGAAGCTGCACCAGACAGAGCATATTATCCTGACGGGCCGCCGAAGGAGGTATGGAAGCACCCCGCCTTGTACGCCGAACTAGTCTGACCAACAAAGGCCGTGCAGCTATTCAAAGAGGGAAAGCAAGCATGGCTTATAGCAACCGATGACAGTCCGAACATCAGAGTTACAATCGAACAGTGTGTCCTAAATCCAATAACCAAGAAATGGGACTACCAGGTCAAAGACAACGAGGATGCTTTGAGCTGGGTCACGCAAGGTCGGCTGAGTAAGGGTAATGTTTGAGGATGTATACTGGTGATGGCTGTGACCGGCGGCTAGCTGCATGTGTGCGGCCTCTGACTGCGCCGACTGAGGCCGGCACGCCCTCCTTCGCAACGATTGAATGAATTTATACTCTGCCATCTTGTCTCTCACAAAACAACCTCTCGTTGGCCGCTTTTCTGTACCATCGCGCCCATATCACAACATAACAACGCCCGATATGAAACCATTACACAATGCAGGCATTCAGCCCGATGCTGCCTCATTGGGCCCAACCACGGACTCTGCTCCATCCTCTGTATCACAGATTGCGACAGAGGAGCACACACGGCGACAAATCATCTGGGACCGGAAGATGAAGAACGGCACCGAATCTCATCGACACTACAAAAATACTGCTGTGCTACTTGTTTCATTTGAAGTCAATGATCTTCCAGGTCTGGACCGTGAGGTGGGCTTAATACAAAGATTGTTGCTCGACGTGAACTGACCATCCCTTGAGGTCGATGACCTGAGCCATATCTTTGAACATTGTTATGGGTTCGAGGTCGATCAAAAGATGATCAATAGTACCGGAAACAGCCAATGGGACTTGATCAAACACCTTTCCGCATTTTTCAGCAAATATGATAGCGAGCAGACCTTGCTTATTATTTACTACGCTGGGCACGGCTGGGCTCCACCGAGCTTGCATGATGAGTTCAACATCCACGGGTTAGTGTACTAGGTGACGTCAGATGATAAACGTCAAGATTACTTACCAAAAGCAGGAAATCAAACGCAGCGAAAACCGAGATCAATTCTGTAAAATGGCACGAGGCAGAGAATATGCTGTCTTATGTCAAAGCTGACATTTTCGCCATATTCGACTGCTGTAACGCCGGGCGCTTGTGTCACACGCGTGGACCCGCACTGTGGGAAGTGCTAGGTGCCTGCTCTGAGGGCCAAACCACAGAACCTCCGAGTCCTGAATCTTTCACCAGAGCTCTCATTTGGGCATTAGAACAACTACGCAAGAAAGAAAAATGCCGCTTTTCTACCTCAGAACTGCGCAAGAAGATAAAAGAGGCACCCTATCTACCCAAAAACCAGCAACCCCCATTGAAGAATCGTACCAATGATAGCCTACCTCACATCTACATTGCGCCTTATAGCAAAGGAAAAGAGGTCAATGCTCTCATGAGTCCACTGCCTTCAGCAAACGACCAGGCCGACGTTGCTCAATACTTCGACATACGTCTCCATGCCACGGTCGTCACCGACACTCTCATCGAGAGGGCGGCTGAACTCTTGAATCAACTCATCGAGCCAGATTCGACAAAACCTCATTTAGCGGTGGATCGTATCTCTTATTTGGGCTCTGGTTCCTTCAATCGCGTGCATCAATTCGCATTGTCGTGGCTGGAGAAGGCCAGAGTGAAGAGCAACAAATCAATATTGCAACAGCCACTGAAGACGATGAAATCGACTCGCCCAATAGTCCAGATCCCGAATCCCGTAACATTAAGCTCCAAGGTCGAGGCACCTCCTCAATCGGCCGTTTCGGAGGAGTCCATGTCCTCAAATGCCACAGCTTGTGCTGATGGAAAACATGAAAGTAAGGTATTCATGATGGGAGATAAGGCTACACCTAGAAACAACTCACATCACGAGGGATCGACCAACGCGAAATCTTCTCTCAAACCTGCCGCAGCTCTTGCGAAGAGTAACAATTCAAACCAGGGTCTTGTCTATGAAAAAGAAACAAGCTCATTGAAGTCTGGAAACACGCCTAGATCATCTTTCCAGGATGAGACAAAAGATATCGGCCATCGGATGGGAGAGATCCCAATCAAGATACGGAGGCCCAGAAGAGGTGGGTCGATATTGAGGGTTTTGTGGAGCAAAATACTCGGCTAGGTGACAGACTGCGCGAGGAGGACGTAGGTGACAAGGCTCTGCCGTCGTGCACTTTGGGCTTTGCTTTTTGATTGATCGGGACATTGGTTGCGGCGTTTTCTCAAGACACCCTTAGGCTCTGCTCCTCAATACTGGGCAGCCTTTGTTAGATCTATCCTCATATTTTGAAGTAAGACACCAATTCTCCTTTTAGTCGAAATGGTGTCTTACTTCAAATTGGGAACAGACACGTATCTAGAATTATTCTCGAAATGTTGGACTTAAAGAGACTCAAACCTAGACGAACTGTGGCGTTGAGGAAATTCGATACACTATAAATTGACTTGAGATACGAATGGCAATCATGAAGCCTGAAGCCTCGATTCCTTTGTTACGGTCTTCGTTGAATCAAGTCCCTCACTGTAATCGACGCCCATGTAATCCTCGTGGGAAATAGGAGGCTGAGATTTCCGCATGGGTCATGTCCGAGCTCGGAGGGTCTGGAGGTCCGATGTCGCTGAATTCAGAAGAGGACGGTGTAAGGGAAGCATTCAATTTGTTGGTGTTGTGTAAACTATGAGGGGGAAGGAAAGCTATGTACATTCAATGCCAAGGCGCCAAGGGCTGCCTTAGGCGACAACGGGAGGACGGCCAGCTCAGATTTGCATAGCCTCATCAGCAACACCACCAGGCCCTTTCCAAAGCGACAACATGCCCATCATGCATCCATCATGCGCGCGCAAGCTCCATGTTTTCAATAGTCGGATTCATGATGCAGTAGCTTCGCATCACCCAGCCTCAATGCTGAACCGTCTCGGTGGCAGCAGGTCCAACTCTCTCCCAAAGCGTCACTCACACATCTCAATCAAGATAATCAAGATAATCAAGATAATCAAGAACGACTGGATCCATTGAGCAGCCGGAATAGGTTTCGGGGCGAGTATAAGCTCCATAAGCTGCATAGCATCGCCTCATGGGTCCCGCGACTCCCCTCTTTTGTTCATGGAGCGGCCTCAGGTATGACGGCCAACTCTCGTCTCTACGCTGCCAGCGAATGTGGCGCCCAGGCAGCTATCAGGCAATCGCAAACACCAAGCACCATTGCATATTTTACCCCTGATTTCAGTCAACCGCGTCATTGGACTTGGGCTCTGATTTCGATGGAGAGGCATGCCGCACTGATGTTACCTTTTTCTGATCAGTTCTACTTTCCTTCTGTGAAGTAATGCGGCGTTCATCATTTGCGAGCACGTCGACAAAACGTGTCTCTTATACTTCGTTAATACCATTCATCGCTTGGTCCCATTGCTCATAACTTTTCATGGCATATGATAAAATGTTCGCAGGCAACTACTAGTAAATGATCTCATGTGGAGTGTGACCGATCACGCTGCGTCAGTCCACGACTTCGCCTCATGGCTTAGCCACTATAAAGCACACGGATGCATAAAACATTTGCTGATTTACTCGAAATCAGTCCCGACGTTCCTATTCAACCATTGGATCTATCACCACTTCTTTTCCATTGCTCTCCAAACTTCGAAATCTACAGGAAGCCTTCCAACAGCCTTTGAAGCCAAAGCATGCACACAGGCATTCCGACTGTCCATCATCGGGGGTCCTCGATCCATAAAAACCTGGGCTCTGGAACGTTGGAGTCCTTTTCCCTTCCCTAGCCTCCCTTCAAGTCTCACGGACTCAAACAACATCGACATGCTGCCGGCCTCACCAGCCCTCCCCACGCCTGGGTCACTTAATAGAGCTTCAACAGCTTCACCGTCATGGTCGTACACTACTTCCACCATAGCATGTGGCATTTGCCCTGGATGCCACTACAAACATGCTCGGCTAGTCATTTCTCTTCGCTTTTCTAGCAATCAACCTTTAGACTTCAGTCCGATCACCTGCAATCTATGTGGAGAGACCATACTCAGTATTGGCTCGAAACTTCCGCCATATGCCGAGCAATCTCTTGCAGAGTCTATGGCTACATTGGCCTCTTCTGCACAAGTTTTTGCAGACGTGGGGAGTACTACCATGGACCAGTCGGAAATCTCGAAAAACATCTCGATTGTCTCACAAGATCAAGGACTATCGCTCGATAAGGGAATAATTCCTCAAGCCACGAATATTGTCGCAAAGGACTTCGCTACACCAATGCCTCGAGGTCAGCGTGCGGCTCTTCAAAAGAGGGCCAGCAATCTGCCACAGTCTCACATCATACGCAAAAAGCTGAAACGGACTTTCCATATTCTACCCAAGCGTATCCAAAATATCCTTGCCCGTTACGGTACTGCAACGACAATCATGCCTGAACAATCGCAACAAGCACTCTCTCCAATGGCTCGAGCTACAATAGTCCAAGATTCTCTTGCTTCGGGAGCCACGCCTGATCGTTTGTCTACAACTCGAGATCAGCCAGCGGTCAACGAGAACATTGTACCGCCGTCATTTCTTCCCGATCGTCGCTATTCCGAAGCACCTTTCTTGGATCAACGCAAGGCTCATCAACCAAGATGCCATTGTGCTGTGGAAAACTATGTATGTCTTTGTACATGGAGCTGCCACCGCTCGAATCTGGAAAATCAATCGTCATTTCTAAGCGATAATCCGGATCAGCCTTATAACAGGCTGCCTAGCTCGCAAGACACAGAAACACTTTCCGCTCCTTCTGACGATCCGGGACCTCAAAGGCCAACTTCGAAACACCCGGAGGACTTGACCTGCGTGGGTGCAGGTTTTGCAGCAAGCGCCCATCGTTCAGAACATTTGGACGTTTCTCATTCGCGTGGCAGGGATAACAGCTTTAGTGGAAGTACAGAGATCGACGTTAACTCGAACACCTCCCTGACACCGCCCTCTCTCTCCCAGGAGCTCGAAGAAACTGTTTCTGCCATACGTCCACATCTCCGAAGCATCGCAATTCCAGCCGGCATCATACAACGAGTTCGTGAGCATGAGACCGCTCTTCGGCACGAAACCAGAGTCACGAATCAGTATTTTGATGAGAGAAGTCCAACAAGCGGCCATCGGAGTGCGTGATCTGAGGATATGGCCATACATTGATCACATGGACACAATACATCGAAATGGTGGTATTTTGCTTGTACTCTTGGGACCTTCTTCTCGGTTCCGCGTTCGTTCTTTACCCCTCCTACTCGGTTGCATACCGGATTGCTCTCTGACTTCGGATTAAAAGAGAGCCAGCAATCCCGCATTCATTGATGTTGTGGTGGAGGGCCTTGTGGTGTCGACGGTGCACAGCGTTAGTAGCGATAAGCGTATATTGCAGATTTCCTAATCATGACTTCAGTGATGTCCCATCTTAAAGAATTCTGTGAATTGTTTCTCCCGATTTACACCCTAAAAGGTACGGACTTGATAATCCGTCAGCAGCCACGTGCGCATCGTGGGAAAGTGCGTCACTAGCCCTACCATGTCTCCTTTGATAACCCTGCGTCAACCTTGGAGCTTTTCGCAACGCCAGCATTTTATATTTGTTTACCTTCCACAACAGCAATGAGCAGTCTCAGTGGTCTGCATCTTAGAGACAAGGCCAAAGCCGGAGTTGGTGGTCTGAAAGGCGGAGGCAGTGGAGGGAGCAGCAGTGGAGGAGGTGGAGGAGGTCTGAGAGAGAAAGCTGTTAGTCAATCGCACGATATGACCACAGAGCTCGAGCTGATGGTCAAAGACAGGCTGGATGGGCAAAGGAGGAAGCAGCAGTTCATCCGCTGAAGGTCATCAATCGACACCTCTGAGCGCTCTCAAAGATCCAAATAGCTTCGGTCCACCCCCAAAGCGCTCAACTGGACCATATACACCCGCTCCTCCGGCACCCACAACGAGGCCGGAGACTGGCGGCTTAGGGGCGTCGCTACCGAAGAGTCAAATAGAACTGGACAGACAACATCAAAGAGAAAGAGAAGACGCGGCACGACAAATTGAGGCACCTCCAGTACCTTCGGGACCATACAGGGCTGATACGACTGGGTTGAGCACGGCACATCTACCAAAGCCTCCTGCATTCCGACCGAGCGAAAGAGGTGAATCTCCTCTAGCTTCCAATGGCAGACCAAAACCAGCACTGCCTCCCCGGTTACCACCAAGAAACCCCTCTTCCTCAAGCATACCTCCTTCTCCACCTCCTCCTTACAGCGACAGGCCACCTGTAACGGATCCCTCGCGGGGGGTATTGAACCAAGGTGCCCTGAGCCGCTTGGGTCAGGCTGGAGTTTCTGTCCCAGGTTTTGGCATTGGCGATCGCGCGCCGCCATTGCCACCACCTTCACGGACAACAAAATCTCCTCCTCTCCCTGCCAGAACTGATACTGCATCTCCTGCCGTCCCTCCTCGAACACGAGGTTTTGCTCCCCCACCAGTCATCAGCCCTGCAGACAATGGGCCACAACTGGGAGAACTACAATCACGCTTTTCAAAGATGAACACGGCAAGTCCACCACCTGTAGCGGGAGGAGGAACCACATGGGCCCAGAAACAGGCAGCTTTGAAGACGGCGAGCGATTTCAAGAAGGATCCATCCTCTGTTTCATTCTCAGATGCTCGGAATGCTGCGACCACTGCCAACAACTTTCGCGAAAGACATGGAGAACAGGCAGCGGCTGGGTACACGGCAGCGAATAAGCTGAATCAGAAGTACGGGATCATGAACAAGGTGAAGAGTTACTCGTCAGAGCAGAGTGCATCTCAACAAGTAGCTTCGGAAGCTGTAGGGCTCAAAAAAGCTCCACCACCACCTCCAGCGAAGAGAAACGATCTTCAGGTGGGGCCCCCACCGGTTCCGTTGAGCAGCAAGCCTAGGCCCTGAATGTCAGCATGTGATATGAGGTCACATAGTTGCTATCTGGAGGAGGGGACCGAGTCTCAACGTAGATATTCGGGGGATTGAGACGGCGAGCGACTGGGATTGTTGCATCGCGATAATGGCTGTTGAAACATTGTCCTTCTGTTGGGCCCTTTTGTTCTGCACGAGTGTGGGATGCTGCACGACGACTTGAAAATAGCCTCACATGTCTATTATTATTTCGGGAATGAAGAAGGCGGAAGGATCCGCGGTGAGCAGGCACGGGATCGTCTGGGATGCGGCGTCTTGGAACGACGTTCGGGTCATTGGGGGCTGAAGAAGCCATATGCACAATTCCCTCCACCAAGCAAGGAAAGCAATTGATGGGAGTACTGGCGACTGTTATTGAAGGAGTTGTTACCACTGTGATTGGAAGACGGCTACCGAGAGGTGGGGAAGGGCACGGCGGGAGATCAGTGCGAGGACTCAGCCATGTGTACTATGGTAGGTCGCCTAATTGGAAACCTCGGTGTCTATTCGGTGTGGAGTTGATTGCCTCTGTCACACTCCGTCTAGTTGTGAGAGTTTCTGGAAGCTTGACCGACAGCCGAGTCCTCTACAGTCCCAACAGTTTGAGTTTGTTGAAGGCAGAGTCAGGGCCAATGCGAGCAAGAAATGCCAAATTGGCATTAGGACTAGCGCATCAGATGCAATCATTTTGGCTATAACAGACGGCCTTCTGAGAGAAAACGAGGGCGATCACGTATTTCTTGCCTGTATGTTTCTGTGCTGGTGTGACTTTCCCCCGACTGCCATTTGACTGGTTCCTGCCTTAGTTTCTGCCTGTCGAGAGTCGAGACTAACGCCGAGTGGAAAAGGCTAACTACGTGCGTCATCAGGCAATTGACTCCGGTAAGTGTGTTTTTCCTTGGACCGCGACTGACAACAGCGAGGGAAGACGACGACGACGACGAGGACGAGGACGAGCAACAGCCAAACTTGTCCCCTTCCTGCTTTCAACAAAACACGTCCAGTCTGGTCGCGTGCCCGCCATTCATCACCGCTGGCTGGAGACATCTGAAGCCTTCACTCCTCCAAACTTACATCAACAACAACAACAACTTCTTCCCCAACCGCCAACCAAGCTTTGGCGCACGGCGCGAAGCTCCTCCACCATGCCAGCTTCGTTCCACTTTCGAATGCCGCCAGCATGGCTCTTCAAATTCCCTCCAGACGAACTCCCACTGCCAATCCCACCTCCCACCAACGCGCGAACCTTTGCAAGCCCGTTCCCCATCCCAGCAGACCTATTCGTCAATGCCTTGGACTGGAAGGTCCCCATCACAATTGGCGCCATGTACGCGACCACCGCCATTGTCATGAACAAGGTCA
The DNA here is from genome assembly GCA_003689335.1 of Venturia asperata. Taxonomy (NCBI): domain Eukaryota; kingdom Fungi; phylum Ascomycota; class Dothideomycetes; order Venturiales; family Venturiaceae; genus Venturia; species Venturia asperata. Next base: position 343,557 of record QWWL01000021.1, read on the forward strand.
ATCGTGACCGCGGCAACAAGCCATGGGGCTTTTCAAAGACACGCGCTTTCCACTACTTCGTGGTTGCTCACAACATTTTCCTCGCCGTCTTCTCGGCCCTCACCTTTGTCGGCATGCTTCGCGCGTTGGCGCACTCGTGGCCTGGGCGAGAGCATCATCTTGCTGGAAAATACTGGCCGGGTATGCGCGCTGCGAATGGTGTTGCTGGAGCTGCAGATGCTCTCTGCAAGATGCATGGTCCTCGAGGTTTCGGCGATGCTGTTTACTACAATCCGGCTACCGACCTTTGGGAAAACAAGAACAAGCTTGTTCAATTGGCTGTGGGTGGACTGCCTGACTCCTCAGATGTCGGTCGTCTCTGGAATGAGGGACTCGCTTTCTGGGGCTGGTTCTTCTACCTATCAAAGTTCTACGAAGTTTTCGATACCTTTATCATTCTGGCCAAGGGAAAGAGAAGCTCGACTCTGCAAACTTACCACCACACTGGAGCTATGATGTGCATGTGGGCTGGAATCCGCTACATGTCTTCGCCCATCTGGATGTTCTGCTTCCTCAATTCTGCTATCCATACCATGATGGTAAGTCTTTTCCAATCATGATATCCTTTGCCCGGGCTAATCCGATCACAGTACGTATACTACACCCTTTCAGCAGTCGGCATTCGAGTTCCTCAGCGCATGAAGCGTGCTTTGACCACCATGCAAATCACGCAATTCATTGTTGGTATCACATTTGCTGGCATGCACTTGTTCGTCACATACACAGTCCCAGTCTCTGCCAGTGAGACCGTCCTGAACACGGTCAAATCCGCTATCGAAGGTGCCGCGTCAGTGGCTTCATCCGTCTACGATGGACCCGTGTCTACCGCAACAATGGCAGGCACCGCCGCATGGTTCAAGAAGATGCTCCTTCGCGCCGCTGGCGAGGAAGGCCTTGCCGAAAACTCGCTTAACAGCCATGGAGAGCTATTTGGCCCCGAGGCCGATAGCATTGCAAATAACCGCCAACAGTATGAGCATTATCAGGCAAGCTCTAGGCCTTCGTGGGAGACTGTTCCTTGCATCGATACCACGGGACAGGCTTTTGCTATCTGGCTCAACCTTGCCTATTTGGCACCACTGACGTAAGTTTTGACTGCGATTATGCTCATGTCCAATGCTAATCAATCGTGCATAGTGGTCTCTTCGTCCGCTTCTTCATTCGATCCTACTCGCGCCGCGGGGCTAGCTCCAAAAGCCCATCTCATCGTCGCAAAGCCGAGAAGGCAATTCAAGACGCTGCTTATGGCGTCAACCGCGAGTTCGACAGCCTCGGCAAATCTGCTGAAGACGGTCTTGACAACGTGGCACAAAATTATAAGAAGGCGAATGGAAATAGTGGTACACCAAAAGGCGGCCAACGACGCGTCAGCTCTTCGATCGAGTCTATCAAAGAGAAATTTGAACCCGTTTCTGATTTCGGCGAATCCCTGCAGCGAAGCATCTCACGAGGCTCGTCTCGCAACAGCAAAACTTTGAAGAAAAAATCGAGCCAGAATACCGACAATTTAAAGCGCTTGTTCGAGCAGCCTGAGGCTAAAGCCAAGCAAGCAATCGATAAAGTAGAGCAGACTGCTGAGGCTGTTGTTCAGCAGACTGAGGAGGCTGCTGGAACGGCTGATGATCGGTCAAGCATTGTCGAGGAAGACGAGCAAGTCCAGCCTGAGGGCAGACGGAAGTCTCTTGCTGAGGAGCTTGGCGAAGAACATCTCGATGGCGAGAGCTGGGCCAACATCAAGGACCATCACGAAGAGTCAAAGGAAGAATCAAAGGAAGAATCAAAGGAAGAATCAAAGGAAGAACCAAAGGAAGAACCAAAGGAAGATTTGAAGGCAGAGCCAAAAGAAGAGCGTTCAAACTCGAACCCTAGCGTCACCAGCGAGGAAGACTCATCACTTCGATCTCCCTCGCCAAAGAAGTCGAAGATTCCACAGCGAGCTAAGAAAGAGGCGCGGAGTCGGTCGCCTGTGAAGCCAGCAAAGAACCACAGCGCCATTCCACGACCAGCCAGTGCGGGTGCTTCCACGGTGCTAAATACTAATGGTAAACAGCAATCTTCTATTACGTCTTCTCTGCCGGCATCCGAAAAGGGTGCGAAAGGCGTTCCTGCTTCCAACGACACCGCTACTACGAAAGACACTGAGAATACCAGGCCATCCAATAGTGGCAGCAATGGAAGTGTCAAGGGTAGTAGCGGTGCGCATAAAGCGGAAGACGTCAAGAAAGTAGAATCTGATACTAACGTCGGTCGTGAGCAGGATTCTTCGGCGTCGGCGGATGCGGACTCGAAGAAGCAGAAGAAGGAGAACTTGAGCAATGGCGAGGGCGTAGCTGGGGAGTCGCTGGACAAGCAATGGTTGCCTAGGTCTGACAAAAGCAATGAGGGAGCGTGGTTTGCGAATAAACCAACGGATGCACAGGGTGAGGCGAAGGTTGTCGGTCAGGATCTGAGCACGACGGATCCGGAAGAAGACGGGGTCAGCTATGCGGATAAGATCAAGGAGGAGGGTGTTGAGGGATGAGAGGTCACTCGAACGTTGATGGTGAAGCGTCATTTTTATCAGGTGCGAGTCGGTGTTTTGTATTACTACTTTGGCACGCGCCTCCCTGGGCTTTGGGCGAGATTTCATCTCCTGACCCTACTCGCCGCCGCGCTTCTGGGGCCGTCGTCTCCTTTGACATGGGAGCTGGGGATGTCCCATGCGTAGACGCAATGCTGCTATGATTTTCTCCGTGTAGGCTTTTCGGGGATCGGAAATTGGGAAATCCCTCCCTTTTTGCTCTGTGTGGATCTTCTTTAGTTGCCCGTATACAATATGCTGAGTGTTTGCTGCCGAGTGCCTGCTTCTGAGTGTCTGCTTCCTTTGTGCTTCTTTGGCCTCGCTCCTTTCCTCCCCCCTTTGCCGATGGCAGATTGTTATGAGCGAGATGATCTGTGTCGAGTGGATCCTTATGCACGTATGATGATTTTCCAGGGAATCGATGTGATTGAGCGATGGAAAATCTATCGAATCTTTTATAGCAGCGTAGATGGAAGCCGTGGACGCGAAGCTTTACTCGGGAAATCTCATCCAGTTTGCTGGCTACCGTGGAGAAAAGGAAGAGTGTATCCGTTTTGATCGCGGTTTATGGCCAAGGCAGTTTGATTTGTTGAAGACGGAATTGGCGTGCGGGTGCGATTAGGCCCCCGTTTCGGTCATTTGATTCTGTTTATGCGGGGGATGAGATTTATTCGGGATTGGGATCGGAGGTAGAGATGGGTTGGTGATGCTGGTGGTTGCTACTCTGTTGTTGTTACGTTACTTTTCATGTACTTGGACTAACGATATATGGTTTTTAGTGGTGTGGGACGCGATGCAAGCGAGATATCTCTTGTGCGCAGAGTAGGTACAGCGTGTATTTGGTTTGAGTTCTTAGAATAGTCTAGAAGTTTGTGCTCTTGCTCTCTTTGCTCTTTATTGTCGCTTTATGAGCGTACAAAACAGATCAGCATGGCCGAAGGAGGATAATGCTGGCAGGGTCCGAGGATCGACTGATACACTGCATCGTTTTTTTTCAAACCTTAGCCTCTGCTTCAGAAGCAAGCACTGGAACGCGTCGGTTTCCAAAACATAAACATTGTCATCTACATAGAGATGCCTGATTAAGGAAGCTGCGGAATGTTGTTGCTGATTAGTCCACATTGCCCATCATACTTCGCACCAGGGGCAAAAGTAGCCCCGGGACCATTATTCTCCGCCAACAGAACAAGCGAATTCTCTGTGGCTACAATTAGCAACGTCTCCAATTTTTCGTTGCGAAAAAAATTCTTCATACCTTTCTCGTTATACAGAGGCCACCCGAGCTTCGACAGTCCCGTCTCGGGATCCTTGGCAAAAGCCGCCCAGGCACTGTTCATGAGCCCAGAAACCTTCATTTGGTCGTCAGTCACTTTGGCTCTCGACTGCTGAAGTACGATGGTGCCGAAGACATGAGGGATTTCGCTTCCGTGCCATGCGCCGGAATCGGCGGAGATGCGTTGATTTGGAAAGACGCCCATCCAGCGGTACCTCCAGGCTTTGATTCCCTTGTCCGCACGGCGTTGTGCTTGAACCTTGGCTGAGCATATGTAGCCCAGATTACCGATCAAGAGAGCACGATCGGACAATGGCTTCCCTTGTATTTTGGCGATTGTGCCTTGGAGACCATATTCGTTATCGTTGTTGCCGATGAGGAGTGGTTTTTTAACGAAGCGTCCAGCAGCAGCCCGCTTGTCGTAGTCACTAAAGACGACTTTCTCATCCGTGACGGGATAAAAGCGGCGGAAGAGTTCGGGTTTGCCCGCTCCGGACCTTGACGCCTGGAGAATGTCTTGGAATGGTTTGGTCCTCATGCAGGCGACAGTTTCTTTTCCTTTCTCGGCACCACCACAGCCAAGACGCTCGCTGAGCGAGTACCAAGCTTGGGGGTTCCACTTGTTGCCCGTTGTCCATGGTGCAGAGCCCGATTCGCAGATGAACCCGTTCACGATGGGGTCTTTGGCATCAGCCCAGGCGTAGGCGTAAATGTCGACAGCACGAGATCCGGCCGATTCGCCGAAAAGGGTGATCCTTTTGGAATCACCGCCGAATCTTTTGATATTGGCCTTCACCCACTCGACTGCTGCACGCTGATCCAGGATTCCTGGGTTCAGAGACTCAAGACCGGGGGCCGATGGGAAGCCAAAGATGTTCAGACGGTAGTTGAAAGACACCACGACAACATCTTGCTTTTCTGCAAAGATAGATCCATCATATGAAGGACTGTTGGAGGCGCCTGAGGTAAATCCTCCTCCGTAGATCCACATCTAAAGGCCTTGTCAGAGAATATCATGGACCAATCGAGCCGTACACTTACCAGGACAGCCTTTTTGGCCTCACCAGCTTGCGGTTTGGTCCACTAAAAGTCATAAGCAGTTACATTCGTTCCAGATCAGGCTAAGGCTTACAATATTCACTGTCAAGCAGTCTTCACTTTGCGCATGTCCGGCCTGACTCAGTACGGACTGGATAGCGTCGGCGAGAGGATTGCTGGTGCTTCTAGGGGTGTCCGACAGTGCTGGACAGTCAGGGCCAAACTTGTCTGCGGCAAGTGTCACCTTGCTCTTCGGAAACGGCTGTGGCGGACTCCATCGCAAATTGCCAACCGGAGCGGCGACATAGGGAATGCCTAGGTATGCTGAGACTTCTCGGTGGAGAGTGGAAGCGGTTCCTTTGACCTATGATATATTAGCCAGCTACTAGAAGTTTGGGGTTCTCAATCGAGTCCATACTCGGCCGCTTGTTGTGTCAACTTCTTGTCCAACTGTCCAAGCTGATGCCAGATGGGATAGGGCGGTAACGACTGAAAGCGTGTTCAGCATTGCAGGGAACACTGGATCTGGGTTTCCGGAAAACGGATATTTGCACAAAAAGATTGAGGATCATCTCTCTCCGTCAGTCTTCGGCTTACCTTATGTTTAGAAATGATTCTGTAGGTGCGGATGTACGGATATTTGTTTCAGTGCGGAAAACGGAGGCGTCGAGGCCAATTTGCGGCTAGCGGTATAATTTACCTATCAGCAGTGATTAATTTAGTTCTCTATCAAGTAATACCACATGAAACAGATATGAACACAGGATTAAAACGAAGGTCACAGGATCGGCTTCCCATGGCTGTTGCATGACCTCGAGGCCGCCATTAACTATGACTCTGAATCAATGCTTCAAATTGACGCCATCTCTCATTGTATGATTCCATAAGTTTAGCGTTCTCACGGTTCTCTGAAATTTTTGTTGATGTCGGCTAATATCAATGAATTCGATCAAGAATGTGACATCATCAAAATCGAAATTAGGTGATGGGTGTGGTGTATCGAAGCAAGCTGATGCGCGGTGAGTATGCATTGATGAAGAGAACCATGGTGTTATCTGGCGATGAGTCGAAGCAGCTCTTTAATCGAGGTCATTTTTTCGATATCGTTCACCATCTCAACCACCTCGCTTGCTCGCCGAGCTCCGAGATGTGGTGCCATCAAACCCAGCGCCTTCTCGTTCACCTCGTCTTTCGTCATTGGATGCGATGGGTAGCCTTTGACGAATGGAACAAAGACATCATGTCTCTTACCGCCTGTCTCTTCGACCGTGACTCTGGCACTTTCTGTTCGAGGCTGTCCAGGTGCCGCTTCTTGGCTTTTGTCTTCAACAATGTTCACCTTCGACATTACATCCTGTGCCATTCTATCCCCGAGCATGCGTTCCTGAGACTGAGCAGAGACAAAGTCAAGGCGCCCATCAAGCAGGATAATCGCCAAAAGATACTTTAGATTCAAGGCGGGCATGTTCGCGTTTCGGAAAGCATCTGCAGCTCCAGGCATCGCAACGATTATCTTGCTTACTTGGTTGGCCGTAATGTTTGGAAGAAGCATGAGGAGGCCATGGACCGCAGGTTGAGCTGGTCCTCCGACGGGATACATTTTGAAACCAGTCTGGGCCATCTCAGTGATGTTGTTGACATCCAAGAGACTATGAAGCATTTCGTCACCGCCTGTGAACATCCTTGAATGCACCCATCCTTTGGGATCGTCCAGGCTGTTTCTGACACCACGGAACCCCGCTTCAGCCATCAATGCTGCGCTCAAGCCAGCTTTAGCCCCCATTCCGGCAAAGACGAATGTCTTCTCGATATGTTCGACATCCAGAAGCCACTGCCACGACCCTGAGGCTTGCTGTGAGCAATACGAAAGCATATGAGAGATTTTCTCCGCGCTCAGTCCCATCAACGACGCAGCTGCAGCTGCAGATCCAAAAGTTGAGCCCAGGCCATGATTGGCGATGCCAGCTCTCTGAAGGTTCTTGATTCCCAAAGCCTTCGGGACCTTGCTTGCAAGTTCGTAGCCAATAATGATTGCGCGCAGCATAGCCTCTCCGCTCAGTCCCCTCGTCTCAGCAACTGCGAAAGAAACCGAAACAATAGCTGGCCCTGGCTGTACGAAAGCAGAAGGGATGAAGTCGTTGATTTCTGCTCCATGTCCAGCCATTGCTCCAGCAAACGCGGCATCAATGATCGATGCCTTCTCATGACTTCCAGCAATAGTAGCAGCGGATTGCCCTGCTCCTCCACTCAAAGAGAGCGAGTAGTTTCTTGCCAAAGTTGGACCCTCAAGATCTTTGCAAGCTACGATAGATGCGACCGTGTCCAGAATATGACTGCGAGTGAGGCCCCGTACATCTTCAGGAATTGGCACCGTTGCGCTATCATAAATGATCTTGCTTAATGTTGAAGTGATAGAGGTCGTAGTAGGCGAGGTGCCAGTTTCGGGCACAACGATCGTATTCTCACTCGTGCCACCGAAATCGATGTTCATCTGCGAGTCTGATGACTCCTGCCCAATAGCGAGGACAGAAAACGCGATGAACTGTAGAATCCAGGAATGCATGTGAGGCTTTGGCAATGCTGTCGAGGATTGAAGAGTCGATATCGTTCACCTTGAATATTACAAACAGGCAATTGAAGGGACATGACTCGAAAATTATGTGTGCAAGCTCCCTAGACTTTGTTTGGGGTGTGGATATACTGTGGAAGTTAGCCGCGGTAGTGAATAGAGTGAAAATGATTTATCCACCAAGATCTTGATCGCTCCCGCTTTTTCAAGCTAGTCAGGTCTGTGATCACCCAGCCTTGTCGGCATTTTCTGACACCGACTGAGCACTCTAATTTCGATAGATATCACCAAGCTCGCCCTGTTAGTAGGAGCAACAGGAAGGCACTTAGCTAAAACTTCTACGACCATGAAAATTGAACACATACCTGTCCTGTTCTTACCGGCCGTGTTTGCAATAGCTTCACCACAAGGTACAGAGGGCCAGCCCAAATCTTCCCTACCACCAAATTTTGGAAAAGAAGCCGTGCCATTCGGCCCTAAACCAGCTGGCTGCTCAGAGTTTGAGATACTTGTTGGTGAGCCTTAGCACTGACGTTGTTGAGACGTTCGCTGATGTCCTCTTTGCTCGTGGAACAGGGGAGCCAGGTCCATTTGGCGTCATTGCCGGCGATCCGCTGGTTAAAAATGTGGTAGCCGCCATACCAACTGCAAGAGGCTATGCGGTTCAAGTATGCTGACATGGTATGATCAAAGTCTATTCCCTAATTATTCGCAGTATCCAGCGGCACTGTCCGAAGACTCAATTCGCACCGGTGTCAAGGACGTTGTAAGCAGACTCACAGGACAGGATGCTGCATGTCCAACCCAAAAGTTTGCTTTGGCTGGATACTCGCAAGGTGCGCGGGTAATGAGGGCAGCAAGTGTCAAACTCGAGAATGCCTTTTATCCCAAAATTGTTGCTATGGTAATGTTTGGAGATCGAGGAATGCGAGAGCTAAACATGACTCAATTCCCTCCGGAACTGCAAGCGAAGCTCTTCGAAAATTGCGCTCCCAAGGATCCAGTAAGTCCTCCATCGGAATGGATTTGATATATAAATACTGAAAGGGCAAAGGGGTGTAGTGGTGATGGCACCGATGCAAAGCCACATCTGACGTACAACAAGGCCGGGACACCATACCAAGAGGATTCAGCCAAGTTTATTATAGCAGCGTTCAAGGGAACGCCGATGCCTGCGAAGCCTGTAGTAACCGAGGTGATGAAGCCGATTTAGCAGCATCAGGACGATGGGGAATTGACTTCATCAGAAGACACAGTCTGTTGTGGTTTTGGTCATTTATCACCCAATTTGCCCGACGTACCTTATATTAGAGTCACTCGCAAGAAGAGAGATCAGCCCTTTAACAGGAGGCTTTTAGGTCTGACCAATAGTTCTCTCTACGTAGTATCTCAAGATGTGACCGATCTCGTGGCAGGACTCTCTCACCAGATGTTCCTTGAGCTTGGGGAGGAAGGAGATGCACGAATGTCACCACTTTGACAGGTGTCTATAAGCTGCCTGTAGCGGTACCAAAGCCCGGCTCTCTGATTGACGCGTGTACCTCGCAACTCTTCTTCTCGATGCTAAGTGTCATTTGCGGGATTTTTTCCTTGAAGATATGTACGTGCAAGGAACAATCGTGTTCTAATCAGCGATAATTGCTGTTTTATGTGGTAGAGGAAACGAACAGACAGACGGACGTGAATGAATGAATAAATCATGGCGGAAAGTGTGATGTTGCTCGGAGATCTTCGGCGCGCCGCAAACACAAAGAGAGGAATGAATCGGCTTGCTAAACCCGCAACCTTGATTTCGAGAGAACTTGAGGCGTCTTGCGGTTGCACAGGATCCTGTCACTGAGTAATTCTTAAGCAAAGAATCTTTGAATTTTAGGCCTCAAGTTTGATAGACTGAGATAGAGCTGAATACACGTGACTGTTGATTAGCCTAGCTCCTTTGAGCCTGTCCGAGTCGGCGAAAAAAAGTGCTAGAACTTCTCTGCGAACTGTCTTCCTGCACCGACAAAATTACCCAAAAGCGCTTCTAACATGGGGAAACGCAAGATTGGAGCTCTCGAGAAGGTTGAGGCTGATCTGTACGCTCCGCGCTCAATCCTCGCCATCGCTACAGTTCTAATTATGTTGCAGACCTAACCTTCAGTACAAGATACGAAGAGACCCTCTGTATGTACGAGCGCCCTGCTCGTCTCTTCCATGCACTGCTGATAATAGCAATAGATCGTACCGAGGCGACTTCGTCACCCATTATAGCCAGTATGAGTCGAGCTATGCCATTTTCACTGCAGAACCCTCCACCAGCGACTCTGGCAGTATTGCAGACTTGCGCGAACACATTGACTTCGTTGCGCATGTCGCATCCTGCTACCCTGATATCACAAAAAGCTTCCCATCCGAGTTGGCAAGCTTGATCACTGCGCATCACAACCAACTGGAGCCCGAGTTGAGGGAAAAGATTGTGGGCAGCCTGGTACTATTGCGAAACAAGGACATCATTGACTCAATAACGTAAGTACTCATTTGCTACACTCCCACCACTGTTTGCTATGATTATATCAGTTCCCCATGCACCACTCATAGCCTTCGGGCATTGATGAAAGATAACTCTACAACTACAAAAACTCTGTATGAGCAAAACTAATCATGAGATCACTCTTGACATATACATGCTTGAAGAACACGAACTAAACTCAGTCCAGGCTATTGAACACTCTGTTCCCTCTCCTCGTCACCACAAACAGCAAATCCCTTCGAGAACTTCTGTTCAAGAAAATCGTGTCCGATCTCCGCTCCTCCAATGCCAAAACCACCAACCATAAGCTCAACAAGAGCATACAAAACCTTCTCTTCAATCTCATAACATCCGATCGCACGTCAGGTAAAGGCTTGTGGGCAGTGAAGATCACACGAGAGTTATGGAAGAGACAGATATGGACAGACACAAAGGCAGTAGAGATCATGAAGGAAGCCGCACTTGCAGACAATGAAAAGTTGATTGCAGGTGGCGTGCGATTTTTCCTTGGTGGAGACAAGGAACGAGAAGAGGCACTCGAGGACGATAGCAGTGACGAGGACGAGAACCTAGATATGGGCAAATTACGACATCAGATTGGAATCAACAAGAAGACCAAGAAGAGATCGAAAGAGCTAAAGCGTGCCCATGACACCGTGAAGAGGAGGGAAAAGAAAAAGAACGCACCACATCCTCTGAACTTCTCTGCTTTACATCTCCTCCACGATCCCCAAGGCTTTGCCGAGCAGCTTTTTCACAAGCATTTGCAACCGCAGAAGTCGAAACTCAACCTGGAACAGAAAATCCTTGTGCTACAGCTCGTTACCCGATTGGTCGGTCTCCATCAGTTGACTCTTGTATCATTTTACACATGGATCCTCAAATTTCTCAGTCCGAAACAAGCCTCTGTCACCAGCTATCTAGCATGTCTAGCTCAAGCAAGTCATACTCAAGTGCCTCCCGATCTTCTCGTCCCTTGTGTTTCAAGAATTGCCAATGAATTCGTTTCTGAAGCCTCTGCGTCAGAGGTGTGTTCTGCCGGGCTGAATGCAATTCGAGAGATCTGCGCAAGACAGCCATTGGCTATGGAAGACACCCTGCTGCAAGATTTGGTCATGTACAGAAAGAGCAAAGACAAGGGTACAATGATGGCAGCAAAAGGATTGCTGAGTTTGTACCGTGACAGGGACCCGGAGAAGTTGAAAAAAAGGGATCGAGGCAAGGAAGCTGCTCTTGGGCTGCGGAGTGGCAGCAAAAAGGAACTCCGGTTCGGTGAGCAGCAGACTGACGGAGATGTGGTTGGTATTGAATTGCTTGAGGCATGGAAAGAGGAAGAGCGAAAAAAGAGGCGAGCAGCTAAGGGCCTCGCTACTGACGATGAAGACAGCGAAGACAGGGAACAGGAAGAGAAGGACGAAGCTGAAGGCTGGAACAATTGGGATGTCGAAAGCGACTCCGATGATTCTGGCGGATGGATCGACGTCTCTGACGATGGAGGCGAGATTGAACTCAGCGACTCTGATGACGAACGGCCAACGAAGAAAAAGAAGCTCGACAAGGTACTCGAAGCTAATGGCGAAGCTCCAAAAGAGGGGAAAGAGACAATTGAGAAGAAGGAGGAAGAGGAAAAGAAGAGATCCAATTTCGCAACCACACACATCCTCACCCCAGCCGACCTCGCCAAACTACGAGAACTCCAACAACAACAAAACGTCCTCGCCGCGCTCCCAGCCAACAAAAGAGCCCGCGCGGCAGCCCAGAAAGCTGTTACCATCGTCCGACACTCCGATGATCCGCTCACCGCCGCGCAAATCGAAGGCCTAGCGAAGATGTCGTACAAGAGCACGAAGGAAGAGAGGATAGCGCTTGCGAAAGCCGACAAGGAAGAGAAGCACCAGTCCACCACTGCGAAGAGGAAGGAGAAGAAGACGAGTCAGGGTAAGAGCACGACGAACAAAGAGAAGGAACGGGAGAAGAATTTCTTGATGACGCTTGGGAAGGCGAAGAGGAAGGGGAAGAGGAGTCTTAGTCAGGCGAGGAGGGCTATCAAGGGCGATGTGGATAGAAAGAAGAGGGGTGGGAAAAGGGGGAACATCGGGTGTTAGATTGTCGGTGCTGTGGGGTTATGGCTTTTATTTGAGTTGTGATACCAACTACTTGTTTGATTCTGTGTCTGCTCGGTTTACCCCGTGTCGCTGCATCGTGTCGCTACTGTCTTTTATCCTTTTTGTGGGATGCGGAGTGTGGGTTTCTTGTGACCTAGTTGTCCCGTTGCGCTTCTTGCGAAGTGAGGAGAGATGTCTAATCCACTTTGCAGGCATACATGTAGGTATATGGGGGAAATACGGATGGTTGATGGAAAAGAGATCTACATATGCACGTGGTATTCTATGTATCTCATTGGCATCCGGATGCAATGATGGACTATGCCAACTATCGTTCTACTCTATCCATTTAGTCTATTCATCGTTGTGGTATCAACTTCGTCTTTACCGTCCTGGAAAGGTAGTGTAGATGCTGATGATGATATCTGAGTTCCTCTCCTTTATGTCGAATCTCACGCGATAACAAGTTTTCTTCTTCTTTGCTGGACTCTAGTAACCAGCTGTTTCATCCGTCTTTGGGAACGCGCTTTCACCGAGGTTGCTCATACATGCTTCTTTCCAGTTTTTGGGCGTGTATTTGTCTACGATGGATTTGAAGGCTTCCTGTGATATCGTCAGTCAGTGCGCAAACATAGTTGAGGAGGAAAAGTGGGATGCTGACCAGTGTACAGAGAGTTTTGTCTCCGTCGAGATGGCGACCGAGTTCGGTACAGCTCGGTATCGTCATGATATCGTCGTTGTAGCGGACACGGACGTAGTAGCCTTCGAGTCGTTTTCGTTCATGCTCAGTCAGGTCTGAAAGGGGCCGACGTGCGATGCCCTCGGGTTTCAGCGCAGAGCCAGTTGCCGCTTTGGTGGCTGTGGAGAAGATGGATTTGAACCAACCTTGATTCCCATCGTTGCTCGATTTGAGAGCTGGTGGATTGGGCCAGTCGGGATTCGTCCAGTCTTTCTTCCTCAAGAGCTCGATGGCGATGTGGGATGTATAGGGTGGCCATTTGTCTGTTTGGAAAGCGCCCAGGGAGGCGAGGACACTGGCTAGAGTCGTGTCGTGACATCCGCTGAGGGCGAGTTTGATGTTATGCTCGCCGCCGCGTCCCTGACCTAGTTTTCCGTCTTCACCTCCTACCTCGACGACACCGTCATATCCGTTTCGTTCGATGGAGCCAGTCATGCGAGTCACGATATCACCCATCAGCGCACCGATACCGAGCATTCGATATTCTTTCGACTCGATATATCCAGAAAACCATTCCTCGACCCCGATTTTCTCGATAATTTTCCGCGCCTTGGGGTCGTAGAATTCTTTTGGTAACATGGTTTCTGGGCCATGTGCAAGCGTTGAGTTGACTGTATCCATGATTCCACTCAGTCTTGGTTTAGAGTCGACGGCCACACCACGTTCGGGATCAGGCATCCATTTCCGAAGAAGTTTGTTGAGATATTTCATGTCGTCCGTATCGTTCCAGCGTTGAGCTGTTCGCTCAGCGAAAGCACGGGACATTTGAGCGAGACGGCGACAGTTCCCATCATTGGGGTAGAGTGTCTCATCCGCTGGGGTTCTGGTCAAGATTGTAGGCGGTGGAAAAGATGCTGTGCGAGCAGTTGGCGGATAAAACCCCCAGAAAGTCTGTTGGACTGACTCGAGTGCGCGAGGAATCGGTGTGGCGCGGAGATAAATCATGTCACCGTCTGCAATGAGTTTTGGCATGAAATTGAGTTGATCGACATAAAGATGGCGAAGACGTCGACCGAGTTCGAGGGTTGTCTCTCGACCTCTATCTGTCAATTCTCCTGGCTGGCTGGTACATATCGATTAGGATGTATTTTGCACGAGATGAACAAGAGCAATAATACCAGACGGCGTCGAATTCGCCCTTTGGCCCTGCAGCAATAGCTGGTCCATCATCGACGCCGAAGGTTTCGATTCTTCGGCGGTAAGTGATCTGGTCCCATTTTGTGGTGTCCGTCGAATGCATGATGACGCTTCTCATCTGTCTCGCGGCGTTGCAGTATGGCCAATCTGGAATTGTCAGTCCATCCATGTTGCTACATGCTGATTCCGAAGACGGACATGGTTTCAAACCCGCCTATGATGGTCAGCTATGCTTCTGACAAGGTGCGAGAGCCAGACATACATTCTGGAATCTGGGAGAGACGGGGCTTCGTTCTCCTAGGAAACATGAATATTGTCACTATGATTTCTTCCAGAAATTCTCATCATACCGTGGCGAAGAAGCTCAAGAAAGGTCAGCGTTCATTCATGTAACCCAGGTTTCACTCACAATCTGGACCAATTGAAGCTGTAGTCCTTGCGGATACAGATGGTCCAGTTCTTCGGGAGTATAGGGAGGTCTAGGTTCAAGGGAAGTCATGATTGTATGGAGCTGTCATGGATACTGCAGCGAGGGAGGAGGGATGTATGATATATATAGAAGAAGATAGTGTTTGCTAGCGTCGTCCATTTGAAGCACGTTTATGAGAGGTTTGATGTCAGCCATCGTGGACGGGAGACACTCAATCAAATGCGGAACCTATACCACCTTGAGCCATAGCTCGAACCACGCAATTCTTCACATTCAACTCGGAGATATCTATCACTGACCTGAGGTATCTATCACTGGCCTGAGGTATCTTTCACTGGCCTGGAGATTGGGGTACGCGGCTGTTCGCCGAGTACTGCCTCCACCTTACCCACACTCACGCCCTCACCCCTCACCACCCATCAATTGCTCCCAACTCATGCCCTCACCACCCATCATTCGCTACTTAATTCAACAAGGCCATGCCAATTGCATGGGTGTGCTCATCATGTCGTCGAGAACTGCGCCGCCGCTCAATTGCACTGTCGCAGCCCCAACGCCCTTCGAGAGCAACTTTCGTCTCTCTCGCAAACGCTGTCCCACCCGATCCAAATGACCATCAAACGAAACCTCCGCCGTCCTCACGAACAGATCCAAGAACCCTTGCATCCTCGTCAAGTGCCATACTAGATGCACCGCCTTCGAGACGGCCAGCAGACGGGTCTCTAAAGAGAAGGGATGCACCAGTATCAACTGGACGCTATTCTCGCGTCCATAACGGGGACCGCTCTACTGTTCCCACTGAAGCTGAAGCAGCTATAAGACTTCGTAACATGGAGACTTTACGCTTGTTCCAACAGCCACAGACCACGCGAGATGTCCCGCCGAAAGCAGAATTACCACAAATCCACCACCAACAATCACCCCCTCAACCAAGAATCTCGAGATTCAGGCAGAGTCTGCCCGAACGACCCATCCTCGCGAACATAATTCCTCCCCAAGCTGGCTCACCAGCGCCTACCTCCTCAGCTGATGTTCTGCTCCGCATGCTTCTGAACAATCCGCTAAAATCAACCGATGACATATGGCACTTCTTCGAGCAGCGTCTGCATGCCGCTCCCTCAGAATCATGGTTGACATACACGACTGGTGAGAAAGCCGGAAGAGGCTCGGAGCAGCCGAGCAGTGTTTTCAAACTACTTCTCTTGCGGATGACCAAAGCTTGGAACAGTGACTCGCCCAAAGACCAGGCCCCTTCGAACGTTGCCCAGAAGCTTAAGGACTTGTCGATCTTGCGGCCTATATGGTATGTCGGTGCAATATGGGAACTTCTGTTTCGAACCGAAAGGGCTATCCAAAATGGGGATAATGGGACTGTGGTTTTACTTCGAGAAGAAGTACTCCGGCTCTGGGCTGCTCTATTCGAAAATTGGCACAAACCAAACTTACATGTTAAGCTTTACACAGGTGGTAAGATCAATTGGTCGGGTTTGCCAGATCCAAGCCGGCTGAATTTTAAACCTCTGTCCAACGAAATCGACACGAAGCAACTCGACGTCCGGCTGCACGGCCTTTTACGCCAGATAGCGGTAGCCAAAAGAAGCTCTCTTGCTGCAGCAATTTTGGTCACATCCGATTTGCTGTGTCGTCAACTGCCTGCTTTGCAGACATCCGAGGCTTTCGATCTGGAGTACAAACCATTCTTCGACTTTTTGATCAAGATTCTGACTGGTTCCCGGATTGACCATGTTCTCCGCTATTTGTTCGACGGTCAGATGGAGCCCAAACATAGGATCGACTCTGCCCTGTTTGATCACATGCTTGATCGCATCAGGGGATTGCCCATGCGTGCTGCGCTAGCTGCGAGCTCCGATTCAGTGGAAGCACTTGCCAATGGCAAGATAGGCAAAAACGCTGAGACGCAAATGGCTCTGGACCAAGCCATCTGCAAAAAGATCGGTCGTCGACTGGAGAGGGAAGAGAATTCCCAGATCATCCAGATGTGGGACGAACTTCGACGCGACTCTGATACGACAAAAACACATATAAGTAACATCGTCTACGACAATCTGATCTATGCCTTCGACAAGCTGAGTCGCCCCGATCTGTCGAACAACGTTTGGAACCATATGGTCAACAGTGGCGTAAAGCCCAATGCGGATCAATGGAGAAAGCTACTGCAGGGCCGTGGTAGAGACCCGGGAACGATGGAAAAAGTGTGGCGACATATGCTTGCCGCAGGTATCAAACCGGACCTCCAAGCCTGGAATAGTCGCATTCAGTCACTTCTGCTCTGGGGCGCAAACGCAGAACAGGGTCTGGTCGCGCTCGATGAGATGACCAAGGCATGGCTCGCCGCTGTTGACAAAATGTGGCCCCGGGAGAAGGGTTTACCATCAACCAGACCTGCATTGTCCTTGATCGGAGACTTTCCGAACGCGCCGCGGCCAAACTGTCACACTCTCAATGCCTGCATTAGTGGCCTGGTGAACCGACGTTTTGGGAAGGGAAAGCGTGTCGACCTTATTCCGGTTGTCTTCAAGTGGGCGGATGGACTTCAAATACCTGCAGACGTGGTTACTTATAATACACTGATCGACATGTGTATAAAGGATGGAAACACAAACGAGGTTATGCAGCTGATGGTGCAGATGGGGAAACAAAACATTCAGCCAGACTCGGCCACCATTACTACGCTGATGAACCATATCTTCAAGCCCCCGAAGAGTGCCATACCGGTTTCGCTTGAAGACCAGGAGGCATCCGTCGGCGCTCTCTTGGATCTCATGGACTCAGCGGGATTGAAAAAAGACAGATATGTTTACAGCACCTTGATTAACGGATTGCTCAAAGTCCATAAGAATGTCTTGGGAGCAAACTTGGTGCTTGAAACCATGATCAAGGAAGGAATCAAAATCGCTCCGCTCGACTGGACTGCCTTTATAACTTATTACTTCCAAGAAGCTGAAGGCAATGGTGGCTCTCCGAACTTTGCTGCCATTGAGGCCATATGGAACCGTATTCAGTCAACCGACGGGGTCGTCGACAGGATTTTGTACGATCGTTTGATCGAAGGGTACGCTCGATTCGGTGAAGTGGATCTGGCGCTTCATTTCTTAAGGCGAATGGCTAAGGAAGCTTTGAAGCCTGGATGGCCCTGCCTCACGGCTGTGGTGAATGCGTTGCTGGACAGAGGCAGTATGGACCTCGCTGCTGAGATTGTGCATGATGTCGAGCATAGCGAAGGCTACCTGCCTCATGGTGTCGGACTCGACCACGCCAAATTCAACCCGGATCGAAACTTGTTCTGGCAAGCTGTGGTTCAAGCTGGTCTGAGGGAGATGCCCTCCGGGCCACTACAGGAAAAGAACAAACTCGATGAGGGTGTCTAGGTAATATCTGATTACGACACAAATAGCAAAAAGTCAGAGTCCAGTCCCGACTTGCATTTCTACCTTGACTTTCCTCTTCTCACGCTCTAGCATTCTCTACACGATTCAAAGTTGATTCGCGCGTTGCCGCTTCTCTGCCGTACCCTTCAGAGACTACAAAAAGGGCACCGACATTGCAAAGACATCCCAGCTCCAACCAGTTTCAACGGCTTTCACTTAACGTCAAATAGTTAACGCTCGCAAATCAATTCGAAATCACTGTCCGCAAACCCACCGATTGTTAACATGGCCAAAGAAAAGCCTGATGCAAAGAAGGCAGGCAAGGGTAAAGCACGACGTGTGCCACCGAACCAGCGTCACATTACCGTCACCCTACCAGATGGGACCGCTGTTTCAAGGGCAATAGGGCCAGTACCGAAACGTCGCGCGGGTGGTGTGAGAAAGCGGTATTCGCGGTAAGTGTTCACCTTCGTAATTGTTTTGGCTAGGCTTGGTTGAAGCGCATAGCTTGGAGGCGTTCCATCCTTGGCACATGGTCAAACCAGCTTAACTCCATCCAACCCACACCAGAAACGGGCTGCAATCAAGCCGAACCAGACAAGGATTTTAATCAAGCCAGACCAGCCGCTTGATACTTGAGGTAGAGACTGACAGCCTCGCCAACAGGAAGAAGACGAAGTGGGCATGGAACATCAAACCGCGCAAGCGCAAGATGGGAGATCCCAAGAGTCATTACAAGAAATTGAGCAAAGAGAAGTACGTCAGACATGATACTCAGATGTGATGTTTACTAATTACTACTCCAGGAAAGAGACGATCGAGCCCATGAGCTTCATGAGTCTTCCCGGCGAGCTTCGCAATCAGATATATCCTGATCTCCTCGACCAAATCGAAGGCCGCATCCTCGTCTTCACGAACAATCCTACCGGCCTCGTTGCTGGGTGGCCTACGACCGTAGTCCCAAGGATCCCTGTTGGACTCCTATGCGCCGGAGACAAAAAGATTCGGAAAGAAATCTTACCACTCGCCTACGAAAAGGCGGACGTACATATCCGAATCGTGTCGGCGCACCTCAAGTCCCCAGATGAGCTTTACGCCTGGGTCAGCGGTAACGACGCCATTACTTTCAGTTCCCTCGACATGGGGCTGATCACAAAATTGAGTCTCACGGTGCTCCTACCGTGTTCTTTCGAGACAATCCACGAAGGGCAAGGTATCGATTATACCTTTATAGCGCGCATGGCTAGACTCCGCCTCCTCCGCGTCCGTGTGCAAGTTCACGTTCCGAATCCCCACATCTCTCCTTGGACCATCTTCAACACGCCCGTTCCGAACTCGACATTCACCCCCTTCGTCACCAGAGTGATGGAAGACTTGTTCGCACATATCGCCACGGGCGTTGTAGTGGAGTTTGGGGATGGTGTCGATGTGCAAGATGGTGGGTTGGGTAGCTGGGTCGATGAGAGGGCGGATGGGAAAATCGATCAAGGATGGATGGAGAATCCGAGGATTGGGGTTGGGAATCCGGAGAGTACCGTGCGTGAGAGGGATACTGTCGCTGTTCCTGTGCATCAGGCTGAGAGTGTTTGGGGTGCGTTGAGGGCGAGGCGAGGCACCGCTAGTGCGTTTGATGGGGTTAGTACTGGTGATGAGGGGGATATGGAGGAGGAGGTCGTCGTGGATGGGGATGGGGATGGGAATTTTGATACTGAAATTTCAAACAGCGATGATTCGGAGTCGCTGTAGGGCTATGGCACTAAGGTTCTAGACGCTAGGGAATAGGCATTCATCGGGAATGCTCATCATATGAACATGATGTACTAAAAGAACGTCAAGAGAGATGGAGGTCAAGAAACGAGCCAAGCTCTCATGCTTGGACGGGTGATCAATCGAAAGGTGGTGGTGTTTGCATCTGCGAGAAGATGAGTGGCCCAGTGAGCACGGTGCGGTTTAGCTGGCGTCACGTGCGGGGCGCGGCGACGACTTCCTCTCCTCCGCTCTGCCAGCGCCAAGAGTGTTCATCGACGGCCATGACTCCATGCAGAAAGCACGATCGATTGCCCATGACTCCATGCAGAAAGCACGATCGATTGCCCATGACTCCATGCAGAAAGCACGATCGATTGCCCATGGCAGTGTGATGACTACTACTATTACTACTACTATCTTCTCAGCCGTGCAGACATGAGCTTCTCCCACGGACAAGGAGAAGAGATTCGACTTGTCCACACCTGCAATGGCCAGCTCAGCTCAGCTCAGCTAAGCTCAGCTCCAACGCGTACCGGTACCTGACTGCACCTGCACCGCCCTGAAGAGCCAATACGTGGCTAACACGGCCGATCCCTTCACAGGCATCAGCCTTTCTGCAGACAAAGGCAAAGGCCTCCCTCATCATTTGGACCACCACTACTATTCCTGACCTTCTGTCTTCATCCTCGCACCTCCTCCTCCTCGCGCCAACCTCGATAGTCATGGAAACCAGGCCACTTCTCGCATCCGTGCCCACAGTCATGTCCTCTTCGAGCCTGACAGTCCTTCAATGTGCACTCACAGGACTGCTCACGCTCGCGTTAGCAGTGGGCATACACTTTTTCTATGCGTCTTTGACCCCGAAAAAAGCACCACCGAACGGACGGGCACAATCACCATTCTTCCACTTGTCAGTCCAACCGCCCCGCAATCCCCAAGACGCACCCCGCTTACATCACACAGACCTCCCGAGCTTCGCAACATGGTCTACGAGTACCTAGTTGTGCCTGAACCACCGAGCCGAGACTCACTGCCTCGGACTCTCACACACTTCAGCAGGAACATGACCTTTGTCGCCAGAGCATTGCGTCTCCCTGCTTCCCTCTCACCCTCCTTCCCAAAGCCCCGGATCATATATGAACACCTGAATAGACTATCACTCGTCAGCCGGCAGTTTCAATCCGAGTTCATGGATGTTTACCACCGCAATGCCACGTTCTACTCTACACTGGATGCATCCTCGCCAGGAGCACCACAGCACAATGTCTTCACGAATCCCAAAGCCACTGGCGCACTCAGTCGCGTCAGAGTCGCCTCCCTGAAGATACTAGCGACACCCGGCATATCGGGCGCATTCGATCCACGCGAAGTAAACTCCTCGGGCGACTGGTCTCTCAAAACTCAAGTCTTTGAAGCCATGGAGTCAATGCACGTCCTCCGCTCCATGAGTCTGAACATCCAAGCAGCAGGAAATCAACTTTGGAATCCCGTGTGGTTGTGGCATTTCACGTCACAGGCGTTCAAAGAGAGCAAAGTCATAGCGTTCAAGAAGATGGAGTTTACACTCGAGAATTGGCATTTCAGAGAACCGAATCACATGGTCAGGAATGATAGAGGCGATTGGGAGTGGAGATGTTCCATGGACCATTACATGCAAGATGATCTCCCAAAGCGCCTTGCCATCAGGGAGTTTTGCGGCGCGCTCTACGACAAATGTGACGTGTGTGAGCCAAGTGACGAGGCGTTGGGGCAGATATGAAATGGGAGTTACGATGGCTTTTATGGTCTTGTGCTGTTGGGGCACTGTGGGTTCGCCGCGAATTGCTGGGTTTCTTTCTTTTTCCGAGATACCTGTATTTGAGTCCTGTCGTGGCAAGGTTTGGGAGCTGATACGGACATGGGTTTTGAGGATCTGGTGCGAAAATACCCCTTGTACTGTATTTTTGGCATTGAATTCTTTTTCAAACGAAGGTGTAGTTGAAGCGATGTTATGTTCAAGTCAATTTTATGTCAACAATATGACGATAGTTCCTAGAGCTGAGCCGAATAGACGCTTTCTAATGTATCATTTTCTACCCACTGCAGTCAACTCCGAGGTGATGACTCAGCATACGCACTTGGGACCGCATTTGCTGCTCTCTCGTCTCTCAAGATACGAGATTCCCAGCCATTGAAAACAAAGGCCCATCCATTCGAGAAGCAAGCTTGAGACCTGAATGCGGAAGCTCGAGGAGCACCTCGGTTCAAACCTTGGTGTTGTTCCTAGGAGGTAGCTTATTCTTAGGTTTTACGTGGCCACTACCTTGCCTACTCCTAGCTTCCTTTTCCTTCCACCTTCCCGCTTGGAGCCAAATTCGTGTCTGCCTTCCCGCTCGGAGCCAAATTCGTTTCTGATCTTCCCCGCCATCATCATCATCGTTGATCCTGAAAATAGGCGCTATGCATGCTAGTGGACTGCGCATCAGCTTACCCGTCGAGAATCATGCCTTTCACACGCTTTCATTGGTGCAATCCGCCGAGGAACTCGTGTCATGCGTCTCTAGGCACCGCTGCCGTCTACGGCCAGCTCTTCGCGTAGGAGGAACTGGAGGGGCAGGTCGGCGGTCTTGATGACTTCATGCAGAGGCTCAGCTCGGTGGAGAAAATGCTAGGAGGTACTTGAGCTTGAGGGGTTCCCTCGGGGTGGGTTGAAGCTCGTTTTGTGAATCTCACGATGTACAGTTTAATGCTTCTGACGCCGGTGGTTGGGTTTCTTGCTGCTGTCTCGGCTGCTCCTCTTGATGATCTTTTGCCAAGAACTTTCTCACGCACTTTTTCGAGACATCTCGCCAAGCGGATTGAGATTCCCCTCCCGCCTTCGCAAGATCCGTTCTATACGCCTGATGGATCTGAGTGGAAGGCTATGCTCCCTGGAAGCATCTTGAAGCAAAGGGATATCACGCCTCGGGGAATTGGAAACTTGACGACTCTCGCCAATCTTCAGAATGCGTATCAATTGCTCTATCGGACGACGGATGTGCATGGCCTGCCGAGCTACACGGTAACGACCATCTTGAAGCCAGCGAATGCAAATCCTCTTCTGCACATGTCCTATCAGCCAGCGACAGATTCTCCAGACATCGATTGCGCTCCGTCTTATGGCCTGCAGGCGGGAGCGTCCACCACTGCTTTTGGAGCCCAAGTAGAACTTTATGGCGCGATGAGTCCGTTCCTCAAAGGGGGCGTGATTGTCAGCGTTCCCGATTACGAGGGGCCGCAGGCTGCGTTCACTGTTGGGCCCGAAAGCGCAAAGGGGGTCTTGGATTCGATCCGAGCTGTCCTCCAGTCTGGAGGTTTGACCGGGGTCAGTCCAAACGCCTCGACCACATTGATCGGATACTCTGGTGGTGCCTTGGCATCTGAATGGGCAGCAGAGTTCCATACAGCGTACGCGCCGGAACTGAACATCATTGGAGCAGCGATTGGAGGTCTTCCAACCAACATCTCGAAGACGTTCGCAGCCGTCTCTGGCGGAGTGAGTGCCGGTCTCATTCCGGCGAGCTTCCTCGGCATCGGTTCCAAGTTCCCATCATTTCAAGACTACATCGATGAAAATCTCATCAAGAATCAGGACCTGTTCGATATTCCTCTGTCGGAATGTATTTCCGATCCCACGAATGCGACGTACGGCTATTCTCCAAGCCTGGCATTCGCAGACATTGCAAGCTGGTTCGTTAACAACGGCACAACCATCGCCTATGACAACCGTAAGCTACTCAATCAAATCGGCGTCATGGGATTGCACGGAACGCCGACTTTCCCGATGTATGTGTGGAAGAGTACGACTGATGAGGTCGTACCCACCATCGAGGATACCAATGCTTTGGTAGACAAGTACTGTGCAGCAGGTACCAACATTCAATACGTGCGATACGCGAATTCAACGCATAGCGCGACGTTCTTGCTGGGATTTCCGGGTGCTGCGAGATTCATCGCCAATCTGTATGCTGGGATCGCACCAGCGAATTGTACCGTCACTGATCTGCCTGGCGTGAGTGGGTGAGGAATTACCGATGTCGCTGTCGGGACTAGAAATGTCACTCCCAGCGAGGGTAGTATCCGTTTAGCAGCTGAAAATCCATGCTTTTGATAAGACGATTGAATTGATGGATTGCGGTTGCGTCAACGGGATTATGTAGCGATGCGATAGCGATCTGTATCTCTTGTTTCTTGGGCTTATGGATCGGAACTATATATCTGATATATCGTCTCTCTACTGTGTACAACGTTACTTATAATAATGGGCCTATAACACCGATCTTAATGCTAACATATCCCCTCACCACCGCGAAATTTCCTTCTTCCTCCGTCATCGACAGACAGCTCAGCCGGCCACCTCACACACTGACATGGTGGGCAGAGACGATCGGACGTTGACACCGTTATTGGTAGCCGAAAGATTCATCTAAGCGTGGTGGGCGTGGGGACGTACGTCTCGTGAAGCGGGACGCAGCATGTCTCGTGTCGTGAATCGGGACGTAGCATGTCTCGTGAATCGGGTAGTATGTCTCGTGAAGCAACTAGGTGAGGGTGAACTCCAGCTCGAAATGCGGAGGGAGGGCTGACTTTCCTGCGGGATTTCCCCACACACACACACACGAACGCGCATACGGCGGGGGGGGGGCACTGGTACTTCCGGCGGAGGTCGCTAAGCACTGGTTTCTCCGTGCCCCGTCACGCGGTCCAGTCCGCCGCACACTGTACCTAGGGGCGTACGAAGCAGCACTCTCTCATCTCGTCCGAAGAGGTGAAGGTGGTGCGATTGATTGATTGATTGATTGATAGTATGCCGTTTGCACATGTTCACTGTACGATGTGGAGCGATAATGTGGGAGGCGGAAGTGGTGAGGTGGCAGCGGAAGAATGAGGGAGAACTTCCTTCACCCCGCTCACACCACTCCCCATCTTTGATTAGGACCTTTGATTGGGAACTTTCCATTGCGGATTCTCCACGCACGCCAATCGCCTTTTCAGCGCGACGTCGGCGTCGGCGTCGCAATCGCATTGCAATCATCAATCCCTAGCGTCGTTGTGGGTCGGACGGCATTGTCGATGAGCGAGATGGTTGTTTGACGGGATTATTATTTGATCTTTGCGATTTGCACCAATACCGAGGATGATAGTACGTAGTAGGAGGTGGAGGTATTGCGGATGCTGCGTTGTTGATGTGCTACTGTGTACATCGGGGATGGTTTTTTTTTTCTTTTTTTTTTTGGCAGAGGCGGGTAGGGCCAAGATGTCGAGGAGCGATGACAACGGGTGTGCGGAGCTGGGCGCTGGGCGGCATCTTGGTGTTTTCTTAATTTCTTTCTGGTATCGGTTCTAGGATCGGTTCTAGTATCGGTTCTAGTATCGCTCCTAGTATCCCTTCTATATTCCTTCTAGTATCCCTTCTAGGATCCCTTCTAGAAGAACCATCGATGCTCGCCATCGCCCGACTAGAGCAAAGAAGACAGGGCTGGTGGAAAGGCTAACAAACGATATTGTGTCACACACAGGGAGTACCCCATGCGACTGTCGTCTCCACGACTGATAAAGCCTCACCCGCGGTCAACGGCCGACAGCGCTCCAATAATCAAGCCGCACCGCGCCGACTTATCCCACGCTTGGCTCCCCTGTTGATCTGCGCGACGCGCTCCAACGGCACCACACCATTGACGGCCACTTGCCGCCCTCCAGCTTCCAAGGCTGGCCTGCTCTTCCAAGCGTGGCCTGCCCGTGCAAGTCTGCCCGGGACTAGACCGGGGCGCTGCGTCCAGCTCGTTCTGCTGAAGCTGCTAGACCCAATTATGCGCCGCGCTACACTCAAACACGGCGGTTGGATTGGCTGGGTCCAGGCCGAAGGGCCGGATGTATCCAATGACGGAACATCGTTATGCGAGGCATGAAGAGGCGCTCCGATACCCTCCCACACTGGTACTTGTAGCTTTGGGGGTGCACTTACTCTCCCTACCTCTTTGCTCTGGTCTTTTGTCTCGCACCCCATCTCCACTCCATATATACATATCGATTGCGTCGACCTGGATTTCTCATGTCGCTTGGACCTGTGTACGCTTCTTGAATTGCAATCTTAATCTGTTCCGATCTACCGTTTCAATCTTGTCGAGCATCTCCGACGCTGGACTCAACCTCAACAACTATTCCATATCCTTTCGACAACACACTTTGAACAACACGTCTTGACCAACACGTCTTGACCAACACGTCTTGACTAACACGTCTTGACCAACACACCTTGAACGCCATAACAAAATGCCTCTCCGTGAGAAACTCCGGAAAACCTTCAGCCGAAACTCTGACCGCTCATCTCAATCTTCCGCCGACACATCGAGTTCCTACGGCAGCTCCTCGAGTAACAACGTCGATGTATACAAGCCCGGAGAGAAGATACCGCAAAAATACCGCCGGCCGGTCGACAAAGCACACAAAGCAATGCTAGAAGCATACCGCATGGATTTCAGCCAATCCACCTGCAGCAGAAGGAGTTTCCAAAGCGAGTGCAGTCCCATGGGAAGCCGTATCCCATCGCGAAGAAACAGCGTCGAGAGACGGACACCCGTCGGTCGACGGGGCGCAACCTTCCTCGTTGCAGATGGCGGTTGTGATTCAGATCTTTTCCACCGTAAGTCCTCCCCTCCACACCGTCCAAGCGGATAAAAACAGAATAGCTGGCTAATGTTTACATCGTATAGCTGGCTACTCGGATCAGAACTCGACTCAGGCTTCGTCGCAGCATTCAATGGCTTCTCGTCACGATTCCCCATTCACACAGGAAGATCTCTCCCAAGCCATGCGGAAAACATACCTCACGCCCCCTCCTCACTCCTACCGCTCGTAGCCCACATGGCCCACTTTGATGCTGCACACGCGATACCGGCATCTACAAAAAATCTACAACCTACAACACGATTATTCACGAATGATGTATATACAATGCAAACAGCGCATGGGAGCACGCACAGCATCCCAATTCCATAGACCCTTCCTTCCTTTCTTCCTTCCTCTCAAAATTGTCTCGTTTGGCATTGGCTGAATTTTTTTTCTGTGTTTTTGGCGTTTCACCCACGTTTCTGGAGAGGTGTGGGTGTGGGATGTGGTTTAGCAGCATCTGCGATCGGCGTTTTGCACGGTCGATGGATCGACACTTTTTTACACCGTTTTTAACTGGGAGCTTTTCTTGCTGTTGGTTGGGCTGGCTGGCATTTACATTGGTTAGATGAGATGGGGCTACTAGCCTTTTTTTTTTTTGTTTTTTATTGTCTTGGTGATGCAATATTCACTATTACTATTTCTTTCTCCCCGATGCGTGCTGTGGAGATGATGGTGCGGTTATTATACTTATTTGTATGTATGTTTTTGTGTACATACATGTACTTTTGTCCAACGCATAGTATATACCACCTACCTACCTATCTATCTACCTATCTATCTACAGTATCACTTCACTGCGTCTCATCCACTACGTAGCTGAGTCTCCGCATATCCATTATCCCTCCCTAACCTATGTCATTTATTTTATTTTTCGTGTTTATTTTTGTTTTTTTGCTGGTTTCGCGAGGGTTGGTCGTTCGGAAATGCGCTGTCTTGGTATTCCCACTTGAAGCTTTCCATGGTCGATCGGACGTCGATACCAAGACGCCCGGTGGCATGGCATGGCATTACTTATCTAGGAGGTTACTTCGCACTGCGCATTTCTTGGAAAGGGGGGACAGCACAAATTCATTGCGGTGATCTTAATGGGATCGTGATGTAATTATTTCCTTGCGCGCCCATTGATTTCACTGGGTTTCAGACGATCCCGTCGTTGTTGATCGGGTGGTGGTGGTGGTTTTCGTCATGGTGCTGGGATGTGGGGTGTGTGTTGTACTGTTGTTGTGGTGTGTATGCGTTTGTTTTTTTTTTTCATGGATCAAGGGGATGAGTGTCTATGTATGATGTATGTGTATATCCTCCCATTCTATCTTATCCCACGCTGGCCACGTTGGCAGACAAAAACATCTGCGCATCTTTCTTTCGATCTTGCAGGGACTAGGCGCTCCCGGTATGTAGCGATGTTGATGCTGCTGCTGCGATCTCGATGTCGATACCGTCACGCCCGTTTGTACATGTGTACCGGCTGGGGATGAGCAGCACATCGCCTTGTTTTCTAGATTTCGGCGTCCGAAAATCATCTTTACGTTTTTCCTCGACGACGTCTGTGGCGTGCGTGGGATGGATGGATGGATGGGGTGGATGGGGTTCCAACCAAGACTCTGGAGAGATTTGCAATGATGGATTGCCGAGATACTTTGAGATCGGGCGATGTAACTTTTCCAAGACTTTAGTGGTGCGAGGGAGGGTGGAAGGAACTACTTCCGGATTTGAGTCTGGTGTGAGATCTACCTACCTGGGTTGGTATGAGATCTACCTACCTGGTTTGATGTGCCTGGTTTGATGTGAGAAGGGAGGCTGGAAAGACTCCCGTGCGGCTGCTGCCGTTTGGGGGGCATTTCCTCCCTGCGTTGCCAAGTTCTGGGCGTTTGCCTTGGCTACATACTTGGCTACTTGGCTACTAACCAAGCAGTGATTCAGTCTTGGATAATTCGGTCTTGGGATATTTGATAGGTCGAGGAGTGCGTTTGTGTTTTCCTTTTCCGTATTTGAGCTCAGCTCTGATGAGCGGTGCCTGTTTCGGAAATTGTGGGAGTTGATGGGAGCGCTTCCATGTCTTCAGTTCGCGCTGAGATGCGGCGGCTGTGTTTGTTTGGGTTAGGTTGTGCTTGGATGTGTGTTTTGATCTGTTTTTGCGCGAAAGGTCCGATTTAAGGTGAGAGGAGAATATGGATGTCTGTCTCGCGAGATGAAAGGGACTGAATTCGGGAAGAGGGAGAGGAGAGGTATGGAAGTTGTAGAAATAGGGTATCACGTGGCATGGTGCGTCTATCCGGGTTGTCCGAAGAACAAACAACCCTTTCTCATCTCATCCCATCCCATCCCATCTCTGCTTCATCAGTACACACTCACCAAATTCGACTTTAAGCAGAAACCGTACGCGCTTCAAGACCTCTGTATCTCTCCCTCTTTGTAGCTAGCCTGTTGAGTCGGTGACAGCGCTCTTTTCTACTACTCACAGTCATTTGGATTGGAAAGCAACTCTTCTCCATTTCACCAACGGAAGGCGACTTTCATCAGAACGTGCTTTGCTATGGGGAATCACGAGGAAGCGATGTCGTGCTGCGTTGAAGTTGGGTGTCTTTAGTGGTCTTGCTGTGCTTGACTACTGGACTTGCCGATGTTTGTCCTGAAGAAAGGAGGAAAGGAGGAGATGGCAGTGAGATGGTGAGCGTGAGGATTGGATCAGCGAGAGCTGGAATTGGAATGGTGAGGATGGGTACTAGTCAAGTTGAGTGCTGGTTACGATGAGTGCTGGTCAGAAGGTACAGAAATCCCTCGTCTCTGTTACTGCGGGTGGAACATTTGCAACCACCCACATTGCAACCTTAGCGATTCTTCACTGCGAGATGTCCAGGCGCGAAGCCAGACCGGTCTACTCATACGGCGAGATAGGAGTAGAAGCTGGGAACGGCTGATTGATTGGAAGTGTCGCGTATCTGCTCGCTTTGTCTGGAAAGCTCACTCGCTTCGACAACATCCTGAGTCTGAGTATAGAAACATCTTCTTCAAGATTGGAACACAAGCATCAGAGTGCCACACACCACTTTCTACTGACACTTCACACCATATAAATAGCTAACACAAACAGACTTCAAAATCTTGAACAGATCTGTGCTGCAAACTTACCACCATCGATCATGGATTCCCGCAACGAAACCCAGCCGCGTTCCGGCGCACGCCCCTTCCTGTCAAGACCAGTCGAGGTCCTCATCTACACAGCTGTTGTTGCGGGAGGGACATACGTCCATATGGGACCGTGGACAACAGTCGTGGTACTCATGGCGCTCCAATTCGCGCTTACCTTATACCTCGCGTTCCCTGATACACACTTTGCTCACACTACTTGGAAATTCATAACCAGCTGCTTCTTGGTTGCGCCACGTGTATGTGACCCGGCACGAGCTTTTCAACAGGGTCTTTGGAGCGAGCTGTGTACTGTGTTTCAACTTGGGGTGTTGATTTGTGCTGCATGGAATCTTGCCGTGCTGTTTGAGGCGGAACAGAGGCAGACTGGAAGTGCTGAGAAGAAGCTCGTACTTGTATCTGGAGATTGCGCTACTACCAGGGTGCCGGCAATGAATGTCCCTTCTTCTGCCTGGCATTAGGGGTCCAGCTATCTGACAGCAGGCATTCCACCCAAGCACAGTGTCAATCAAATTTGGCCAGCTTGTTTCTTCAAATCTGCCAGACAATCCTCGTTCTCGACTTAGACATCAAATACTGCGCTCGGCAATATCTTGCCGGAACGTCAATTGCAGACCCGGCTGATGTGTTCCGCGATGAGCCCCAAGAACATGAAAGCTTCCACAACACTTTTGGAGGCGCCACAAACTCGATGTCCTGGCTAGTACCTGGACTTCTCCAGCAAAGTTGTGATCCCCCAGTGTAAACGGGTTTCAAAACCTGAATACATCTAATCGGTTTGTTCTACAACCTACCTTACCTTCTCTGTTAGCATCGAGCAAAAGCTGCGATTCCTTGTAAAGGTGTTGCTCACAGCTCCGTCTCCCACCTCGCTCGATGACCCGAATCCTCGTTCAAAGAAACAGAATCAAACCTTGCGCGACTCAACTCTAAGACGGTTGAACAGCAGAGCAACATGAGGACCCAGCTCACCAACCAACTCACCACCATCACCCTCAACATCCTCCTCATCCTCGCCGACACGCTCGAAACCCGATTTTCCCAAGGAACACTACCCGCCGTCACTATCCTCACCATCCACCTCGTCACAGCCACGTTATCCTCCTTCTACCTGCAAAACCGACTCTGCTTTCTCAAAGCATGGTCTCAAGGTCTACTCTGGACATTGAATATAATACTCCTCTTCGACTCACCAGTCCCAACACTCGCGCTTCTCCTCCTCGGCTTATGTACGATATATACACACCTCCTTGTGAAAAAGCGGACAAAGGATTGGCGATGGATCCTGATCTGTCTGACATCTTGCACAACTTTTTCCTGGTCCATTGGAGCCCTGTTATCAATCACGAAGAAAGAACTTTTGGATCGGGATCCCATCACCTCGTTCACCTTCCCACGCACAAAATTTCTTTCGCATTCCTGTGAGGATATGCGCGAAAAGAGCGTGGAACAACTCAAAAATTTGTTCAACAATAACACTTCGACGAGCCACCAACAGGATAACATCGCACAATTCGTGGCGGTTTGCAATCAGCCCAGACATTCAAGGGGATCGAATTGGCACGTGCTATTCCACATCTTCCTGCTCTGCGGGCTTAATCTAGGTATTTCTGCGCGTCGGAAAAGGCTTCTTAGCCAGCACGGAGGAGAAGACAAAGTGAAGGCAGAATATCGGCTCCCTTGAAACAAACGGGTCTGGCTGGCTCGAATCATAAATTGCATTAGTCATGTGATTATTTCCTGGTTACTTTAATATCCCTACTCTATGTGTCCAGCTGATTGTTGCTCCGAAAGTCTTCCCTTTGTGTGCATCAGTTCGTTGTTCCCAAAGCATCATATCTAGGTGCAGTGAACCACGCCGTCTGCGTGAGTGTGGCATTCCTGTCATTCATTAGCTGCCTATTTACTGACAAGATGTAGATCGATCCCTTACCGCAGCAGCAGTGGTCGTACCAGTCGCCGGCTGCGAGATGGCCGCACTTGCAATGTAAGTGTTACTCGTTGCGGCAGCGGCAGCCGGTTCAACGGTGACCGTGACTGCGGCCATGGAGGTTGTTGAAGAAGTCGTTGAGGTTGCCGAAGTGGCCATGGAGGTTGCTGAAGCACGATTATGCTCTGGCTCTTCGCCATGGCAGCCCACACCAGGTGCAGCAATGTCGTATGCATACACGTCGATGGCAAAATATTGAAGCGTGTCGCTGTCCACAACGCTTGAGTTGGGATGCGTCTCAGCCAACTCAATGACGCCTTCGTAATCTTCTGCGTAATGGTCCACGGTATCCTCGCTAATCTTGGGAACATGGAAGATGCGGTGTAAGAGGTCAGTCGCCCAGTAGGTATTCAATGGTGATCCGGCTACTGTATAGCCGAGCCCACACACTGCTTCGAGTGGGCGTCGAACTTCGAAAGAACGAGGACAAATCACTGTCTCGAGTGTCGCATTTTCGCCGCGCCAGTGCCCAGCCCAATCTACCAATTATCAGCTCCTGATCCTAGTTAAGACGATGGGAAGATGATAAATTGCTACTTACTGTCCTGTGTGGCACAGTTCCTGTCCGGGTCATCACACCGGAACAACATTCCCGCTCTGTCTGCAGCGATGACCCTTTCATACCATCCGATCGGTGTTGCGGTTGACTCATTCCCAAAGTACCTGGTCACAAAAGGCGAATCGTGGCCCCAGAACAGGAGATGCTCTTTCGCATGCTGGGCCAGCTTCACAGCCTCAGCCAGTCCTCGCTCTAATTGAGCACGGAGTGTGGCGTTGCAAGAGCTGTGAATTGGATATGTGTTTACGGCGCCCTCATTCCAAGCTGTCATTTGAGGTGAAGTGGCTGTCTCGGTAACCGTGACCAACATCTGGCGAGCAGCGAGTGGTGAGGCGATGGCAGTGCTTGCCAGGAACAGGATTGATCCTGCTGAGAAATGCATGGTGGACAGAATTTGACAAGATCGACTTGGGGAAAGGGTGTTACTGGTTTGATGTGAATGCAGGTCCAACCTTGAGACTGCCTATCGTTCTTATACCTCATCGACCTCTGTACAAAAAGCACGACTCAAGCCCGACTCCACGCTAACACCCAATACCAAGATGACCATGACGTTCGGCTTGCCATGACGGCAGAAGCCCGCGGGCCTCGACTGACTGCGAAGAGAAAAACTCTTCACAAGTCCACGAATTTCACATATCACGGTGTTGGTAGCAAGGTGGTAGTTCAGCCTTGGCCGCATTGCCCAGTTCTGCTTTCGCTATATTTCTTGGCAGATTACAACCCTGATGGACATTCAGGTGCGACCTCACCCATTCTTCTTTGTCATCGCGGATATTTTTCTTCATTTTCTGTGATACGATAGGCTCGCCAATTCTATATCCTTGTTGACAACTTGTCAAGAGGCTGGTTCGACCAATTCATGTTTTGTTAACGGCAGGATCAATGAAATCTTGAAAACCTCAATATTAGAAGAACCTTGCATTCATTTTTGCCCTGGCAGCAGTGGAAGAGGATGGTATAGAGGGCTTTCTATGCTTCGTCAAAAAAATACGAGAGAAAATTAGTGACTCTGGCCCAAATTACTGGTAGCTCCGAGTCTGTCTCAAGGTTTTCCTTGGACCATGGTATGCTGACAGATGAACCTTACTCCAGCACTAATATTAAAGCTTCAGATATCGTCGTTTCTGTGAGGACGCGAGATCATTCTCTCATAATCTCATTTGACAGCGTGTCAAGCAGCAAATCTTTCCACGTGGTCCGTATCGGGCAGACTCTTCCAAGCTCAAGAAATGGTCTTTCTACAACAGTCGTGCAGACTTCTGGCCGCAAATATGACGCCTCGATTGAACCCCAGCCTCCAGCTGGGCTGGGCCAAGTTATTCTAGGCACGCAAACGGGAATGTACCACACGACAGCGAATCTAATCCTTCAAATGAATCCGGTCCACTCCGCTTCCCGTTCTCTGACACACGGTACGTACTGTCTCCTACAATAATCAAATGCTGTCAAGACTAGAAAATCGTCCGGGCAACTGTTCACTGATCCAAGAGAACAATAAAGTCAGCTGATACGATTACAGGCCACCAAGCGTCTCGTCCTCGGCTGTTTGCCAGTGTCGTTTAATTTATCCCTTGTGCGGATTCACATCATCAATCGAGCCACCGATATCGCGCTTGTGGCGGGATTATCAACATCTTTGGTAAGTATTCATCCCACGCCGTGCAATCATGAACCGCGCGAGCCGGCGGTCAACCGAAGGCCTTTCCCACGCTATTAAAGTTGCAGCTGTTTGCTTTCCTTCCCTTCGGCTCTGAAATATCCGTAACGGTACCTTCTAGTTTGGTTTGACCAATGATATAGTTGGCTAACAGGTTCATTCGCCACCTTTTCCCTCATCAAGGCAGGTCAGCAAGAAACCTACATCCGTTCGCGCCTCACCCGCTGATATTCACGATTTGCCACGCGGATGAGGCTAATAATGGAGGAACTAGCTGATTCGATCGGCGGCCTCCTCGTCAGATGACCAATATGAACTCTCCGTGAACCTTCCCGAAACATTCGACCGCCGTGGGGAACAATGACAGACTTGTTTCCTTCCGCCGCCTTCTGTGCCTGCGCTGGATATGCAAGCTCTTTGGTGTATAAATGCGTGGAAGGGAGCTTCACGAATCCCTTGTTGTCGTGGTTTAACTGACTGCTAGCTTCCAATGAATGGTCAGTGGTGCCTTTCAAAATCCAACAGGCAAAGGTGAGCATCCTCAGATCTGCGCTGCCTACAAGGAAGGATCTTACGGAATCATAACACAGCACAAACCCGATCCCACTCTCGGAAGCACTAGGGCTCGAAACGAGCTCCATATGCACCTCCACGCTACGCAGATGACTAGCCACTAAGGCTTTCTAGTCTCCAAAGTTGAGCACCGTACAGCCGACTTTCCACTTTTTACCCGCCCCCCCAAGTCCAGGGGAATCACAACCTAACAAATGGCCAATGATAATGCAGACAAAATAATTATCTTCATCGCTATAGCAGAGAAATGGAAGCCCTGCACATAAGCTCATCCAATCATATGGCCATCACGGTAGTGTGGCTGATTTCGGCCCGACCCACATGATTGTTGGCCAGCGGCATAAAGAACTCCTCCACGCCAATTGCCAACATGCAGACATGGGCCACAAATTCACCTGCAGTTCGTGACATGAGAGAGACTCCTCCTGATTCTACCTGCCGTATAAGAACGGCTATCCCGTTGGACATGTTTCGACTTCGACTACTTCAAATATTATGCTTTTGCATCGAATCATTGATTATATCATGACATCCTCAATTTTCCAGCATAAGCTGCTTGAGAATGACACCCCGCCTGCAACGCCTACATCGGAGAAGTCCCCGTTGGGCCCGGTTGATGAGATAACGGCTGCGAAGCTCAAGGACCGCAAGCAGGCCGAAGAACTCGTGGATGAGATTTTGTGCATTGCTGATGAGCTAGCCTCGCGGGAGGATCTCAAGCCTTGCTCACGTGTCAACGATCTGTTTGGTCAGCTCGTGTCCACATGCATCAAACCCTGGAATAAGACGGTCGTCGAGCGAGTTCTTGGAGACAGGGAGATTGAACGTGTGGTGGGACGACTGAGAGAACTCTGCGCTGAAGGCGAGGGAGAACTAGAAAGATACTGGGCCGACAAATTCCTTGGAGAGTTGGACAACAAAGGTGCTGATGACAAGCAAAAAGATATCAGAGACCCCGCAAGGATATCAGGTTCGTAACACCCTCTTCCCACCAACCACCATCCCCAGAACGACCCCAAAAAACGAGGAAAACAAACCATCTAACAAACAAGCCAGCGGCCCAAACCCTCCTAACCCAATTTCCCTACCACCAAAACTACATCGACCTAGTCCACCTCGAACAATCAAACATCCTCGCCGCCCTCCAACAGCAACCCCAATCCACCCCCTCCTCCCCCCTCTCCCTCGCCTTCATAGGCTCAGGCCCCCTCCCCTTCACCTCCTTCCTCTTCGCCAGCCACCTCCCCACCGCCAAAATAACAAACATAGACATCGACGCCCACGCCATAAACCTCTCCTCCCGCCTCTCCCAACACCTCGGCCACTCCCCCTCCCAAATGTCCTTTCTCCACTCCGACGCCACGACCCTTTCTTCTTTGCACGAGTTCGACATCGTCTTCTGCGCCGCGCTGGTCGGTATGGATTATCAGCAGAAATTGCAGATTTTGCAAAATTTGGTCGGACGGATGAGGAAGGGGGCGTTGTTGGTTACGAGGAGTGCGTGTGGGTTGAGGGGGTTGCTTTATCCGGTGTTGGAGACGGAGGAGGTGGGGGAGGGATTGGTGGGTGTGGAGATTGTGCTTGAGGTTAGGCCTTGGAATCATATTGTCAATTCGACGCTGGTTATGAGGGTTTTGTGATGGTTTTGCTAGGATGGGTATAAGAGAGGGGGAGGACTGTTTGCATTTTGGAGTTGAATATGGGCTTTTGGTATAGCATAGATTTGAGCGTGATGGAATTTATTGGCATTGGAACTGGCATGTGAGGATAGAGGCATTGATAGAATGAGGCTCGAGACAGCAGTCATACGAATCAAACGTACCTTGCAAGCCCCCAAGAGAAAATATCGAAACAAGCCCAGTTTTTTGATTCCACGCTTGCCCTATTATTATCTCGTTTCTCAATCACCACATCACCCCGTACAACCTTTCTTCTCTTTTCATCTCCTGCATGTCGGGCAGTCTTTGCAAAACACCATCACATCTCCATTCATCTTTACCCGCCCCTCAATCCACCTCCCTCTACTTCAACTCAAACTCCAAAACATTAATACTAAACCCCTTAACCTCCCACTCCAACCTCCCCTCTCCCTGATACTCCTTCGCATTCCAAGTCCCCTCCAAAACCTGCGGCTTAATAACGTCACGATTCCCCAGAGAATTAAAAGCATTAACATCAGGGTGAGTAAGTACCGTGCCATTAACCTTAGTATATGGCGGTAGTGTAATAGTAACAGGCTGCGCGGCCGCAGCGGAATTAATAATCTAGTAGCACAGGCGTCAGTTAGGAAACGAGGGTAGCGATGGGTGGAAGGAGGGGGAAGGGGATGTGATGAACTGACCTTGAAATAAACAGTGTTGGTGTCGTTCTCGATACTAGCGGCCCAGAACAAGGGGTTGAAATCGCCGTTTGCGTTCGTGACGGGGAGGGTGTGACTTCCGCGGTGCCGAGCGAAAAGGTATTGTTGCCAGTAACTGGCGCTGAGGACCGTTTCGTCGTGGTTGGCGGTGAAGTGGATCATATCTGGATCCCATTGGAAGCTATGAGGAGTATTAGTTCTCCCTTCCCATACCACGCAGCAAGTTTTTCCAAAAAAAAAAGACGGAACTTACGAATTGAGGTTCTGGAGACTGGGTGCGTAACTGGACATCTTCACGACGCTTGGATTCCTCTCACCACCCAACGCATAGACACCCTCGCCTATGGCCGAAAGCAACCGCGGAAAAGTTATCCGAAGGGGGTTCGGCAATGTCCAAATAATAGTCCCATTCGGCGTATCAACTTGAAGAACAGAGTACTCCCCGAGGAACACCCCGACCCCCGTATTATTGGTGCGCGCCTGCCAATTATCATAAAAATCGAAATTCTTAAGGAAGTATTGGGCTTCCTCGTAGTGATGCGTGTCCCAGATCGATCCAGGCGGTAAAGTCATGTTCTTCCCCAAAAGAGCTGGTTCGTCAAAGGCTGTAGAGATGAATGTGACGTCTGGATATGCGGCTTTCAAGGCGTTGTACATGATGTCCCACCGATAAGGGTAAGTAGTAGAGAACCAATCCTCGTTTCCGATTTCGATGAATTTGATATCGAAGGGTTCGGGGTGGCCGTGCGAGGCTCTGAGAGCGCCGTATTTGGTATTGGTTTCGCCCATGCAGTATTCGAGTTCGTCGAGGGCTTCCTGGACAATTGAACCCATTTGAGAGGCCGGGAAGGATGTTCCATCTAGAGAGTATCCGGCGTACACGGCCAGTATTGGAGTAATGGACATATCCTCGCACCATTCGAGATATTCTAGAAGACCAAGGCCGTCAGTGTTTCTAGATGATGATGTCAGTATTACTCGTGGAAGGCAGATCGTCGGGTATGTTTCATACTGGTATCCCCAGTCTCCGGGCCGTCCAGGTCTTTCTTTCAATGGACCAATCGTTTTCCACCATTTCCATCGGGTAGCTACAGATTCACCCTCCATGTTGTTCCCGCCTGGAAACCGCAGGAATTTAGGTTTCAGATTGTAGAACGCCTCGGCAATATCTTTCCTGAGACCGTTTTTTCGTCCCTTGAATGTCTCTGGGAACAAGCTGATAAGATTGAAGTACAGGGTCTGGCCAGCAACTTCCGAAGCGTCCATGGTGATTGAAAATGTGTTGTTAGAGTTTGGAGCCGTTCTCTCGTTGACGATGGTCGCGTTGATTTGCGCGTAATCGATGTTTGGGACATCGATTGCCGAGGTTGTTGACGAAGCCCATGTTTCTCCGGTCAGGTTCGATTGCAAAGATAATGTGAAGCTGACGGGCTTGCCCAATTTTGGTCGAAGGACGAAGAAGGAAGCCGAGTAAGTTTGAGGCCGAATGTCTATTCCCCAGAAGCCTATTCATCTTTAGCGCAAATCGTCCTCGCTGCGCGAAGTCATGTACCGAAGTTCTTGAAGCCGACAGTTCCAGTCGCATTGCTCGGTATGACAACCTTCATGACTGTTGTCAACGCATCTGAGAGCGCATGTAATGAGTCCAAGGATATTTTTGCATTGCCAACTGGTGCCCATGCGATTAAACTCGGGGCAAAGGGCTTGCTTGAGTCTGTTTTAGCAATTGGCCGTGATTTCTTGTAGTTCCATACTAATTCTTACGTGATTGTAAGGCCTGGAGCAGTTAGAATTCGATTTGCATGATATTGGGGGCTTAGCATACCTTGAAAAGCTCGATTCTGGATTAGTTCACCATAAATCCCTCCGTCGCCGGAAAAATTGATGTCCTCAAACATGAGACCATATAGGTATCTGGATCACTTAGAGGTTTGCTCACGACCACCTCACATTCCAATACTGACGGTGCTGTCTCATTCCTCGCCGTGACATTTTCAACATCGATATGCAGTTGTAGGGAACTTGAATTGGTATCGACTGAATACTTCTCAAGAGCTACTGATCTTCTCGGTGTCTGTCGAACTTGTCCAGCATCAATGCTAAAGGAAAGACAAGCGAAACCGAGAAAGTGAAGGATTGACAGCATCGTGAAGAACGGGCGGGGCTGGTGATCAATGTCAAGCTCTCAGCTTAGCTCAAGTCTTTATCTCAATCCATTATGCGGACAATCGGTCGTTAATGTCCCGGCCCATTGGAAAATGGTGGATCATAGGAAGCGGAATGACCAACATATTTGAGGGGGTTCGGACAATCCTTGTTGTGGGGTGCTGGGGTGCAGCGCTCGTGACCAACGGAAATTAGGAAATATGTACCCGGAACATATTCAATTCGCCACTTGGCGCGCTCTGTGCAAGGGACGGAAGAAAATGAAGAACGATTTAAGAACTTGCTTGGGGAATAAGTGGGGTAAGGCTTGAAAGATGAAAGTTGCCGAGTGGGCGAATCATGTTGTCAAATCTCAGCCTCATGGCGGGATCGCCTTTTTGATCTACCACCGTAGCCGCTTCCCCATGCCCTGTGCTGTAGGGGAAATTAACAAGTTTCGTCATTCAAAATAGCCGAAGAGGTTGGTTATGAGTCCGCTATCTATTCTCGGACCATTGAATGGTCACGCGTCGTGAACCTAGGAGTAAGAGAGAGATATGTCAGTCAAATTCGAATATGAGTCTTCAGCGCACTCACCAGTCCCAGATTATAAGAGCTCACATGCCATCGATCTCGTCGGAGGCGGCATTCTCTCAGTCTTGCATCCGCCATTTCAGCTTCTGGAATCTGGGGCTGAAGATGCTTGGCTGCAGCTTATCGGAACGAAGGTAAGGGGATTCGATGACATTCTGAATTGATAACTCTGAGCGGTTTAACCTTCTTGACCCACATACCTCTTAAAACCACCGCGTTGGCCCTTCCCGAACCGGATGCCTCTGGGAACGAAATTGAGGGCTGACATTTTGGTTGTTAGTGATAATATGTCCTCCGTACCACTCTCCTTGCCTTTCCTAGAATCTGTCAAGCCTTCTCCATTCTCAACTTCCATTGATTCTGAACCTTCGCTGTGGTTTGTGGCTCTGGAGTTCTTACGACTGCGAGGTTTGGGTCGAAGCATCGAGGTGCGCTTATCAATCCCGGTGTTCACGATAAAGAAGTCGTAGAACTGGGAATTTGAAAGGTTAGCATCGAGGAAATCGAATGGACGTGTGCTCGGCATTATCTCTGGCAGTCCGAAACTGGTATGCGGCAGACGTGTTTTTCGAGAGGGAAAGGTAAAGTAAAGCAATGGGGAAGACACAACCTGCGTACCTTTGGGAATCCGTGCTTATCGATGGCGTGCATCTTGCGTTTGTGCTGGTCTCTGAACTTGTAGTCACAATCTTCTACAAAGCAAGCGTACTATAATCAAGTCAGACATGGCCTTCTTCCCCGAACTTAGTACAGCATACTGTCGCCTCTCCTCTCCCCCTTAATACGTCATTCAGTGGGTTGTGATTGTCTGCGAGGTGAAGATTGAGGTAGTGCTCCGAAGGCAGGTTCTTGTTGCAATCGGGGCAGCGATTCGAGTGGGACTGTTGATAATGGGTTTCATAGTCGGCATATGAATGGAATTTAATTGTCTTATGAGGCGGTAGGGCGCATCGAATCACTGTTGCTCGAACGGGTTTGAGTTCATCAACATGGGCATACTTGACTGGACGATCTGGTTCTGTGGATGCTGAAGAAGTTCGCGCCTCTGAGCTTTCATCAGGGGCCGTGTCGAGGTCGAACGAGGAAGAGGAAGAGGCTGACTCAGTCCTGGCTCGTTTGCTCATGTTGGCGTTTTGATGAAGGAAGGAGGAAGATGAAAGATGATTGATGGGCTGTGGGGAGCGACCTGACCCCTTTGTAATGGCCGTCCCAGGTATGTTGAAGGGGTGTTTGAGATGATTGCTGTGTATCAAAATCTCATTCTCCCGAACGGCAAGTCATGATGTTGTTAGTGATGCTGAAGCGACTCTGTGGCTCTCTGTAGATGTGTTGCAGCTGAGGGAGTATCAAATCGATTGAAGTAAGGCGCTGTACCAGTAAGAGCCTGGCCCTTTCAGTACCACAAATCTCTCCAGCCAGACCTAGTGCTGAACAGCGTGCGTACTCAGGTTCCTATCCGGCTTGGTGGCTTGGTGGTGTAGTGGACTGTGGACAGCCGTTGGCCGTTGGCAGTCCTTGAGACCCCCTGTCGTTGGGGGAAGACCCTCTCGGCCGCCCATTCAGACTCCGAGTCGCCGCCAACCTCGACCACTACCACCACCAGGTGCACATATTGCTATCTCCATTCTTAGACGTCCATTCCTACCCGCGCTGCTTGATCGCATCGCGTCTCCCACGCAAAGCACGACCGTGTGCAAACGCCGCCTGACATGCCCACGATCGCCCGCCACAGACAAGAACCGCTGCCGAACAGCTCCCACTCCCACCGACGCTTGGAGCCCTATTTGCAGTATCACTCCCACTATGGACAGGCTCCAGGAGCTGTCGCGCACAGTGGCTATCACATCGGACCAGAAATTCGGAGCTCAGCATTCGCCGACGCCAGAAAATGACCACCGCATCAATGTCGAGCACGCCATGGCGCCGTGAGTACCTCGTCACTGAGCAAATCTAATCCCAAGCTTCCAGGAACTAATAAAGCCTAGCTATCGCGACTTTTCACAAGGACTGATCACCGACCAAATTGTAGCCGCCCGAAAAGCGAAATTGGACAATGCGCTCTGGCAAACGCATACCAAGATACACGGCAGATTCCGCAACGCTCTGCAGAAGGTATATCTCCTTCTACAACCGATCGTACCGTTCTCGAGGCGTCGTTGACTTTGCTTTTTGGGAAACCCTGACAGTCGTTGGCTGACTTGAAATTGCAATAGCTCGCCTCTCAGAAGCAGCAGAAGACCACGATCCATCGCCGGACTGTCGACGACTACTTGCGATTCTTAAAAGCAACGCAAAAAAGCTACAGGAGGCTGTTGTGCTCTCTAAGCGCTGCATACCCTACACTGACGAAGCTGCGAGATATCGCGTTGCAGATCAACGAAGCCCCGATTTCTACCGGCGCTGCGACAGCAACAGACCCTATTTCGGACGAGCTCAAGAACGTCGTTCTCGAACTGGTTCATGAGACTTTGCTCCATCTAGGAGACCTCTCGCGATGGAGATATCAGATGCAACTAGGAAAAACTGGACAGTTCGACTGGAAAATAGCTGCGGGATACTACGATTTGGCTAACGAGGTGCTGCCAAACTCTGGATTCGGCAAGCACCAGCAGGCAGTTCTGGCACTCGGTGCTCACAAGTACTTTTACGGCCTCTCTCACCTTTACGACTCCTTGTGCTCGGAGACTCAACACCCGGAAGCCAGCCAAAACTTGGATCTTCTTTTGCGCAAGCGCCTGAATACCCCTTGGGACGATCTGGTCCAGAAGGTCTGGTCACAGAGTGGTGGCAAGTCCGTTGCAACACTTCGTGCATGGTTTTTGAAATTTCACCAGGAGTGCTACCAGGCCGGAGACTTCTCCCGGCATGATCAAATGGAGTCGGAGATTATCACCCAGTTGTCGAACTCTTTGGAAGTCAACACCGATCTCAGCTCGACGCTCACGAATATGGTAAAAATTAGCATTGGAGGCGAATTCGTTGCTCTCGAGAAGGCGAATCGTCAGATTGAGCCAGATAGGAATGCGAAGGCTTGCTTGTTCCTGTTGCACCATAACGTCAATCTGTTCAAAGAGCTTCTTCGCCATCTCTACGATAAGCTCGAGGGCCAGTCTCGGGAGAGTGTCAGGTCGACCTCGCAAGACCTGATGGGCAAGCTGCCACCTGTCTCTGAAACAACTCTGCAATGTGTACGTCTCTACACCTTATGGCTCGTCAGGACATGGGCGACTCTACAGAACGTGGTCGAGTCTGGATTTCCGGATCATGCCAACATGGTAACTGACATCCGTCATCTCTGGCATATTTTTGCGGATTGTCTCAACGTGATTTTCCAGCAGTATCCTCTGCCTGACACCAAAGCAGTAGAGGATCTGGAATATCTCCTGAAAGAAGATGAGAGCACCGTGGGATTTCGACCGCTCCACGGCGATCAGAACGAAAACGTCTGGACGAAGCATGGAAAGCCCAAGGCCTTTTTTCGCGGAGAAAAGTCCGACGCATTGCAAGAACAAGAGCACCTGATTCGCTTGCGAGATATCGTGACTCGAGGTTTCATCATTGCACAAGATCCAGTAAGCCTAGCCTGCTCTTTGTTCTCATACGCAATCCCACCTAACCTTTGTAGGCTTCACCGTTGATCGTGGTGGGCAACAGGATCGAAGTCAATGAGAGTGGCACAACTTCCGACGTGCTCTCGCCAACGCCAGCACCGGAGTACGAGGGTGAGCCAATCACCCCGCCTCCTACTGCCGGGGGCGATCAATACGTGGCCACTGCTGAAGGTGACCAGTATGATCATGGCATGTGGCTCGATGGAGCTCACGAGCAGAGGTGGAGTGTGCCGCCACCTCCTTCTCAGATTGCCTCGGTCCCGCTTCATGGCTATGGTCAAGAATCCAATGGCCATGGTCAGTGTACGGCTGACCACGGTCCACAGGCAAATGGGTCTGATCTTAGTGCGGTGCAGTCGACTCAATCGACGGCGCCTCCAAACAATGGGAGCAATCCTAAGCCACATATTACTATTGAGCAGCTGGTTCAGAAGGCATACTACCCTTCCAAAAGGCCCTCTGAAATCCAGCTACCGACTCAATTGCCTTGGGTTACAAGATTCCCGTTACAAGACCGCATCTGGCGCAACGACGATCCCACTGCGGCAGTTGCTCGAACCCAATGGTCCAACAGGCCATTCAGAAATGAACCTGTGTACCCCAAGAGCTTGGATGATGTGTGAAAAATTTGCGCAATCTGGTTTGACTATTTTGTCGTCTCTTTGCCATACTGCTGGTTTGATTTGCAGATACATTATTCGCGGTCCGCCATGCCGTGCCTCGTTGCTCCTTTGCTGTTCATAGTGATCCAGCATTGTGGTAATGGAGCTTCCGCTGGTCGCGCATGAAGGCCGGCCGTTCCTGCGAACGACTTTGGGATGGCCGAAGACTGGCGATTGTCTGCGTGAGGTTTTGGCCGCCTTGTTGAAGTAATCGGGTGAAGACCTGGAATATAGCGGATGTTGTGGAGGCTCGATTTGGATGTTTCGCTTGGAGGAAGCCAAACTCGATTGAAATTGGGTGTGTAGGAAGAATGAGGTTGCTAGTTTTACGTCGCCGGGTTGATGGTTCGCTTTCTGCTTGTCGGTTTGCTGCATCCCCGTTCCATCTCTCGCTTTTGACTAACATTGAGTAGGCGGGTGTCTTGGTGATATTCTCTTTGTGACGTGGTTTGTGCGCCCTTGTGCTTTTGTTCATATTCGCCCCACAACCCCTTTAAGACTCACATAGGATTACGGAGAGCCACGCCGTCGCGCTCTGTGAGCATCTTAGAGCCTCGAAGGTGATGGGCGGACCCATGTCGGTCATATCACACTCCGGCTCTGGCGCAACGGATTCTGGGTCATATTTCATCCGCTGACTCGACCGGCGCCTGTCGTCCATCGTGGGCTTTGTTTTCCGAGAAAGGTTTCTATCCGTCCCTTACGGCAGTCCACGCATTGGGACGAGTTGTGAAATGTACAAGATCCCTAGCAGGAAATACAAGATCCCTAGCAGTTTGTGGACCAAAATGATATTCATTATCCGTAAACCATGACATCTCGATGCGTTTAGTCAACGGATCACGTGTTTCGTTCCAAGAAAGACTGCATTTTACCTGTATGGACACTCAATTTCAAATCTAGCACTCTTGATTACAGCAGCAAATCTCTTACTCGGCCTCATAATGCTAGCTTCTTAGATTTGGGATCTGATGGTGAGAGGGACTAGTGCAACTGATGGGAATTGTGACGGAGAGTTTTCGAGTT
The DNA here is from genome assembly GCA_003689335.1 of Venturia asperata. Lineage (NCBI taxonomy): Eukaryota > Fungi > Ascomycota > Dothideomycetes > Venturiales > Venturiaceae > Venturia > Venturia asperata. The sequence continues at coordinate 388,110 of QWWL01000021.1, forward strand.
TGGTATGAGGGAACGTTTGTTTTGGGCTTGTTCTGGGATGGTGTTGGGGAAGGATTCTAGAGAGTTTTGATGTTGGTAGACGGTCTCGCAGAGGGAGGGATGGTGTGAATGATTCCGCTTGTTTTAAATTGGATGTGGAGATGGGTTTTGAGGGATTGTTGGATTGGGATCGTGGATGGGGTTTCTGGCTTTGTTTGTGATCTGCGAGCTTCGTTGATCGGATCTTGAGTGCTGGATATTCGGGATAAGATCCGTCCTGGATTGAATGTCTAGTTGCGGTATTGAAAGCGTATTTATAATTGTTCCGATTCAATGCTTTGCGATGTTATGACACTGGAAGGTGTCGGAATCAAAAGGTTTGTCAGACAGATGTGCTATTTCTTATTTTGTGTGATGGATTGGGAGGTAGATATCGTAGAGAACGGATTCAAGGTCTTGCTCGAGAACAGTGAGCTCGCGGAAAAGAAGCAGGATGGAGGCGTTGGAGTTGAGAGCAGGCCGTGATGACGGGTCCCTCGTCGGCTCCGAGCTTGATAGAACTAGGACCGTCCAGATGCTTGGCATTTCATCGGAAGTTGGCCGAGATAACGCTCCTAAAAAAAAGATCTACGGCCAGGACCTCGCCAACCCCGAGTCCAGAATCGCATGTAAACTTTTTCTACTGCCCTTCTAGGACACATGATTCAGCCTTGGCAGCCGCGTCGCGGGGGCTGCCCTGTCTGCATCATTTTTCCCGCCACGAGGGCAAAACCCATTACCGGCATTACTACCGGGTAGCCCTCGATAAGTGCTTCTGCCTGTGACAAATTGCCCCCTCGAAGTCGTCGAAGTCGACCCATTTCCTCAGCGCCAATTGTTCCAAGATACAAGTGCTCCGACCAGCTCAGGACCTTCGAGGCTGTGTGGTCGTTGTGGCTTCCACCGCAGCTTATCAATAGAGATGTGGCCGTCTCTCGTTCTTCTTCCCATCGCAGGAAACGACTCGCCAAGCAAGGAATATCTTGTCTCGAAGGTTAGCGACGAGGGACATTGTGGCGGCCAGAGGCCTTTACAAAGCAAAGCACAGGCTTTCGCCAAGGGATTCACGTCCTTATAATGACAGCCAAGCGTCCTAACATTAGCACAGAGATGTACGATCCGGTCTTCTTCCAGGTCTCATAAAGTCATCCGAGTGCTTTTCTCGAATTTAAATCCAAGTATAAAGCCCGCCTCAGCCTGGTACTCCCTTGTTATTCCGTACTCCAGCACAGTCGGACCTTCATTTCTCAACCACGGATCAGACGCAACTTCAATATATATAAAATGGCAGCAAGGATAGCATTATCAATTTTCGCCTTAGCATTGTCCATCATTGCATGTCCCGATCATGATTTTCACCCAGAGAGCGGCACGGCCCTTCGAAAACGGGCAGAGGGCCAGGATTGGGCGTATGAAGCATCCTTCAATTGGGGAATGATCAACACCAGTATGTGGCTCAGAATGACAACATCAATTCCTACAGTCAAGCCCTGCTAACCATTATCAAGAATACGCTTTGTGCCAGACCGGAATGACACAGTCTCCAATCCCGCTTATGCTCAGCCAGGGCATCTCACTTACTCATACGCCCACGTTCAACTTCCCACCCGCTTCTATCGGAACGTGGATGAACTGGGGGTATGGTCCAGGATTCACTCTGAACGCCAATGCCACCGAGAAGGCGACAGTCACGTTCCAAGACAAGAATGACGGCGTCAACGAGACAGTCATACTTAAAGGATGGCATATCCATGCTCCAGCCGATCACACGGTTCAGGGCGTTCGCTCCAAGGCCGAACTACACATGGTCTTCGGCGACAAGAACGGTGCTGAACGCGCCGTCTTCGCCTTCAGAATCAATCGTAAGCTACCAACCACTCTTCCCCTCCACCCACAAATCAACAAAGCTAACATCGTTAAGCCGGAAACACCGAATCCAAATTCTTCTCGCAATTACCCCCCATGATCTCCTTCCGCAACATCACCGAAGTCAGGAATACCTCCATTCAAAACCGTCTCGCCATCGCGGAGGTCAACTCCTTCGCCGAATTCTGGACGTACCGCGGTTCATTGACCAGTCCTCCTTGCCGCGAAGGCATCAGGTGGTACGTCGCGCGCAACATCATGTTCGTGAGTAATAAGCAGATGCAGGATATCCTTGCTGTGAGCACTTACTCTGCCAGAGCCGAGCAAGAGGTTTGGCTCCATGCTATCAATGTTTAGAATCTTGTTTCTTTAGTTTAGTCGCGTCTTAGAAGGCTATGAATGTATTCAATTCAATAGCAATATATAGCGCCGCAAGGCCCTTTCTTGTGTTCTAGATATCTTGTATGATGGTATTTGCATGATATTGGCAGCTCCCGCGGATCCATCACCATTATCTGCATTGAACAGAATCAATTCCAAGGTCGTGTTTGACGAAAAGCAATGCCGAGAACACCCACATACTGATCCCAGACCAAATCCAACGAGTTCTCAAAAATAAACAGCGGCGGACGAAACGGTCGATAGCTACCCGCATACATGTCCTCCCCCCTCAGCTATCGCAATTCAAACCGAGAACTTCAAATTTCAAATTTCAAATTTCCAAACCAAAAAAAAAAAAAAAGGAAGAAGGAAAAAGAAAAGAACACGAAAGAAATTTCCACTCACGATCTAAAATCCCATAACGCCAAGATCTTGGAGAAAGGGATTGGGTAAATTTCATTCTTGGATAGGCTAGTGAGGACACCCCCTTCTCTTTTCGAAAAAGTTCAAGTTTTGAAGCACCGTCTTTGCTACCTTACTTCTCGAAAACGATATACCACTAACACCCCGTTCTATTGTTTGAATATGTGGCGTCCATGTTTACTTAGGCGAAGGTAATGTAGAGAGATAGAAAAATAAGGGATATCATTATTTAAAATCTACATTACAAGAAAAATGGAAATTCAGATTCCAAGCCCGATATTCAGTGTAGCAACCAGGATATAAAAGTACAATAGGGTATTATAAATAGAATAAAGCGGAGATATTTCTTACTTGGATTTTACAAGATATAGAGGGTAGGGAGATGAATAATTTGATGATAAAAGGAGGAGTGGGAGAAGATAGAGTAAAGATAGAATAGAGATGGAATAGAGATAGAATAGAGATAGAATAGAGATAGAATAGAGATTAAGATTGAAATATTTGTAGGATGGGTTTCTTGGAAGGAAGGAGGGTGGAGATGGGGTAATTGGGAGTTTAGAGGGGATTGGGTTAAGGAGCTTTATTGGGGAATTGTTTTATGCGGCGAAGGCCGGGTGATGTGAGCTTGATGTTTGTATTTTACTAGTCAAGGGTTGGCATTAATAGATTGTTAGAGATAGGAGGAGATGATCTCGTTAGGGACTTGGGAATGGCCGATGTTACGTTACGAGGATTTGGTCGGGTGGGTTCATGGAGAGGGGATAAGGGGTACTGTGCTTATATATAGAATAGCTACAAGTATATGTGTAGTTAATACAGTAACTCGTCAAAAAACAAGAATCTCCAAGCCCACATGATGTGAATTTGCGGATTATTAATGAGCTTATTGTGCTAGCTAGGTTGTACACCACATCAGATCACCGAGCCGCTCCAACTCTCCCAGCCTGGTCATCCATCCATGACGGTGTACTCATGAATCCCCTCATAGTACTAGCAATCATCTCCTCCACCTCCCCCCGCTTGTCAGGATCTCTAAATGGATCCTCCCTCACACCACCACCACCACCAACCTGCTTTCTCTTCACCTCTTTCCGCACAACAATAGGTGACGGCAACACCAGCCCTACAGACTCAGACCGGGGCTGATCAGCAAAAGGATCTTCCTCCACCTGCCAAATACCACTGTGCCTGTACAAAGACCCAGACCAAGGACCATGACTCGTGCGGAAGATAGGCGGTAAACGGAATACCGGACTGGAGGGAGAAGCAGCGATGCAAGCTTCGGGCGGTGTTGCGATGATTGGAGACTCAGACATTAATGGTGGTGATGGTAGTGGTGCTTGTTCACTTCTGTACAGGGTTTCGAGATCGCCGTAGGCGCTTGCTTCGCTGCGTTTTCGTTTCAGACGGCGGAGCGTTGTGAAGATTAGGAAGCCGAGGAGGGCTATCGCTACTGTTGTGTTTGTCAGTTTAGGCAATTGGGAGTGAGGAGGTGGTCTTACTTATGACTCCGCATGCGATCAAGGCGGTTTTGGCGTGGGGTGATAGTTTGGGATGGGAGGATGCTTTGATGGACTGTGGACTGTCGCCAAGTTTTCGAGTTCCAGATGGTAGAGGTGATGGTGTCATTGTTGGTGTGTTCGATGAGAGGGTTGTTGGTTTTGCCGCGATTTCAATACTCGTCGTCATTGCAGCACCAGTGGTCATTGCAGTGGCAACGATGAACACACTATTCGTCATTGCAGCGCCAGTAGCCATAGCAGGGAACGCAGACACCGAGATAGGGAGGATAGTTTGTGGCAGTTCATTTGCCAATGAGGTGCTCGGCGGTTGGAGAGGTAATACTAGAGGCTGCGTTGGAACCTCTGAAAGACGTGAGGTCGCCAATGAAGTGCCCGTTGGTCCCGGGGCCGATTCTGGAGGCTGCGTCGCGACTTCTGGAAGAGGTGGGGAAAGACTTGAACATTTTGAGTTTGACTTTTTGGGTTTCTTATTATCCCCTTCACCACCATCTTCGTTACTGCTTTCGCAGTTTTCCTTGACCTTGTCTCTCTTCCTCAACCCGCGGCTTAGATCTTGCCACATATCGATTGTCGTCTTGTGCGAGGGCGGCGCTACGATCTTAGCCGAAGATCCTATAATAGCTTCGCTTTGTCCTTGCTCAAGCCGTGGAATCGCACTGTCAATAATTATTGATTGTAAGTGAGGATAACTGATAGAACGAGAAACATTGGCGAGTGCATTCAAAAACTGAAGATCCGTACAAAGACAGAGAATGTTATAATACTCTATGCAGTCCCAGTTCGGCGAAAATTCGCCTCAAAACGAGTTCGTAACATTCAACGCTCCACCCAAGGAAGGCTGAGGCTGTTGATCTCTCTAGCCGTTTCGCCCGCATCGACTAGCAGAAACAGACATCCAACAATATCAGACTTCGAAAGCGGGACCTGTCGCACCTAGCAGAGTAGTACGTAGCAACAAAAAGCGACGCGTCCATGTTGTAAAGGTTCTGCATAGTTGGTAGTGGCGGCCCGAGAATGCGGGGACAAGCTCTAGTGTTTGAAGCGTGTTTGAAACGCAGCACACTCGCTCTGCTGAGGCCGGAAATTTGCTTTTCAGGCATCTTGTTAAAGCTGGAGAACCATTGGAGGGCCCTCTTGATGTTTATCTGCTTTGTCTGCGTGATCGGTAAGTGGTGATTCTGAGAATGGGAGCATCGTGGAAGTGACTGGCCAATTGCAATCAGACTGTCGAGGTTTGAAAGCAGCGCAAAGAGCCTGACTCGTTCCATCCACCAGTTGGACGAATCAATATTGCATGTCGTCCTTTGCAAATCTCTTGCCAGGAGGAGTTGTGGAAATTCAGGGAGGGAAACGTGAGAGATGTTTGGGTAAGGGCCACACCCTGGAGCTAGTGCCGAATGCGGTTAGTCAATTTAAGCGCTGTGCCGCGGGTCCGTCTGAAATCGTGTGATTGATGCGGCGATGTGAAAACGTGGTTTGGCCTAATAGTAGGTCATGTGTCAAAACATGCCGTCAATTGTTATCGATCAATGGCTTACCTCGAGCAGATATGCTGGCAACTGTCGGGCATCCATCGATTCCATATCTTCGAATCCATGTGAAGACAGCTCTGTTTTATCTACTTCATACAACATTACGTCCTTCTTGGCCCTCCACGACTGAGCGCTTCTCTACCCAGGGGCTGGACGCCGAGATTTCTGTCCTCGTTTTGTGCGATATGGTCTTCGTTTGCACCGAAGAGAGTTCTACTTGGTCCTCGTCTGGTAAGATGTGATGCTGTGAATGGCGAGACGTTAACCTCGATGGTCTGACAGATGAACTTCCGCCATAGTATGCACGCTTTCTGGAAGAGTTCAGGCTTCCGGTAGCTACGCCGAAGACATACTTCAGCGCGCTCTCGAACCATAGTTTGAGCGGCGGTACTGATGTGGCAATGAGACCTGCGGCGAACTCAGCTGAAGCCCAGATCGTGATATTGGCACCGGCGTCTATCTCAGTCAGTTTCGGTGTTCCTCAGAGACCATCTGAGACTCTTGTAGAACACTTACAAGAAGGATCGGTTGTATTTGCGAGCTTCTGTAGCTCAGGCAACTTTGCCAAGGAACAGGCGGTGGCTGATAAGCCGATCAAGAAAAGAATGCGAAGCGCCCATTTGTTGTGCACCGAGACTCTGACGTTTCGTAGGTAATAAAGAGGGCCGAGGGAAAAGAAGATATCGCTGGCAATATTTCCGGCTGAAGTCAGTCAGCATGTAAATGGGCAAGATTCGGAGTTGGACGGGTATCGAACTGACCGGCTTGGGCATATGATGAGCCTACCACATACTTCATGGGTATGCAAGTATAGTTTGCAAGGCTTTTGTTCCATATTGCCTCCATTGGAACGCACGCGAACAGACTTCCGATGGTCGCCAAGCAGTTGCAACATACGGAAATGACAATAAATATCCACACAATCCAGGTCATGCCCCTGCCAAGCTGCAGTCGGAGCAAAGACGCCCCAATACTGAGCTTCAGAAATATCATGCAGATTGCATTGGTGATTACCGCGAAGTTGGAGGCTTTCAAAGCGAGGATTGCCTCCGAGGGGTCTAGTTGGGAGAGGTGTGAGCCGTATCCATGGTGACAGCTAACGATGATAAGAGCTATCGACACGACGTTGCTGACCTAGATGTTGACGAATATGTTAGTGAGTGTGTTCACATATGAACAAGCGGTCTGGAAGAGATCAAGAACATATCGTACCAGAGCAACAATCAGATAGTAGTCATCCCATCCGTGCGTCTTAGACTTTGTAAACCTAGCATAGAACCTCGCCAGCACGAAGCTGGTGCTCACAGTGAAGAGGATGACGCAAGAGCTCACAAGCTGGCCGGACTTGCTATCGCCATCAACAGCCATGTCAAATGACAGGGACCAGCCTTAGAGGAGTATCAAGAATAAAAGCGGCGAACGATAAAATCTGTGCTGCAGAACAACGATATAGTCATATATAAGAAGAGGGCACGAGGACAAGTACCCATTACTAGTACCAGCTCACTTATATCCCTGAGGAATGACGGTATAGCTGAAGATGAATTGATGGAAGGCTTCCTAGTCAACGAGGCGTCCAAAAGTGCTCCTTTCTTCGCATTCGTAATCTAGGTAGATGTGGGAACACGGGTATCCTTCCATACTGATTCCAAAATTTCCGGCAAGAGATTTCAGGACAAGGCTTTCCGCTGCAGGAGACACAGCAAGCCTGCAGACCACGCGATAGAACCTGGCTCCTATTAGCGAGGCTGTTGGGGGGGTTGGAGTCCAGTACGGAGATGGCGACCAAATTTACGAGTTCAAGATTAGCTCGCGGAGGACCTTCGATAAGGGCTCCAACGAGGTCAAGACAGGCCATGTGGCCGGTGGCTTTTTGATCCATTCCGTTGTCCCCTAGATTGGGACGGAGGAGTTGTGGGCGAAGATGGCCGAAGAAGTGGTGGACGCTAGAACTAGTTTGGTCACGCCGTGCGCCGTGCGGCATGCCATCGGGCGCTAGCGACCGGAACCTATCACGTACCCGCTCTCTCGGCAATAGCTCCTCTTTGCCTTGACATGAGACATCGACCCTCGGCTAGCCATGCTGGTGTTGCTTTTTGCATCCACCACTTGCCGCGCGGAATCTGCGTCTACAAACTAGCGTCTCAAGGCGCGTTGGGCAGCATCGACGTACCCGCGAACCACGAACCACGATCCACGAACCTTAATTAATTACTAGATGAAATAGCCTACACGTAATTAAGTCTGCACGTCATTATCTCGATGAGGTGCTCCTGTACTGCTAGCACCACTCGGCTGATTCGACCCATGGGTGCTGAATCGACGACCTCGCACATGGAAAGCGCACCTCAAGTTTGTACCCGGTTGCGCAGGCCGGAAGGAATCGCTTCATGAACCAAAACAAGCACTCTGGACAGCTTGTGCAAGCCCCCTCCTGAGCCACACTCTCGTGTCTGCGGCTAAAAGACCACGTTCCATCGTAGTCAGTCACGGCACGGGATATACTGCTGCTATGAGAATATGCCCCGTGCCGGACACAACGGGGAGGCCCACTATCCGGCCCTTTCTGAGCGGACGATCTACCCGATCCGGAACGGGGCCACATTTTTAATACTGTGGTACATCAAAGTTTTACAGTCGACTGCTCCGGCTACCAGTATCACGGCTGAGCGGGCACAAACTGGGAAAACAGTTGGAGGTAGGGACTACCAATGTCATCTGTGCCGGTCGATACCGATGGCAGGAACGAGCAGGGATGTTGGCGTTCGGGTTTCCCATCGTGCTGCACAGATGCAGATGGACGTGAAATTCATCCTCGTACCTAGCGAAAGGTCTGGCATGCCCCGCACTCCCTTCTGCGGAGAGATGCCGCTGATGCCGTTCTGCTCCTACTGTGGTATGATCGATCCACACTGTTCCCGCCTCGAAATGAAAGGCTCCAACTATGCAGTAGATCTTTTGAGATTTGGAAGCCTAGACTCTCACACAGGTCGACCCGTCTTCTGCGTTCTCCTTATAAGTTCAAAAAGCACTCAACGAGCAAAAGTGGGAGAAAGTTCCCTGAGCGTCTCTCTCCATGATCCTCGACATCCTAGCAACCACACTATACATTCGCTGTTCTTGGCTTTCGTGAACCCCTTCCAAGCTTTTGTCTAAGGGAGTTTGTTTGACGTCCGTCTCTTACGCTCCATCTCATTCCCCATCATGAGGGTGTCACATCATTGGAGGACCCTATTTGCACTGGCGACCTGTGCAGTAGCCAGTGTTCAGAAGAGAGCGGAGAACGAATATGACTATGTGATCGTTGGCGGAGGTCTCACGGGACTCGTTGCTGCTGCTCGTCTGTCAGAGGATTCAAAAGGTATGATGAATCGGGTATGTGCTCGTGACCAATAGCTGACCCTCGTTCTGTGATTTAGTCTCTGTTTTGGTCCTCGAATATGGAGTAATTGACAGGAGCAATACGACCACAATCCCTTATTACGCCACGACAACTCAGTCTGACAAAATGCGAAGTATGACATCAGATACAGAACCATATCTAGGCAAAAAGTCATATTCCGTAAGCGCGTCCATGGTTGCCGGTGGTGGCAGCCAAATCAATGGTATGACATTCGATTACGCGTCCAAGGGCGACTATGATTCTTGGGAGGCTCTAGGGAATTCTGGCTGGGGCTACGAGGGTCTGAAACCTTACATGAGAAAGGTGAGCAGCTTTAGCGGATGAGACGTGCGAATTGTACCGCGGGCTGACAAGAATACCTGCAGTCTTCCGATTTCACTGCGCCATCTGTGGAAGTCCAGAAAGGGTTGAACTATTCCTATGACGCATCTGCGTATGGAACGGAAGGCCCAGTGCAAGTGTCTTTTCCTGATTTTCAATATCCTGACCAAGGTAGGTCCTCTGCTCCGTCTGGCCGATATTGAAGTGGAACTGATACACAATTAGACAGGTTCAAGGATGGTTTTGCAGAGCTTGGCTTACCTTTCATCAAGGAGCATGCACTTGGAAACGCCACAGGAGCATTCTTCGTCCCTTCAGACATCAACCCTGAAAACAAGACCCGTTCTTCGTCATTATATGCCTATTACGACAGAGTCTCCAGCCGTAGCAATCTGAAGCTACTTCCAATGCACCAGGCGCGAAAGGTACTATTTGATCCTAAAAGCGACAGCTCCGATCTTGTTGCCACTGGCGTCGAAGCTCTGAATCGCACGTCGGGCACTACCATTCAATTTACGGCGAAGAAAGAGGTCATTTTAGCGGCCGGTGCTTTGTTCACCCCTCAACTCCTTCAATGGAGTGGGATCGGTCCAAATGACGTCCTCAAAGCCGCGGGAATCGAGACGAAAATCGACTTTGCGGCAGTTGGAAGCAATTTTCAAGACCACGTTGCTTCGTACTTGTCTTGGACGTGTAAGTACCACCAGAAATCTCTCCTCCATTCCTTTATACTTATGTGCGGTGCAGTAAACAACACATTCCCGACGCCCAGTGAACTCACGACCAACACCTCTTTCTGGGCCGAATCAAAATCTCTGTACGAAACAAAACATACCGGTCCTCTAACAAAAGCTCAAGGATCATTCATCGCGTTTCCTTCTCTCAAAATGATCTCGAACGATTCAGAAGCACTCGCTAAAACTGTCCTGGCCCAAAAGTCGGACGCGTACCTCCCCTCCATATACAGCTCTTACTCCGAACTCGTCGACGGTATTAAAGCCCAACGGACCATCTTGGCCGCTCAGATTAAGGAAGGAAGCGTCGCTGTCGCTGAGGTGCCCGTTAGTGGTGGTGGCTTCCTGCCCAACGCTTTGATGAAACCCTTTTCCCGAGGAACGGTCCATCTCAATCCGAAAGACGTTTACGGAAACCCTCTAGTCCTCCACGATTCGCTCCACAACCCATTCGATAAAACCGCCCTGTTCCGCACCATCCAATTCACCCGCAAAGTCTTAGCCTCGAAATCACTGTCCTCGTTATCCCCAGTCGAAGTCCTACCAGGTACGCAACATACCGATGAAAGCGGTGTCATTGATGCGTTGATTGCTGCCGGTTCTCTGTTACCAACTTTTGCACATGCCAGTTGTAGTTGTCCCATGATGCCCAAGGACAAGGGTGGTGTGGTTGATTCGAAGTTGAAGGTTTATGGGACGGATAAATTGAGTATCATTGATGCTAGCATCATTCCACTTATCCCGGCGGCCCATTTGCAGGCGACTTTGTATGCGGTGGCGGAGAAGGCCAGTGATATCATCAAGGCGAGGGCTTGAGCCGGTGAGATGCCGGTATAAAAGTCTCGGTTGTTTGATGTTTTTGGAGACTTGGTTTTCAATTCGATGAGTGCTTTTTGGTGGAGATCTGACTTATTAACATGATGTTTCTGCTTTCTTGGAGTGAAGCGATTAAAATGCAGCAGGAGGTTGTGTCGATAGCTGAACGGGTGCTGACCGCTGACTTCGGGAGGGGAATGGATCTTTAGTAATTGTTTTGTAATCGAGCGCAGACAGGAGCAGGAAATGAGATTCTCATTTCACGAGCTCGAGAGTTACTCTAGAGTCCCTTTGCTCGATGTTTGTGACCTTTGCTCGATGGAACGTCAGGATGATCCTCAGCGATTTTTCAAGTCCAACAGAAGATCGATAGCGATAAACTTCTGGCGACATTACGACATTGTCTTGCCAGAACATTATCGATATCGCTCCTTGATTGGTGAAGTTTTGATTTAAGAGAGATATCGGCCCGCTCGGCCGTCTTGAAGATTAGTAAGCACGGACATTGTCACCTCACCGCGTTTAAGAGAGAATCGCCTCGACGTATCGACATCACTGGATGCGCAACACAATATGGCACCGAAGAAGAAACCACCCGCGAAACCAAAGAATCAAAAGGAAGCCATTCTTCAAAATGCTCAAAATGCTATACAAGAACGTCTGAAAGCAACCCAACAAACCAATCTAAAACCCGATGCGCCAAAGCCACCAGAGGCTGTGGAGCCTACCGACTCGGACTCGTCCAATGATGAGGACTTCAATCCCGATGTACAGCCTGTTGAGGCCGAGTCATCAAGCTCGGAAGACGAAGCAGAATCCGCGAAACCAGGCGCAAAGAAACAGAAGGCCAAAAGAAAACGCGACGACGATGACGTGGATGCTGAGTTGGCCTCTGGAGACGAAGGCATTATCCAGCAAAGGAAAAGCAAGAGGCACAAGAAGGGTGGGGCTGAAGATTTCCTATCTGATGATGAGGGAGGAGAGGCAGGATTCATAAAGACAAGGGCACAACGAAGGACCGAGTAAGATGATGAGGGATTTGTATTGGATCTGGCAAACGATTCTGACTATTTGCAGACAACTAGAGAGGCGACCGTTGACACAAATCGGAAATGCGACGGCAGATGTTGACGCTATCTGGGCAAGGCTCGCAGCTCTACCCGTTGGAAGACCTCCGGAACCACTCGACCCCAGGCCGATTGAGAACGAGGAGGATTACATCATGATACATCGAACAACGAAATTTGCAGGTCAGGTCACTATGGAGGAGAGACGAGTCCTCAAAACTTCTCAGGAGGCCAAAGTATACCTCGCGGAGCAGGAGGCAAACAAGAAGCGACAGCAAATGGAACAGGAAGCAGAACTAGCAGGCGCTGAAAGCCAACGTGAACCCGATGGCCCAGCTCCGCCACCGCTACGGAGACCTCTCTTTCGCAAGTCAAGATTTGAACCGAACCCGACAGGCGATGTCAAAGCCCTCCCACCACATTTACAACTTAGATGGCCGCGCGATAAAATACCTACGTCGAAGGCTGCAGGAACCGATGAAAACGCCATTTCCAATCCTCGAGCATTGCCAACCCTCACGCCTGCGGCCAAACTGAATACCGTACAGAAATCCAAGTATGATTGGGCTGGGTACGTGGACAAAGCTGGCATCGCTGAGGAGCTGGATCAATACGGCAAGAGTAAACACAGTTATGCCGAGCGGACTGGCTTCTTGAACCGCTTGGAGGGCAGAAAAGAGGAGGAGAGATTAGCGGCGAAGAGGAAAGTCGCGTGATTATCTTTGAGCATGCACTATGATACCCAGGCAGAAGCAATAAGAGGACGATGATATGATTTTTTTAGGGCTTTTCCCGAGAGGCGGAATTTCGTGCAGATACAGCTCCTAATGTTCTTCCATATCTACTTATTTCATTCTACCACAAGGTCCATTCTAGGATAATTCCTTGATTACACACAATTACTTCTCCTCGCACGTTACTCTCGAGTTGAAAGCTTTCGCTTTTGAAGCTTCCCTTTCCATCGCAGCTGGTAGGTCGTCCTCGTTGACGTTGAGATTTTGATCGTGTCAGGATGAAGAGGCACCAAAAAAAGGCGAACTTGACAAGGTTTTGGTCTGATTCACTTCGTCTACAGGTCTGAAAAGGCTTGAAATACGAGTATTTGGACCCGTGTGGGTACGAGAGACTCCGGATTGGCCCCAAAATCTCTCCTTCAGGTTGCTAGACATGAACAGAGAAATTGGATGGTTCTTTGTTAGGATCGTAGTTTAGATACCGTAATAAATTTTAGCTATGAAAACGAGCATACGGCAACTGTTCGGTTCCTTGCGGTTCTCGCCAGAAATTTATCGATTTTGATCCGATGTTAGTGAAGCCTTAGATCAATGGAGAGAACGTAGCACCTGGAGACTGACGGACCCTGAATGGAGAGCTCCAAGCGCGTCTATTCTTAGAGCAACTGAAGCATCGTGATACGCGAACAGACAACACCTATGCCAAATAACCCACAATCCATTCCTAGCCTAACCTACGAGTCCCTATAGATCACATGCTCGAGCCAATACTCCACGTCCTCCTAGATTTCCCCACTGCTCGGTCGTAGCTCGTCAAACATGGACATCGCAGACATAGCTGATCCCGCGCCGGAACAAATCGAGGAAGAGAATGGGACTGAAGTTGATGGTGCGGGTGGCAACAAATCAGGAAATGAGGAAGAGAACAAGTTCCAAAGGGCAATTGCGGCATGGAGAAGTACGGACGCCGTGGTCTCGTCCTTTGCGCGTGAAGTACTGACAATCTGCCACAGACATCGATCTCACCACACTCGTACCCACCCTCGACAACGCCGCGTCTGACCTCGTGGGACACCAGCGCGACTCCCTGGTGCAGAGAAAAGAGTTGGCGCAAAAGACAAAAGAGTTCCGGAAGCTCGACGATGCGACAAAGGTGGCTGAAGTCAAGGGCATACTCAAGGGTATGGACATTCACCCAACTGAATTCATATCTTCTAATATTCGCCCACAGCTTACCAGACATACATCGATCAAATAACGACACAATCCAAAGCCATACACAACGCCTTCCTCCAAGTCTACACCCCTCTTTCGGAAGCGCCTGATCCATACCCGCTCCTCGAAGCCTCCATCGATTCACTAGTCACAGCCGAAGAAACACTACCAAAGGTTCAGGAAGAAAATCAACAACTGCACAAATCTATAACAAGACTCACAACCCAGCTTGAAGAGACGGAACGACGATTAGAGGGAGAACGAAGCGTTCGGCAATCCCTCGAAGAGTCAAGAGACGAGAAGATCAAGTCGGTCGAGGCATCCTGGTCAGCCGTGCTTGCGGAAAAGAAGGACAATTGGGAAGCGAAAGAGAAAAGTTTGGAAGAGAAGGTTGAGAATCAGGATCGGCTTCTCAAGGAACTCAAGGCCAGCTATGAAGTATCGCAACGTCTGAACGCGGGAGAAGAGGCTGGCTCAGAAAACGCGCAATCAGGCGCAACCGCTGCCGAATTGGAGATCGTGAGCTCGGAACTGGATAGGACGAATCATCGTTTGGCTGAAGTCGAGGCACGAAATGAACAACTGCGCGTCGAGCTCGCCCAATCTGCGTCCAGTGCCGGAAGTGCAAACGCTGTGAATGTGGAGGATGATCCAGCTTTCTTGCGATTACGATCTGAGAACTCCTCGCTCCTGCGAAAACTCGAAAGCGGACGCTTTGAAAAGGACGCCGAGAAGCGGAAAATCGATGGTTCGCTGCGTAGCTTGGAGCGTGAAATTGATACTCTGAAGAAGGACCGGGATACATTGCGCATGAAGCTGAACCAGTGCTCCGATTATGACAACGTGAAGCAGGAATTAGAAATGCTGAAGGTATGTCTACCTAATTCCCTTGGCCCGACATTGCTGACAAGTTAAGTCGATCGAATTTGCAACAGGCGATGATGATGAAGCCGACGTTACGGAAGAGAAGTCTTCAGCCGATACGACAACTACGTCTGGAAAAGGCCAAACTCTGGAGCAACTTCTCCTAGCCAGGAACAAGAAACTTGGCAACGAGCTAACAGTATTGCGAGTATCGCACAACGACCTCCAATCGCGCCTACATGCAATACAAGAAGAGCTCTCAAATACAAACCAAGATCTCGAGAAGTTCCGCAGCTTGAATGCGACGCTTGAATCCGATCTCGAGAAGGTGCAACAAGAAGCTACCAATTCTTTCCCCTCATCCGCAATGTCTGTAACAGGAACATACACATCCCGCTATCCTCATTCCTCTTACCCCAGCGGGCGCCGTGGTCGCGCTATTTCACCCACTTCCTCCATTATTTCAGGAGTCGACCCACAACAAGACCGCAACCTTGGACGGACCCCGATTGACGTCTTGAGATCCGGTGAACCCGTGGGCGGCGGCTCGGGTATTCTCCCAATGATCACGGCACAACGTGATCGCTTCAAAAAAAAGAATTCGGAACTCGAGACCGAGTTACAGAAAGAGCATCAAATTGTTTCGAGTCTGCGGAATGAGATTGCGTCTCTCCAGAAAGATAATCTGAATCTCTATGAGAAGACAAGATATGTATCAACATATAACCGTGGAGGAGCGACGAGTGCAAACTCGTGGCAAAATGCGCCGAATCCAACAACCATCCATATCGGAGGTGATGAACCGGTGGATACGAGGTACAAAGCTGCCTATGAGAGTCAAATCTCACCATTCGCTGCTTTCAGAGGAAGAGAGAGCGCAAGGGCTGTGAAGAGGATGTCGTTACCCGAAAGGGCTGTTTTTCAGGTAACGAGAATGGTCTTGCAGACGAGGGTCAGTCGGAATTTGTTTGCGGGGTACTGCGTTGCACTCCATGTGCTTGTATTGATTATGCTGTATTATATGGGGGGTGGAGAGGCTACTAAAGTTGCTGTTGCTGGTGCTGCGTCGGGACCTCTTGCTGGAGCTGGGGCTGGAGCTGGGTCGGGGGCCGGCACTGGGAAGGGTGCGGATTGGCAGGCTGAGGGGTTTGAGGCGAATGGTTGAGATTAGTTGGGGGATTGGACTGTGTATGATTACGGTGTAGCATTAGAGCAGCCTTTGTATTGTATCACTTTCAACCCGTACTTTGCAACAGTAGAAACTTGAAACTTCGAAAAGTCGATCACGGAGTACAAAACCATCTTGGATTTGGCGGGGATGCAAATTATCTATCTCCTCTGACACAACTTTTGGTAAACAATGTTGATGCGCGATTGGTTGGTGGTGTGGAACTTTGAGAGTGAAGAGATTTCCAAAAGGAGAGATGCCTCGGAGTGTTCGGATCCCACGGAGATTACTTCCCGGCCAGGGGTAATTCTAGACACAAACCTCATCAACTCTTCCTCCGTCCATCAAACTTTTCTCCAAGCAAAACCAAGGCTATCTCCGAGTTCCCCCGTCTCTAATGCAATCCTCCTGCTCGATTCTTGCAATGATCCAGACATGGAGCTCTCCGGCTTTACACTCGCCGAGACAAATCGTGGTGTCTTTCAAAGACGAGTTGGGGAGACTCCTGGAGACGGGATGCATAAATTTAATGTCCCTCGACATAAACTCAAACCGATTTATCATTTGCAACATTATCTCGATATTGATCAGTTTCTACCGACATAATTTCCTACTGTCACCAAAAAAGATTGGTTTCGATTCTAACTTGGTAGAACTAAATTGAAAGGAAATATCGCGATACCCGGAGAGCTGATGGCGGTGAATTGATGGAGCCAGCGCGATTACTTGGAGATCTCGGCAAAGGTGAGAGAGCCATACGAATGATCCCGGCGGTTATCAGGATCGGTGGTAGATTGTGTACGGGAGTGATTTGGCTTGGTATGAACAACAGCTATGACACTGAGCTCTTATCAAGCGAAACCCACACGCTTCTCAGAATCGAGGAATATGACAAACATTTGGAGCACGGGAAACAAGTCAGATACTAGATTTTGGGACTCATTTATTATATCGATCGAGGCTCGGAAACGCAAATTGGGCACTAGACCTCCAAAGTCCTGGACTGACATTGAGGAAAGCTCTGCGCTTGGGAAATCCAGCCAAAGTTGGGGTGTTGTATAGCTACCTCACCGCGGTCTCGTGACTGATTGATAACACAGCACTTCGGGGAAACTGAGTGATATCCCAACACCGACATGCCATCGTCTCCTCAACCTCCACATTCCACACTACATCTCTACATCACAAAGGCCGCCGAAAAATAAGGCAAGGTACGTCAGGTTTCGCAATAGTTCTCTCGAGGTCGAACGCTGACTCCTCTGCAAAAGGCCAACAAGCTATTATATCGCGCAGTCGGGCAGTCACCATGGCAGACAAAGCGCCACCAGGACCCGTCCGACACGGCATGTTATTACGCGCTCGATTCCAAATGGCCTCGCTCTACGCCCGTCCTTCGCAAGACCGTGCAGTGCGCAAGCCGAGAGCCCGCAAAGAGAGGCCCAAGCAACCCGAATCGCACTACCAACAGCTGAGTGCGGAGAAGTAAGTATGCTAAATCTATCGCCGTTTGAAACATTTGAGTCTTCGATTCTGTCCGGATTTGGTGTACACGAGCTCGAAGGCGATTGAAGCCACTTTGAGCATTCCAGATTCTTCTTGGTACAAATTGAGCGGTCGAAAATGGTTCGAAAATAGTCCTCCTTTGAAAATTATACTAACACTGCTTACAGAAAACAAGCAATTTGAAGCTTCGTTTTTCTAGAACTTTCTGCCGAACTCCGCCTCCAAATCTACAGTCATATTCTGCTCGTCCCAGCTCTCTCGATCGAGGATCAAAGGCCGAGAGCATGGAATCATCTTGATTCCAGCTATCCTTACGACCTCTACAGCCCGAAAGGACGCCTGATCATACGTCGTGGAGTTTTTCTCATGGATCCTGTCCTCCAGCGTCAAATCTTGCAACTCCAGATCATGCAATGCTGCAAGCAACTCTGCAATGAAGGTCGAGACTTCTTCTGGAACCAAAACAAGATTGAGCAGCACTGCCATCTCGATTCGCGAATCGCGCACCATCACTTGTACTTCACATGGCCACAGCGCGGAATTCATCTACCCTCGATCCGTGTTCTGCGTACCCAGATCAGCTGCTCAAACCACGTCAGCACAGCTTTGCGATTTGACTGCGCCTCAATTGGCTTTCTGCCTAATTTAGAAGTGCTACAGGTTGCCATTATGGTCGAACCATACGAACCAGGTATTTGGGACAGTAAAAGGTTAGAAGGCGGAGACAAGTGCTGGGGAGAATCTCTACTACTGGGAGCGTTGATTCAGCGCATCATAAAGCACACGCCTTCAAGAGTGACTTTGAAGTGGGGTCTCTGGACTGAAGCACGTCGAGAAAAGTGCTATCCAATGGGCGTGTTGATCAGCATCCACAGCAGCATTCTCGAGAGGGTGGCGGATTCCTACAAGTGCGAACGTGGACGCGAGGTCGAACCGGCTACCGAGCAAGAAGGGGAGGACTGATGAGTCCAGCAATCGGCGAATCGGCGAGAACTGGTGTAACTTTTGTGCTTCAAGATGCTGGCGATGAACTTTTTGATTGCTTTCTTGACCATTGAGAGCGCTTCAGCAATAGTGGTATTGGTTAGGCGGTAGATCATACCCTATTGGACCACACCCCGCACAACTTCACAAGAATGAGGTTCGAGATGGTTTTGTCTGACGTGACCAGAAGGCTATTCTATATGAGATGGAAGTGATTGAAATAATTCCATTCTCTCATTCTTACCTGCAGATTTGACACTCGTAGGACATGCGCTATTGGGGAGTTCAGCCGCCCGATCTTGGAAGTAGAGCGCGCAAGCTTTCCAGGTAACCTTTCCAACAACAAAACGGGAGCGGACAAAGATCGAATGTCTGCTTTCCAACCAGGACAAAGCTCAACGCTTTCGGCTGTTTCAAAACGGCAGTAGTATGCCTTTTGTTTGTCCGCTTCAGCAGGTACCTTAGCAGCTGTACATATGTAATCGCGGTGGAACGGCGATGAGAAGCATGAATCAACCTCAACAATTTTCGCATTGACAATGGCACCCAAGCAAACGTAAGTCGTTACCAATCCTGCTTATTTCCCCCTTGAAAATCGAATAAGGCTAACAATATAATCAGCAAGTCACGCACACCGGCATCTGCAGTGCGCAAAAAGTCAGAGCACAAAACGAAAGTGACGCATGCCGCTCATAGAGCTCGTAGAGGCCCAAAATCTCATTACAAGAAGCTCAGCGAGGAGAAGTAAGCCAGCATCTCCAGCAATGGAAACGACTCTAACAGCACAGAAAATCCGAGATCCGTCCACTCCGATTTCTAGAGCTCTATGGTGAACTGCGCAACCAGATTTATGAGTACACCCTCATCTGTCAATCAGATAAAATCACGAACAAATCTCCAAAAGGACGTCTCCTCATGCAGTGTGTCAACAAATATTCCAAGCCTCCGAGTCTGCAACTACTGAGTACATGCCGGGAATTACGCGACGAGGGCAGGGACTTCTTTTACAAAGAAAACACTTTCGAGATTGTCTTTGATATGACTGAAATCGATTTGGTCCATGGAGGTGTGATCCAGGGAGGTGTAATGAACACATTCTTAGACCTCACTCACCCATTGACGGATTGGATGATAGATACATTACATCTCCCTTCCATCAGACACCTCCACGTCGCCGTCGTCCTAGGTGACATGAACTGTCGCATCGGCATAGACTGGAACATCCTGACCCAAATGACCAATCTCCAGAAACTCGACGTCGCTATTTTGTTTGAGAGCTGCCAGAATCGACCGCATCCTTACAATCTTGTTGAGGAGCGTGAGCATTGGAAGAGGGCTATGTTTTTGGAGATGATGGTCATTCGGATCTTGGAGTTTGTGCCTGAGCATGTTGAGCTGGAGTGGAAGATCTGGGATACGTTGGCTTTTGATCTTAAGGTCAACTGGAGGGTTTGGCGTAATGAAATTGACATAGAGAGGGTCAGGGCGATTGCTAAAGAGTACGCGATGCATCGTGGGCGGAAAGTGTTGAAGGATGTAGTGGTGTCTGAAGGCCAATGCTGTGCAGCTGGATCGTAGAGGGGGAAAGAGATGTGCAGCCTACTTCAGGTGAGCATTGTTGATCACGGAGGAGAATACGAAAGGAGATAGAAGTCTGTATTAACCTACCACAGCGGAGTCACTTAGTCTGTGTCCCTCGACAAATCTTATAGAGGTTGATTATATGCAACTGACGATCGATATCGATATCGATAAGTTCCTGATTTAACCCTTAGATCGTTAGAAATTAATTTAACATCGATCCTCAGTTGGTAAACTTTAGATTCAGAGGAGTTGTCGTAATACGTGGTTACTAAGGGACACAGAATTAGTAAACCTACAGTGCCACTACTTCTGAATTTCAAAGTTGCTTTTGCCGGGGCTTAAGAACTACCGATGTCACCCGGCCCCGGTTGGTGTACACATCCTACTACGGCGAAATTGCTTATCGCTAGAGATCCATAAGAAAGCTACATCAGCATGAGCATCTCGTTTGTTGATAATTAAAGAAATTGATTCATACGGGACTGATGATTTTTTCTCGGTATGCCAACCATCACGTGCCGTCAAGATCCGAGCTTATTGCCGCTGGCAAGCAGCCAAGCGAGAGCTCCATCAAAAGCCACCACCAAGCCCATCACGTTTCATCATCGTGCTCCAAGTGCATGCGGGTCAAGACGGACCGACAGGGCTGGCTGTGGCTATGCTGATGGAGGGGTGGTTCTCAAGGTATAAGATCAGTCATGTCTTCTCGACAGCTTTGAGGGCAACTGGCTTTTCATAATCCTCGCTTCCTTGACAGTCTCAGTCGGTGCCACTTCGCAATCAAGATCCCTTACCGATTCGCAGGCGTCGATACCCACTTTTGTCATACCTTGAAGGATCGGAGCGAAGATGTCATTTTTCAAGGATTTGACGAAGAATTTTGAGCAGTTGTCTGCTACGCTTGGTGTTGGCGACAAGAAGAAGGAGAAGAAGGAGGAAAAGGCTCCTGAGTCTCATTCCCAGCCTTCGTATGGTGAGTTGAAGCGATTTACGTAGTTCGAGATCCAAATATGGGTTGAGGAAAGAATTGACTCCGATGTAGGTGGGCAGCCGCAGCAGCAGCAGCCACAATATGGTCTGTCACCCTTGAAGACATCATCAGGAAGTCATGAATACTGAACTTGGTAGGAGGAGCCCCTCAACAATACCAGCAGCAGTCGTATGAGCATCCTCAACAGCCATACGGCCAGCAGCAACAACAGTACGGTCAGCCTCAACAGTATGGACAGCCTCAGCAGTATGGCCAGCCACAACAGTATGGCGGACATTCTCCAGCCGGTGGCCCAGGAGGATACCAAACTTCCCAACCTGGTGGACAATTTGGAGCTCCACCTCCATCAGGACCTCCTGGCGCCCCTCATCTACCTCCAGGCTGGATTTCTCAAGTTGATCCACAAAGTGGACGTACGTACTATGTAGAGCAGGCCACTGGGAGAACTCAGTGGGACGCTCCCACATTTCCGCACCCACCACAAGGCCAGTACGGTGCTCCACCACCTCCTGGCCAGGACACTCGTGGTACACCTGGTTACGGAAGTCCTGCTCCTGGTCAGCCTGGTGCTGCCAGCGGGTTCTATAATCAGTATGGAGGTGCTATGCCGCCAGTTGGTGGTTCTGGAGCTCCAGCTCATACTGCTAATGCAGCTGGTTACTACGGAGGTGTCGCTGAAGCAACCAAAGATGGCGAGAAGAAAGCGAAGGACGAGAAAAAGAAGGAGAAAAAGGGTATGGGCGCTGGTGGTATGCTCTTGGCTGGTGGTGCTGGTCTGGCTGGCGGTGCCCTGTTGGCCAATGCTTTACGTAAGTTGGCGCGACTTCGCCGATGCATTGCTTTTGCGAACCTCTTATCAGGAAATACTGACTGATGAAATGCAGACGACAGCGACTCAGATGATGAGCACAAGGGAAACTACCATCAACCGCAATACCAACAGCAATCTTACCAGCAGGCTCCGCCAGGGGGTGGTTATGGGGGTGGAGCTTACGGTGGCGGTGGTTATGACCAGGGTTATGCTCCGCGTCCAGCCTCCATCTCTAGCAGTCAGCGATCCTCCATCAAGTCGGCTAGGGAAGACCTCGAGGAGGCACGGGAAGACGCTGCGGACTCGGATGCCAGCAGCAGTGATGAAGAACGTCTTCAGGAGGCCCAGGAAGAGTATGAAGAAGAGGTTGAGGAAGCTTATGATGACTAGATGTTGAAACACGAAAGGATTTGTTGCAGCCTCTTACTCTTGAGCTAGACGTCCGCGATTCGAAGATCAGATTGACAGGAAGTCTTGTCTTGTAATCCTAGATGGCGAGGGCAAATTGGAAGAAATTATGGCCATCTTTTCAAGATCGCAGATCTTCAGAACAGAGATCGCTTCAAGACATCGGTCCAAGGCCTCAAAAACTATTACCCTGAACAGACAAGGCTGACTACCACGTAACTTTTCAGCTTATGTGAACCACTATCACCAAAATTGACAACCCAGAAATTTTGGTTTCAAGTAGTATCTCTTCACTTTGGTGGAAGCCACCGATTTTTAAAGGAGTTAACGTTCATGGTTCCACAAGCGCGCTCGCACAAATCACACGACTCGTATAATCCCTGTCCAAGATGCAATGCGACCCCACTTTGCGCATGTCTTGTCGACACGAGAGTCATCCCACGAACTGTCAAAGATTCCTCTGACTGGAAGAGTAAGCCCGAGAGGTATGGCGATTTGCGGTGTCTCGATCCTCGATTGATGGTGTCCTATGACTCCCATCCCGAGTCAAAACCCCGGATAATCGGCGCGCCTAGCCCATGATATATATATAGTTCCCTCTCGGCTCATAAGTCTTTACATCGTGGCCATCATCACGATATCGATAACAACCAAGAGAGCACCAACCTGCAGGAGTCTGCAAGCCCTCGACATGTCAGAATCTACAGCCTACCAACCTCCACCGGACATGAAAGCCCGATTGAAGGCGTCCTACGACGCCATGGCTACAGAGTACAATGAGTGGACAACCGGCCATTTTGCAATCCGTCTCTCCTACCTCGAAAAACTTATTCCCAGACTTGTCGAGAAGCAAGGACCGAAATCCGTGCTCGAACTCGGCTGCGGATGCGGTGTTCCGGTATCGGAGAAACTACTTTCCTATCCCGATATTTCTGTTACCGCGAACGATTTGAGTTCGACGCAGATTGCGCTTGCGAGGGAGAATTTGAAAGGGATGGGGGAACGGGTGGTGTTTTTGGAGGGGGATATGACGAAATTGGATTTTGAGACTGGGTCTTTTGATGCTGTTGTTGCGTTTTACAGCATCATTCATCTTCCGAAAGATGAGCAAGTTATGTTGCTGGCTGGTATTGCCAAGTGGTTGAAGCCGGGTGGCTACTTGCTGGCCAATTTTTCTGCACAGGAGTCGGATGGGGAAGAGCTGCAAAAGTGGTTGGCGGAGGAGGGATGGATGTTCTGGGCCGGATGGGGGAGGGCGGGAACTGTGGAAAAGGTTAAGGAGGTTGGGCTTGAGATTGTGATTGAAGAGGTTGCGGAGGATGTTGTTGATTCGACCGATTTTGTTTGGATTATTGCGAAGAAAGCTGCTTAATGGCTGCAGGTCTCACTCAGTTTCGGGATGAGAGTACTCTGGATATGAATCAGAATATCCAAGCAGCCATTTACCGAGAATGACGCCGCCGATGAAGTGAATGAGCACAGCGAGCGGTTTTGCGATGAATCTGGGCCCTGGTAAAGCCAGAAATGTATCGCCGTTTCTCATGAAAAGAAGGATCTGAGGCCAGCTTGGCTTGATCCCTGCTTTCCGAGTGTCATCCCGATACGCTTGAAGATTTCCTAAGCGAAAGTTCAGTCTGTCTGATCAGGAGATCGAGGTAAACACCCACGGAAGAAAGCCTCATCTTTCTTACGAGTCGAAGGCTCCAGCGTGAACTCAATCTCCATCCTCTCAGTCGTACTGGCATTGCAAAACGTATGAAAAGCTCCAGCGGGAATCTTGACAATCTCACCCGCCATTGCGAGGATGTCCTCTCCATCGAGGACGAATCTGGCTGTTCCGGAAAGAACGTGGAACGTCTCAGTCTGGTAGCGATGCCAATGAAGTCGTGGAGATAGGGCGCATTTCGCCTGTCCGGGCACCGTTTGCTCTTCCGAAGCTGCTGGTGGCCATCGGTTTATGACCAGGTATCTATCTGATGGAGGCTTGAATTCTATAGACGACGCGCCGCCGTCGAATGAGATGGTTTGCAGATGGGCAACTCTGGTCCGCGTAGGATGGACTGCGAGAAAGGAAAGCATTTTGCATCAATGCATCTGAATGTGCCCAGATTGACAGACGAGTACGATGAGTAAGGAGAGGAAGATCCGTGATCCGAGATCTTGCCCGTGCTGATTCGATTAGATTGAAATGCTGT
The DNA here is from genome assembly GCA_003689335.1 of Venturia asperata. Lineage (NCBI taxonomy): Eukaryota > Fungi > Ascomycota > Dothideomycetes > Venturiales > Venturiaceae > Venturia > Venturia asperata. The sequence goes on from QWWL01000021.1 coordinate 412,651, forward strand.
GCGGAATTTCAACCACGCTGCTTCAACAACCACACCAAGACATTACCAATCGGACTCTCCAGGGAGATTCTCCTCCACCTGACAAAGCAGATAAGACGGGACTCTGCCCGAGCTCTGCCCTACCTGACTCCACCATCGAACACGCCGAGCCTCCACCAAGACCTTCGAATTCTCACACGCCTGCCCGAGGATTGGAAATACAAAGAACGAGCATGCCATGAGTCGTGATAAGGATTCTGGAGCTCTGAGCAGGGAAATACAACCTTCTATTTCGAGCTGTGTCCTACGACGTTTACCAAGATCTCGAATGGTAACACAGTACATTCCAAAGACAGGCTGCCATTCTCAGACTGGAGCTGAATGTATATATCTGGAATGTTTCAGTCGGTCAGAGGGACTCCGGAGGCCTCCAGATTCCTTCATGGTCCTGTAGACCAATCCCAATGAGGGGCGTCTCTGCATTACAATAATTCGAAAGCCACTATGGCCGGATGATTCCTGAGCAATCTCATCTGCTGCAAGGATATGTCAATGGATTACAAACCAGCATCCGAAACCTCGGATTCATCCCACCAGCTTCTTCACCCCTGCTTCTCTTGGCTCTTGGCCTATCTGGCGATTGACCCGCAGCCTTACTACTCAGAAGTTCCCAAACCTGCGTCAGCACGTTCAGATCATGAACAGGGGCTTCCTACTCCCTGTGGTCGTTGCCTTACTTTCTTTGGAACTTAATTGTCTATTTCAAAAGCTTTATGATCCAGAATGGATCTGATTCGACACCATTTCACGCACATCAGAGAACGTGCAACCGCTAATTATGCCCATGGCTAGGCGCAAGAAGATGGACAAGAACTCATAAAGAGCTACAGATGTGCTGTTTAACAATACAACGGATCAACGGTCAGGTTTTCAACACTCGAACCAATCAACCCTAGGAAGATTGAGTGGCCCAGTCTAATGTAGACCCATCTTGCCTGCTCCAGCTTGGGCACAAGCTACTGCTGACACAGCGTTATTTTGCTTCTCAAATGTTGTATCCTCACATTTCTACTCCCGGAACCCGAGATTGCGTCAGTGGTCGTCTTTGTTCCACATAAATATCTTCTCCTAAACTTCACGCCCTCGCTGATCTCTGCCGATATACTCGTCTCGACCTTCTTTCTTTTCCGCAATGCGTATACCAATCACAGCACTATGTTTCTCGCTCCTTGGACTGGCCAACGCATTAAACCCAGATATATACTGCGTGGACGGCATCTACACTGCTCTTACCAGCGTCATCTTCAACGGTTCGAGCCCTGCAGCTTATGCGCAAGCATCGTGTCAGAATCATCTCAAAGTTGGCTCAATCTACGCCTCAGCAATAAAATACTGCACCGACCATGAAATCAGCGCAGGAATTTCATGGCTGAGCAATACTTGCCTCATGTCTGGGCTTGAGTTGCTGCCGTACACCGACTTCCAGAGAAATTTGACCCAAGACTATCTCGATAGTCTACGCACCATCGGGTACGGAGAGACATCCACGGAGACTGTTACAACAGTCGTAATCATAGACAAACCATATTATGATCTTGGATATCGCACAATAGTTTGTCATCGTCCTGTCTATTCACAAGATTCCCATACTGAACGACTCAGGCTAGCCTCGATTTTCAGGACTGGTCCAATCATACATATGGGTGTGTTCTACATCATCTGATCTCATTATTTCCTGAATTGATGCTTTAGCAGATACGCGATGTATGCGTTCTGGGGTGGTATCGTCTTGATCGGTATTATCACCAACGCATATAATTTCCTTTGGCATTCGCGGGTGAGCCGCGAAAAAGAAGATCCTGAGGGTTCTTTCACATCGCTGCGATCAAGTTCCTCAACGGGAAACCTAGTACACTGGATCCAGTCCAACTTCATCACTCCAACGCTATTTGGAACTCACCGACGTAGGCTCTGGTACTCTTTTGCCGTACCGACAAGAGTTGAAGCTGTTGTCATCACTTCGTTTTGGGCCATCAGCATCATCCTTTGTTCGGTCAATATCCGACCTTTGAAAGGGAACCTCTCGTGAGTCGTGCCTGATCCTCGCACTTCTTGATCACTAACCATTTACGAGTTACCCCTTGGTCTCTTCGCAAGTGTTGTTCTATCTCGGCAGCAGAACTGCAGTTATTTGCTATTCTAATCTCCCTGTTCTATGGATGTTTTCCGGACGTAACAATATCTTTTTGTGGGCTACTGGCTGGAGCTATTCCACTTTCAACGTATTTCACCGACATATAGCTCGAGTTGCTACTATCCAGGCCATCGTGCATGCGATTTCATTCTCTTATTTGTACAGGAAGAGTATGCTACGATCTGTTTTCCGTACAGTGCGTTCGTGGCTGAGAGTTCTCACTAGCTTTTGCGGCTTCGCTGAAATTCACGTGGTTTTACATGGGTATCACGGTTCGTGTTATATCATGGAGTTTATGTACTCTGCTAACAAGGAACAGGCCGTCGTAACCATGAGCTCGCTTCTCATTCTCTCGTCTGTTTGGCTGCGAAAGAAGTTCTATGAAGTCTTCCTGCTGCTCCACATCGCTCTGGCAATTTTGTTGATTGTCAGCTTGTTTCAGTAGGTCAAGCCCATTCAAACTGAAAAATAGCTGACAACGGTCTCTAGACACAGCTCTGTTTGGAAAGGATTATTCAATCCTTATCTCTGGCCACTTGTCGCAATCTGGTCGTTTGATCGCTTTCTGCGTCTCCTCCGTCTCGCGTACTGCAATATTCGTATTGGCTCCAGCAGAAACATGCTTCAGTCAACCTCCTCTATAACGTACGACCAAGAATCGGATGTTATCAGAGTTGTTGTTACTCCCGCGAACGCCATGCTCACACCGAGACCAGGGCAGTTTTACTACCTCTATCAACCTTTTGGCTGGAGAGGATGGGAAAATCACCCTTTCACTCTTGGGAGCTTCACAAGACCTCGGCAAGAACGCCCTTCACCTGCTGCATCGTTTGATGGAGACGATTTGAATAAGGGGGCTCTCTTGACCGAGCAAACAAGCAATATAGTTCCGGGTGTAAGGACTCCCCCAATCGGTGCCGCGGCCAACGAAACCTCACAACTTACCTTCTTCATTCGGCCCTTCGACGGCTGGACCAAGAGCCTTGCAAATTCTTGCCTTGATGATCCCTCCAAAATGGCCAACTTGAAACTCCACATCGAAGGTCCATACGGTCACTCGGCAAACCTGCACAACTACGAAACTGTCCTGTTCATCGCTGGCGGGACTGGTGTCTCTGCTGTTCTGCCTTACATGGAAGAACACATCTACCGCCTGGCCAATCGACTGCCACTACGAACCCGCCAGATCGAGCTGTTGTTGACGGGTCGAAAGCCTGCGTTCATACACGACCTGTGCGCCAGGGAATTACGACCGATGTTGCACAGGAAAGATATCAAGACGTCTTTTTTCAGCACGATCGCTGTGCATGACCATGCTCGCAACACAAAATCCGAGAAAATCGGAGAGCACGACGTTGGAAAGGAGATTGAGATTGAGGTCGGCCGTCCCGATATTACGAGGACGATTTTGGATCTTGCGAGGGTGAATGATGAGGGGACGAGTACGAGCGGGAGATTGGCGGTCTTGGTTTGTGGGCCTGCTGGTATGGCTGATGAGGCGAGGAGTGCTGTTGGCAAGGCTATGAAAGAGGGATGTAGAGGTATTGAGTATATTGAGGAGACTTACGGGTGGTGAGTGGTGGTTTGTCGAGCCTTGACTGCAACAGTGGAATGGCTTCATGGCCTGCTCAATAAGGCCGAAATGGATCTCAAGACGAAGACGAGGGCTATTACCCGGCTAGGTATTGGTGACATATCCTAGACTAGGCTTGATCGGCGAACTAGGAAAGGAAGTTGTACACATGATTTTCATTTCTATTGCTATGAGTCGTCCTTATCTAACGAGATATGAAGTTGTTAAAAATCGATATGCTTCATTTAGAGATCATTAGCGCAAGGCACGTTCTTATATATAGCTTTTTTCCGTCTAGATGTATCTTCGCACGCCAAGCACTGTGGCGCCGCCACAGTCGCTAATTTTCTAATCGACCCGCTTCAAAGCCATTTCCCTTTTCCTTAACACATTGTCTGATCCATTTCCAGAGAGTCGGCGTCCTTCCATGTCATTTGCGGCTGAATCTCTCCTACGATTTTCCCGACGCCTAGTTATTCATTCCAGCCCTTCGAGGCGCTCACGATCCCGAATATGGTTAAGTCGATTCCCCGTTCGAGGCAACGCGTCACATTGGGCGCCTTTCAAATTCAAGTCAGTGGCTTGGTTGAGCAGCTGTCGTTACTGAGATAGTTCGATTCGATGCCTCACTGCAAATGGGATCAAGTCGCGTTACCTGGATTTCTGGTTTGTGCTGGATTGACCCTTTAAACTTGCACTTGAAGTGAGTTTTCACGCGATTCTTTCACAATAACAGCTATCAGTGCGTCATCTGCTGTGTATCAGTATGAGATGCGAGCGACCTGCGGAAAGACTGGTTGGGGCGACAAAGATAAGAGCACAACTTTTTTGACCCAGGAGCTGGATGAAGAGAGGCACCATGATGCGACTGGATCAGTTCACTGGCAGACTGGAGTGCGGGCCAGGTTCCTATGGCTTGCGTTGGTCAGACCTTCAACATATATTATGTATCAAGTCAACTCGATCGCGCTTTGAGTTAGCATTGAGTTGGGAATGCAGACTCTCGCTGATTACGGCAGCTATTGTACGGGATGAAGACAAGTCCTATGGCACTCCAAGGACTTCAAAGCCTATACTCGATACCTGACCATGAAGTATAACTTTCATTGACTGTTCTTGTGGGCTGCAATAGCCCCGCTCTTGACGTGTGTCTGTCTTGTCCTGCCTTCATACTGGGGTTTTGGGTGGCTCGGCAGAAAGCTCACCTTAGGTTAGTCACCGACTTTCTATTCGATTCACAGTTATTGACCTATGTTAGGTCCAATGGAAATCGCATCCGCTTTCCAGGCTCCCGTTTCGAGTCACCCTACTGTCGCAAGCAGTAGTGAAGTGGCTGTACTCTTGAAAGGAGTTGGAGAACGGAAAGTGAAATATGGCGAGGTTGAAGTCGAAGGGGCAGGACGATTGGGCGTCGCAGAACCCCAGGCGGTTAAGAAATTGCCAAAATCGTTCACCTTTGGTTCGGAGTGCCTTGGCACCAACAGCCTCATTCTTTGAATGTTGTTCAACATCCCTTGCGCGCAAGAATGCTGATCCGACTATGCACCAAAACTGCTGACGTAGTCTAGGGCGGACCCCAAATTCTATGGCGATCACGCGCGGAGCGGCCTCATTGAGGACTTATAGTGGCTTTATTAGTCCCGCTCCCTCCCGTCCCTAGGTATTACGATAATCCCTTCCAAAGCTCAACTTCTTGAATCTACGATTAATAACGATAAATTTCTAAAGATATTAAGAGACGATCTTGCTAGAAATTGATCAATAATAATCCTGAATTATAGTCGAGAATCCGTGCTTAAGCTTTTTCGAAGGATACAGAATTAGCAAACCCGCACTGCCCGGTCCACCAGCCTTGTCCACCAACTCAGAGGCCGCTCACCGGTTTCTGTCACTTCGCAAGGCCGTGTTCCCTTTCTGGCATACCGCAGGATGGGAAGTGGGCTATGTCTAGCCATGCAAGTTCTGATTGGATGACTACACAGCCTTCGCTTATCGTTGCGACCGCCGGGATCTGCATGATTCAAAATGACTGGACCCGCTTAGTCCCATTGCAGCCTTAAAGATGCGAGCACTTCCATCGCTTCTCTGCATCTTCCATCCTGGCTCCTTTCATCTCGTCCTGACAGCTTTGGCCATGTCGAATCTCGCAAGACCAAAGAAGTTTCGTGTCTCACTGAAAACATCGGATCCGGAATTGGGGAACAGGGCCAGAGACGACGGTAATCCGTTGTCTTCTTTACACTTTGAGCCAGCCTGGGATTCGGACGAGTTGTATGATGCGTTACGAGCTACATACCCTCAAATTGGGAGCCACAAAGATCGGCTCTTGCGAGCAGTGATTGAATTTTATGATGCTGAGTTGGGAAGAGCTAGAAAATTGGGAGCTGGACTAAACACATCACCTGTAAACCCTCCTGCTGTGGCGACAGATGATGGTCGTCCACAAATCGGGAAGGCATGCGTGGGTTCGGAAGACTCAGAACTGCCTAGATGGCAATCTGCTACTGGTCTGTGTGCAAGCGTAGAACAAACACAACAGCGTAAGAGAACGGGCATTGAAGGCATGCAGGCTACTTTCAGTATCGTGCCAGGTGGTGGGAAAACGAGGACGAAACGACCCATGACCGACGCAGAACGAGAGCAATATCGACAAACGAAGAAGGTCGGTGCTTGCAATCCTTGCAGGAAGAGAAAGAGAAAGGTATGTCCTTAACTCCATAGGCAGAAATTCTGCTAACTGTTCACAACAGTGTGTTTGCAAGCTTGTGGGAGAAGCACAAGCTCCTATAGCAAGGAGAGCTCGTCTCAATTGCGACAGCCTTGCTGTGACGCAGGTTTCAATCAGCTCAGACAGGCCAACAACTACAATAGCTGTCAAGGAGAACGCTTTCGCTCCCAAAGTCCATCTTTCTGCCTCGGAAATCCCAAACTCACACACCGTAGACGACGAGATAACTGAAGAGGCACAGGAGCATGTGCCAGTCTCTCGCATTTCACGATCTCTCTCGGTGTCACCCTTGACCAAAGCTTTCTATGCTGAGTTCGACCTGTCAAGTTTCTTACTATGCCCAGAGCTCAATCTCGGAGACTTGGTCATGCCAGGAACTCCGATTTTCAACTTGGACTTACAAGACATGACTTCTTACTCGGAGCTAACATCGATAACGGACATATCCCTGCCGCCAGAAAGTCCCATACAGCTGCCTTTTGAAGATGTCGACTGTGAGGCCTTCATCAATTTCCAAGATCCAGCAATCATTTCCAACTCGCCCGCACAATATCGTGGAACTGTTCCTCTTCGACACGCCAGGCCAGCGAAATTTCCCGATGAGAATTTCACCCCGTTGCTTGACCTCATCTCTCGAGCTACAAAAGCTCTAGCACCTTTTTCAAACTACGCATCAGACGCCCAACTCCTGCTGTCCGATCTTCAGACACTAGAGTTACAGTTCAACCTTCTGCGAAAATCGGTCACTTTCCTATCCAAGTCTCTGCCATTCAATGACTTGACCTACGATTTAATTTTTGATATCAAAGACCCGATTCAGACGCTCGTCTCTCGTCTAGAGCAGGATGCGACTGAAGGCTCTCATTGTCGGACATTGCAGTTGGCTGTAGGTGTCAAGGATGATGCGAGGAGATTGAGGGGATCGATTGCGAGGAAGCGCTTGACGATTAGCTATTTGATGGCTTTGGTTTCAATGTAAGTCTTGTTCTTGTGTGGAGGTGTAGGTGCAGGCACGGATGCTAATATCTCGTTAGGGAGACCTTGAGAGAATGTAATGGTTTGTGGAGTACAACGCAAGCTCTGGGACAGGAATGGGGAACGGGGATGGCTGTCCTCAATAATCTCAATGTATTTCATTGAATGGGGCGAATGTATGAGGTATCTACAAACATCACTTATGGTGTTATCAAGTTGACAAAAGCGTGAAACTATACCGAATGATGCCTTTTTTATCGTTCTGTGGTTTCAATCTATCTTCTGTGCTCTCCTCACGTGAATTATTGATACACGATACCGTTCGATACTCAAAATCCTAGCTAGAATTGCTTGTTTGTTATCAAACGTTGGAAAGATCATGTATCCTACGTCTCGTTACCCTTTCAGCAATATGAAGATGAGGTGCTCTGTATATACCGTTCATCTCCTGTATCTGGCTGCTTTTCTCTTCAATACCTCCTTGGTTGGTGCAGATAGCGTCATTCCATAGCGAGGGAGCTTCAAATCTGGTCAAAAAATTCAAGAGAGCACGGTGTAGGTTTGATATGCCATAAAGGACATGGGTCTAGATTGTTATCGGCATCTCGATGGAATGATCGGCTAGACGTAGGGTAACGCGTTGAAGAGCGGCTTTGACTAACACGGCATCTGCTGTAGAGCCCAGCTATACGATAAAGTCCCGGGCGGTCCAGCGTTGAAGGTGAAGAATATCCATTGCTAGTTTCGCGGATCGAAAGGGTCGTTTTCGAAGTGGGGTAATGCGCTGGCGGAGGACTTGCGATGCGAATAGTACTGAATGTATGGAGTACTGATTGTTTGAAAGAACTGAAAAGACTTCAGTTGGAATTGAGGATGGTATGATGTACAGGGAGTGGGAGACGGGAAAGTGGAGTTGTGTTTGTTCAAACCTCGGCAAGCCTGCTAGGTACAAACCAGAGGGTTGATCCTTATAAAGCTGGAGTAGTCCCCTCAATCACCAACATCAACTCTCAATATAAGGCATCTATATTGCCTCATCCCTCTATTCTGGAGAATGCTGGCTTTCTTTCTTTCTGGTTGGTGAGATCTGGGATCGTTCCTCATGCGAGTCCCGCACACTGCCTTCCAGCTTCGAGGAAGCTTCTGACCGCCGCTTCCAGATGGCTGCTTTATACTCGGGCCCCTTGATCAATCTCTTCTGCGCTTCCAATCAATAACGGGAAGAGACGATGTTCGCTATGTCTTTATAGAGTATACTCCTACCGACCCCACCTTACGGGCTGTGACTATCTCTCGTATACCACTGTTCGTCGTACGGGAACGACAGAAGAAACCTCGTGTGAGCATCAACGCAAAAGACAGTGTTTGTCACATTTTCACACCCCAAGATAATCCTTTATCCTCCGCCTTATCAAGATTCAAAGATAGTCCGTTGGCCACTCCGGAAAAGTTTCGTCGAATTGGACCTGACTAAAAGCGAAGCAACAGTCTACAGGTTCTGCCGCCTTTATGAATAGGAGGTCGATGGATTCTGTCACGTTATTCAGCAGATCAGAGCAGGAGGTCTGTTATTCAGATTCGGAGGAAGACGAAATGAGATATTCCGCACAAAGATCTGTTGGATGGACCTTCCAGAGGATTTCTGGGGTTCCGTAAAAAGTACCTGCTTGAATCTCGCCAACCTTTGTTGGCAGTGCATTGCCAATCGTCCAGTTCTCTTTTAGCGCACGCCTCGACGTGCATGGAAAGGTTATAATTCTGATAACTCCAGAACTGTCCCAGTGCCAGAATCCCCATGGGTGAGACGACAAGACAATGTCAATTACTCTCACACAAGCGAGCGATGGCGAAAGAGAAACGATGTATATCTTGAGCGCGATGGATTTCGGGCACCTTCTGGATGTCATATCCCCACATCAAGTTCTCGTTGTTACGGTCGAGATCGAGAGGGGCGTGAGTGGACAGGATATCTGTTTCGAGGCTATGATGGAGGTCTTTCGAAGAATTTACGACTATCGAAATGACGGCTCGATGATGAAGCATCCGTGCTATAGGAGGAGGGCAGCACTACGCAGTTTCGCTTGCCAGACCTGCTAAGCTGCGCGACATCAGCAGCAGCAAAATATTCATCGTCGGCCTCTGATTAAGGCGGTGTCTGCATCTCCACAATGCCGCCGTGAACGAGTCGCAACTAGCTCGAACGGTCAAGGTAGATTACAATCAGTCGATGGAAGTCCTATTTGGACAATGCAATTGGACTAAATTGTTATACTGGGACTCATATTTGCCGAAGACATCTGTTGTGGGACTTGAGAGCTCACATGAGCTCGGTTTGCGGCTGACAACGCGTCTCACATTCTTGCGACTCGACTCTTTTCTCCAAAAACAAAAACAGCAATTCAGACACTTGCAAATAATACATCTTCATCATGTCATTCAGTCTCAACCAGGTCTTCCGCGATGGACTCCAAGCGTGAGTCACAATCCACACCTATGGCATCGAATACCAATCAACTAACCACCGCGAAGGTTGCTCAACAGTGGCGAGCATTCAGACTTAGTCCTTCGCTGTGAATTTGGAGAGACCTTTAAGGTACATAAAACCATCGTCTGCGCCCAGTCGCGCTTCTTCCTAAAAGCATGCAAACCGGACAGTTTCAAAGTGGGGACTCTTCCAGAGCCATTGTAGTGCCCTCGAATGGTAGCTAATGTGTCGACAGGAAGGACAGGATGGTGTGGTCGACATCGCCATCGGGGATTCTCCCACCATCTCCGCCCTCGTCAAGTTCATGTACACATTGGACTATGAGGACAACACCAACGATGGCCGTCTCCTATGCAACATCAAAATGAACGAGGCCGCCGATTACTATGACCTTCCACACCTCTCCGAATTGGCCATCCAAAAGTTCATGGACGCTCTCGCAGCGTATTGGTCCATCGAGGACTTCATAAAGGCTATACAGTACATCTACACCAGCTCTGATGCCGCCAACACGCCAATGAAGGACCTCCTCATCGATTCCGCCGTTGTACATGCCGAGGAACTTGTTGCCGATACCACTTTCACGGATATGCTGCTTGAATTACCTGCACTATCGAGGGACTTGACGGTGCTCTCGCTGCCGGAGCATTCCAAATTCAATGGGTATATCAAATATGGATGTCTAAATACAGGTTGCGGCTTTGAGTGGGCTACCGGTGTCTCACAGTCGAAGTGTCCGATGTGCTACTCGACCATTTTCGAAGAGATTGAGTGAGGCGCTAGCGGTGGTTGAGAGGGTTGGGCGGTGATTTTTTGGCGGTGGGTGGTTTTTATTGTTCGAGGAGTTATAACATGTTACCTTTGGCCGATTGGGGATTTGTATAGGTAGGCTGGATAGAGGGTGATACATTTAGCGGGGGAAATCAAAATACCAAGACTACCCATGTATCCGACTTCCCAAGTAATTGATGTATCTTAAAGCAGCCAGACCAGTACACGACGAGATGACCAAAACCTCCCATCATGAACAACACAACACCAAAACAATGCAGTCTGGGAAACTACCTCAAAAACCCTAAGGCGAACTCGTTCGATATACTTAACTGACATCTAACTACACAAATACATCCGCTCCCTTATAGACTCGTTAAACAATTTTCCTCCCAATCGAGATCGAACAAGGAAGAGAAAATCCGAAAATTTCAAGGCTAAAGTTTTACTACTTTTAAGAATAGAATTTGACCCAAGGTCTCCTACTCACGTAGAATTGAGTGGGGGAGAATTTTATAAGCCATAATAATCGTATTTCAGACCGAGGAGAGAATTGACGTGCGAAGAATGCTACTTTCCATAGATGACGAAGGTTCTAGGGGGGAGGAAAGATAAATCTTTAGCTTCGTTTTCATGATCTTAGTTAGGATGGATAGACTTGTGGTTTCTGAAGGTGGAAGGGAGGATGAGATAAGAGGCTTGAGGTGTGGGCAAGGGGTTCAGTTACTATTTCTAAGATTTAATGGAAACGCGGTAAATGGATTTCGAGGTTTAGAGCTATATCGTAGAAGTAGGTAAAGGTAAGAAGCTCTAGGATAGTTGGAGCGTACCAGTATCGTGGTTGAGGGACGAATTTAAAGGAAAGGCGATATGGTTGATGTTGGGCATGTTAGATTTTTGGGTCCGGGGTTAAGGAGCCGTTTGTGGTAGAGATGTAAAAACGTCAGACGATTTGCTCGACATCTCGTGGTTTTGAATGTATACAACGTCCCGGTTGTTTCGGACGGATTTGACAAGAATTTGCACGAAAATGATTGCTCGACTTTCCATAATCTAAATTCCAATCGATATCTACTTCCCTGTGCTTGGGAATATGATTAGCAGGTTTTGATAAGAAATTCGTGCCCCAATCGTCCAGTATAGTGCCAGTCTCATCTCTTGCCAGGTTCGTCCCTACTAATCCTATCTTTGGCGACGGATGACGACGCAACCCTCACGCTTGACATAGGTGAAATCGGTGACGCCTTCGATATCGTCGGTGAACTCTTGGGCGAGGTTTTTGGTGGTACTGTTGGGGGTGCCGGAGACGTTGCTGTAAGTCGCGACTCACCAAGACTCGACGTCTCTTGCGGCCCTGTATCGGGCAATCGTGAGTCGCGCTTACTGGAGATTTCTGTCCATCCCGGCTCAGGTTCCAAGCTTCGCGTCGGGGCATCGGTGGGGAGCTCGAAATGTGTGACTTCGCGGACGAACGGCATCGCAGCTGGTTTCGAGGGCTCTGGGGATTTGGCGATGGGCATGTGCTGCATAGGTACGTCTTTTTCCCAGTCGTCAGACGGGGTCGGTGTGGTGGCTGTGAGAGATGGATCACCTTTCCTGTCTTTTCGAACGCTGCTCGGCCAGCCACCCTTCCTCCTTCTCCACCAAAAGAAGGCGAAAACGAGCGTTGTAAAGAATGCGACGCCTGCGAGAGCACTGCCGGCAGTCGCTGCTGCATTTGTTTTGGAGCCGTGGTTAGAAGATGAGGAGGATGAGGAAGAGTCTGTAGACAAATGTCAGCATGATCATAGATGATGAATCAGGGAGACAAACCTGATGTGACAGGTTGAAGTATAGTAGCATTTGCGACTGTGAAGCCCGTGCGAGATCCGCAATATGAGTGAATGGAGTTTCCGCGAATGACACGCATACCGATAGAGTCAGGATTACAACAGAAGTATCCTGAGAGAGTTAGACTAATTCATCTCGCAGAATAGCTCTATTTACCAGCGTTGTCGTAAAGAGTGTATGAGCTTTCAGCGCATACTGGCGTGCCAATGTATCTATTCAGGCACACTGCGAAGGAGCTGCTGCCATCACAGCACACTCTGTCGTAATCATTTGATTGGCATATACTTTTCGTGGGGCAACACCACTTGTGGGTGTCGTCAAAGGTCTGGCCGCACTCCTTTGAGGCTGTGCAATTGCCCTCCTCGCGGGACGCAAATCCATAAGGTTCAGCCATTGAAAGCAATGATGGTGATTAGCAATTGAGCATTCTAGGTCACGAAAGCGTGGAAATCGAGGGTCTCCAGGAGCTAGAAGCTCAAGACAAAGAGGTATAGTGGGCTCGATTTAAGATGAAGCCATCTCTGCAGGAGGTTGTCCCATGTACGGCCAACTTTCCGTCTGTTACATCTTTCGCCCGGGGAAACGCAGCCAAGACGCGAATGATCCGAAAAAAGCAACTCTCTTTCTGGTGAAGAGTCATTCACTGGAGAGGGGGTTCAAGATACACGACAATAATGGCTCAGTCTCTGCCTCGCTGTTGAAAAGTTCCAGGCTCTTTCGCGTGACCTCAGAGAGCTCGAAGTGCACAAGTGCGACGTCCAAGCATTGATGAATCATCCCTAGACACTGTCCTGTTGCGTACTCTTTAATCGAAGAGTGAGCGATTCGTTTATAGCTGCGTGGTTTTTCTGATTGATGGAGAAGTTGAGGTTAAAGTTGCCCTCGGGAGGCCGCTCTGCCACGTCACGAGTGATGTCGGCAGCAAGACCGGTCCTAGCAGATTTTCGCCTTGAGATTGAAACCCTTGCTCCTTTCAACAAGTCTAATGATTCAGTTTTGAGGGGGTTTTCTAACTTGTCACGACGTTTCGATAACGAGCAACGCAGCGACTCACTTAAAAACGAAAATTGCTGAAACACAAACAGATTCTAGCATTGTCTCAACTTTTGACTGGAGCATTAAGAACTTTGCTGCAGTCAAACTTGCGTCAATCTACCACATGTACCTCATAAGCAAATCGTGTTCCGCAAAGGCAACATCCCAGGCACCTGACACTGGCCGCTTCATTCAGACAACACGCCAGTTCTTCCACTCCAGCAACTGGGACAATCGGGACACTTACTTGGCTCCGGACGAAAGTACGACCAGATTGATTCACAGTTGTCGCATTTGTACTGAACGATCTTGCGTCCCGTAGCTTCGTGCAATTTTCCATAGCCTGGCAATATATACAAGGCCAAGTGTTTAGCAAGCTCAGGTATCTTGGAGAGGAGGTCTTTGAATTCTGGATCGTCGACCAAGACTTTGTGTTCGTCGATGACAGTGGTGATGATTGACTGTCGGATTGTAGCATCGAAGTTCGGGGCGACATAACACACGGTAACTGCAGCCAGGAAGTCGCTGCGCTTCCACTGAGCTTTGTTTTGCATGGCGAGTAAAAATTTAGTAGCAGCAAGAGCTTTCAGGTGTGGCATGACATAGAACTCAGCCACTTCATGTATTTAGCATTCGCGAGAAGGGCACCTCCCGGGTAGGTCTTGTCATCATAATGGAAATAGTACATGAAATTGACCATGAACTGTATGATAGTAGAGTCACCGAGGACGATGTCGACGCGTCCTTCGATGCCTTCTCAATTGTCGCGTAAGCGTGCAGTTCTCTCCGTACCAAGAGACGCGCAATCATACCTTGAATGTGTCGGGCTTGAGGGCCCTACGAAAGAAGTCTGACTGGCCAGCGAGGATGACTTTGTGCACATTGAAGGTGATCCCATCTGCACAGCACAGAATCAGGTCCACATGCTCCTTCGTCTCCAAAACGCTTTTCGAAGTCAGTGGCCCACTTAGATAGGGTAGAGTGAAAGGAGGTAGTGACTTACTGGCGCAGCCCAGCCTGAAACGTTACGATGATGGAGTCGCTGGTCGACCCGATTTGTGCGGTGTTGAATGATGTGAAAGTGAAAGTAAGGTTGTCGTGAGGGACGAGTGTAGAAGCCGCTGTCGCTCCAAGACCGGGAACGCGACGCGATTGCAACCCGCGTGCTCTGACGTGCAGATACAGGTAGCCATTAGTATCTCAAGACTTCTGTTGATTTTCAATCTGCAAATGGCCAGGGCTTTACTGGCGTTAATCTGGGGATGAAGATCCTTCGGGCACAGCTGGCGTCGAATTCTGCACCTCCTAAATTGATACTTCCACCAAGACATAGGCAACAATGTGTACTGCGTCTCTGCCTGTCTGCTTGGGATCTGTGTTGGTGCTGATTACTGTAATCTACCGTATTTGTGATAGCCGAACGTGGTAACAATGCCCCAACAAGCCAAGCAACATATTACTCTGACGATTCGCTCGCGTTTATGATGCAGCATTGAAATTGCCGGGCTGCGTGGCTTGTCTCTTTCGACCAGAAAGTGATGTATCGTCGAAATCTTCCACTTCATGTCTTGGTCATCCCGCCTCTGTTGTTTGCACGGCTCGTCTGTTATCCATGGCAATAGAGCTGCACAGTACCTAACCTTCAAGTCTCACCCAAACGCAATCCTTCCACTCCTCCTTCTAGCAAGCCCGCCTTCTCAACCTCTCCCATAACCACCTTCACCACAAGCCTAAACCCCTCCATCTCCTCCTCGACATCTCCACCCCTTCCCATTCCGGAAAAACTCATGCTATTACCAACATAACACGGCACCCCCAGCTTCTTAGCCAGCAATTTGGCCATTCGCGTCGCCAAGTCGAGCGTGTCTCCCATGGAATAGAGCGGCGTAGAGAGAGGCTGTGATGGATTGAGACGGTTTGGAAGGGCGTAAACGAAGCTGCCGAGGGAGCATAAGGCGGAGGGAGAGTCCGAGGTTGAGGTCGTGAGGAAGAGGAGAGTGTGGTGCGATTCGAGAGTGAGCTGGAGGGAGATTTTGGTCGTAGGTGCGTGAGGGAGGGCTATTGAGAGGGAGATTGGTTTGGAGGGGGTTGGAGAGCCGTTTGTAAGTTGATCAGCCATGTTAAAGAGAGGTCACGGTGGTTTGACTTTGGGTTCGACCTTTAGTTGTTGTTTGAGAGGTCGTGGTTGAAGCTGGGAGGTGGTGGATAGGGAGGCCCTTAGTGGATGCCACATCTAACACTTCTTCTCTCCTACTCTTCCATTTTACGATGCATGATCTAGCCATCGACCTATTTTCACTAGTTTTTTCCCAGATTTGGCGGTCTCAGATCAAAGAGACGCTTGAAGCCAGAGGCTCTTCAGTCGGCATTTGATTGATTTCGAACCAAAACCGCACCGCTATCCCCCTATACTCGACTTTGTACGGGGGTCCACATAAGTGCTCATCAGACAGCTGCGAGTCACATTGACCTTGTCAAACATCTACAAATATGGCCGTGATAAGTTCTGCAGATGATAAAGAGGGATCTGGTCCCTTGCATGATCCCGAGGAAAGGAAACACATCTATGGCATCCTCAATTCATTTCAGTAGGTCGTCCAGTACCAAGGAGCCTTGAAGATTGCACCGCTCAACAAAATAGCCGCTACCGTGATCAAGCACACCTCCACTTCACCCATAAGCGACGGCAAGCATTTTACTCAATGCCTCAAGCAGATTGGCAGATGCTCTCAAAAGCGCCCTTTGACATCCTCGACACTCTCTCTGCTGTAGATGATGCCATTGATAAGAACGCTGAGATCGCTGAGTCGATTCTTCAGTCTGGTCTAGCTTACGCCGAAGTCGAACAGAGTGAAGGCAATTCCAAGCCAGTGTGGCAGGGACCAGTACTGCCGCACAATCAAGAAAAAACGCACAGTACTCTGCGGCAGTTCTTCCGGGAATGGAGCGCGGAGGGTGCTTCAGAAAGGGAGGCTTGCTTCAATCCTGTTATCAAAGCTCTGAACGCAGAATTCCTCTCCCCTCTGCAGAGAAATCACCTCAAAATTCTCGTTCCCGGTGCTGGACTTGGCCGTCTGGTGTTCGAACTCTGTTGTCACGGTTATGGAGTAGAAGGCAATGAGATCTCTTACCATCAAATTCTTGCATCGAACCATATTCTAAATTTTACCCAGAAAGCTGAAGAGTTCGAACTTTATCCATTCGTACACGAGTTTTCGAACCACCTCACTAGGGCTGACCAGTTCCAGAAGGTGCTGGTTCCAGATTTACATCCTGGCGTGGAGCTAGAAAAGGCATGGAAAGCTCAGATCGCAGGATCACAAGTACAACAAAGCAGCTCTGCCAACCTGGAACCAGTGCATCCTTTCAGCCGGCTATCCTACTCGAGTGCAGACTTTTGTATTGCTTATTCAGAGGAAGAACATGCTGCCATGTTCGATGCAGTAGCCACGGTTTTTTTCATCGACACTGCGCCGAATCTGATCCGCTACATCAAATCTGTTCGCAACTGTCTGAAGGAAGGCGGTATATGGGTCAATCTGGGACCCTTGAAATGGCATTTTGATGGTGGCGAGAGTTCTCGGTCTGAAAATAATCCAAACGCATCGGCGACAAGCCCGCGCGATACGGGCATTGCTGAGCCTGGTTCCGTGGAGTTGACCGAAGATGAGGTTCTCCTGCTGGTCCAATCACTAGGTTTCACGCTCGAGAAGCACGAGGTAATGAACAGGGAGACTGGCTACATTACAAACCTGCGCAGTATGTGGTATGGAGTTTATCGCCCAAGTTTCTGGATCGTTAGAAAAAATCGTCGTTTCCGATGATTACAATCCGCCTAGAAAGAAGCAATGCTGTATGGCATTGAGAAGGTTTATACTTATGTGGCTTCAAAAGTCTGGCACCTTCGAGACACAATTATCGGATAAGCCACCATCCTATCAGAAAACCTCAACTAAACCTCAAAGACTACAAGGACCAAGCATCAAATCTTTCAAACCACCCCATACAGCCTACACCTCAAATTTCTCCAAAGGGGCAATCCACGCCATCTTCTCCACCACATGATCCACATCCTCCTTCAATTGCTCGTGCATCTCTCCCAAGTCTTCCTGCCAAA
This sequence comes from Venturia asperata, assembly GCA_003689335.1. Taxonomy (NCBI): domain Eukaryota; kingdom Fungi; phylum Ascomycota; class Dothideomycetes; order Venturiales; family Venturiaceae; genus Venturia; species Venturia asperata. Next base: position 430,338 of record QWWL01000021.1, read on the forward strand.
TCTTCACAGTGCTGAGCAGAGATACGAAGGAGTTGGCATAGAATTCAAGGTCCGTGTTTTGCATATCGTTGGCTGCCGCTTGAGCGAGGTCTGTGACTGTGAGTGCATAGTGAGCGCGGAGATTCTTTGTAGTTCTAAGCGCGATTTCTGTCGTGAATGCTGTTGAAAGTTCCGATGATTGTTGTTGGCGGAGCTCGCAGGGGAGTGTGAGGGTGAGGCTTTTGGTTTGGCTTTTGAGTTTGGCATAGTCGCTGACAAGATCTTAGCAATTTATAGAAAGTCACGAAAGGTTACTTGCTCTATTTACCTTCCATTTCACCTTTCTAGAAAATGCTAATTTCGTAGGCTCTGAATTCGGAAATCGAAGTGTTCGCGGTTCTCTGTTGGAGACTTGGGATATCTATTCTCAAGCATTAATCTTTGCTGTTAGTTGACTACTCACTTCAGAATTACGACAAACAGAACCAGTTCCAATGGACTAAGATAGATTGTCTTGATTGATTCTATTGGAGTACCACTAATGCCTATCGACCGATTCAAGCAGCGCTCCTCCAATGCCGCGAAGGACAATCGAAAAACCCAATTCAACCACCCTCACAGCTCCGGATTCCGAACAGCCTGTCCCACACGCTCATCTCAACCCTTCTTCTCCAAAACCAGCATCCCCCCAACAACCCTCGCGATCCCAACCATAGTCACCGAAGCCCTATCCGCCGAAGTCTCGATCGTCCCCTCAAAATCCTCCTCCCCAAAACCCCCCTCCCCAATCATCGCCCACAGCAATCCCGCCAACTCTTCGATCCGCTTATGCGCAATGAACCTTACATCATCTTTCATCCGCGCATCCTTGCAGACTTTCATCAGATCCTCGATGACGGCGCGGCAATTGGTAAGCTCGGCTTCCCAATTCTGGAGGGCGTCGTAGAGTTGGCCGTGCCGGGTTAGGAAGTCGTTTGGATCTGCGTCTGGGGGGATGGGAGAAAGGGGGATTGTGTAGGTTGTGTTAAAGGTGGAGTAGAGGATTGGTTGGCGGAGTTCGGGGGGGAGGGAGAGGAATGTTTTCATTTCTGCTGTTGGTGGTTGGGTTTTGAGTGTAGATTATGAGGTTGAGATGAGGAAGAGTGAGAGAGCGGAAACGGATCTTAAGTAGAGTTCTTCAGCTGCAAGTGTTGCGCCTGTGAAAATCAGTAAAGACATGTTCTAGCTCTGTCGGGATGCAGAGGGAATTTGTTGGTTGTCCGTGACGAGGACATTTTCGGGTCATGTCGGTGTTAGTGGTTAGGTGACTATGATGCTGAAGAAGCTGGAATTGTTGAAGCATGACCGGACCTGAGATGAATTTAGGAAAGTTGAAAAAATGCTCTTTCTGGGGTCGATGAAATCGGTACCGAGACGGCTAAGGGTTTAATGCCAGACAGTATGTACAAGAAACGGTCCAACGGTCCTACCGAGTTGGTTTTTGGTTTTCCTTGACCATACCTCTAGAAGACAAGACTTCGAGGTCCAAGGGTTCCGTTTCAAACTCGATCATGTCCCGCCATCGTCCATCCCGTCGTCCTTGACAATGAGTTCGAACTTCTCCGCAATCCGATCGTGATCCTTCTCCCACACGCTGAGCACGTAATTGATATCATCATACAGACACCAATAGTCGATCATAAGCTTCATCGCAAGTATTTGACTACGCTGCCGCCTTATGCTAATTTTCAAAGTCACCAAATCCTTCGAAAATCGACGAATTTGGTTCCCAAGACCGAGAGCGGGGCGTTGGTAGTCGTCTTCCGTGACAGTGGAGAAGTTTACTTCTAGTTCAGGCCGGAGGACCTCGTACAAGATCTTTTGACGAAGCTCTGCTGGTAGGGAAAGCATTTCCTGCTCCAGAGGCGGATTCCAGTGCATGTTGAAGCTTTGTTGTTCTGGCGCAAGGGGCTTGGACCCGGGTTCTTTTGGCGGAAATGAAGTGAATTTGGCTGCTGGAAGAAGGATTGATGTAGGTGTTGCCGCTGCTGCTGCTGCGAGAGCTGGTGGTTTATATATCCATTATTCCTAGCCAACTTGTTCGTACCATGGTTGGCGCGAGTCCAAATAGACCAACATAGGAAGGTCTCCTATTATGGTTCACCATAGTCGTTAACTCGGGAGAAAGTAGCGCAGCAAGAAAATAATTTTGCTCCAACCTAATAGGTCATCATTTCTCGAGAGAGAGAGCATTGATGGAATTGATTGTTGTTGTTGAAGGATGCAACGGTCGGTGAAATTTTGCGATGAGAAAGTCGCCGATATCGGTGCGCAATTCACCCATTGCAAAACTTCTTTTCCTATCCGGGCAATCTCTCATTAAGATATCTACAGATTCTATATTACAACATAAACGGCATTCTCTTCGCCTATCAGAGACAGGTCAACCCGAGATCAGTGCGTACATGACCCTCAAATATGGACATATGGAAGAGAAGCGCAATCAAAGTTCGCGCGAAAAGACTGAGCGCGAAGATATTGATTCCTTACTCAACCGCGATATCATTCCATATTGTCAATCCAGGCTCACACTCTCGAGAAGGCTATTTTATCCACACAGGACATTTTCTGTCGTATCTATCTCCCCAAGGGCGACAGTTCTCCGATCCCAAGACATTCGCAATTACAGACCTCCCCTTCCTCCCTGGCCTCCTCAATTTCTGCACTCACAAGACATTAACATTTCTCGACCAAGAGCTTAATGACCGAGGACCTCGTCGCGTACGCCCAATTTTATATCAAAACGCGGAAGATTGAAATTAGAGATACCGCCTAGGCCAGAATGATCCACTGATTTTCGAGAATTTCTATTGCATCGCGTTTCCGGCATGCTCATTTGAACATGCTCGTCGGAATCGACCTGCTTATCCATCCAGGCCACAAACTTAACGGGTTCAATGATGGAATCGATATCTACACCGGTATCCTCATGGACTCTTTTCAGGTCTCGTTCCCATTCTATGGTCAAGGCGGATGGGAAGTCAGTGGAGTAGAGCTGCTTCGCCTACTCGACTTACTCTATATCGTGAATACATGCCTAAATCCTACCATGAAGAGCTACCCAAGTATCCGTACGACGGAGTATTCACGATATCCCCGCGCTTTCGAAGGTTGATTGAGAGTATGTTGGACTTGGATGAGAAAAGAATGATCAATCATCCCACACACCCCCTCCATCCCGAAAACCAAAAAAAACCTCACTCCCAAAGGCAAGAAACAACTCAACTAACAACGGCCAAACTCAAAAGCGAGGAACTTGCACGTTTCCCACGCTCTCGCAGTCACGAACGGCAAAAAAATCCCTAACAATGAAGAAAGCGCGAAAAACAAGCGTAGCGATGAAAACCCGCTGCGCCAGTAATAACAATACCCGCCACGCCAAGCCGTACGAACCAGTCTCACAAAACCTCAGCGATGTATCCCACAACGGCAAGCTACGCGAACCGGTATCACGAACTAGGGAAGTGAACCGATTGGTCCCGGTGGTACGGTTATGGTAGTACTGAGTTACGGTTTGGTATAGGCGGTTACCCGGTATCAACGAGGGCGGGTAGCGACGGGAGCGCCGAGGCAATGAAAGGTGAGATTGGCAGGAGTGGTGAAGGGTTAAGGGAGGAGGCGAAAATGTGAAGAAGGAAAAACGGGAGAAGGTAAGACTATCTTCGTGCCGAATTTGAGGGGAGTGTGTTTCACGCGGGATCGAATGGCGTATTGTAAAGGGCATGTTCTTCTGACTACTGAGAGTCGTGGAGGATCAAAGGGAGGACCCGGTGTCCGATACCAGATGGCCGGAAACGGAAACCCGCATAAGTCGGGCACTCGACAAATTTGAGCTCTCGACCACCAACGTAACCCGGGTATTCGCAAATAGACAGCCTCGCGGGCTGAAGTCTCAGGAACCCACCCTCCTCTATTTCACCAATTCAATTCCACCGAGGCCCTGTAAAACCTGTGTCAACGCACCGGTACCTCGGGATGAAAAAATACAATATCAAACGTTGAAGCATCAGAAAACCTCACCTCTGCGCCCCCCAAAAGCAGGTTTGGAGACAGTGCTGGTCGTGCTTTGCGGGGAGGAGAGACAGAGGTTCCAGGCAAGCGGGTTGGGCGGCACGGCTTTGTGGCTCTTTCAAGGCATGTTTCTCAGCTCGGTGGCGTATGTATTCGTGAGACATGCAGGAGCGCCATCTGAGATGACAAGAAACGGTCGATAGTGCGATGTGATGAAGAATGCGGTCGTGCAGAGGCTGAGCGGAGGGAGGAGGAAAAGGAAAGAAAGACGTGGGAGAGGTTGGGTGGGGAGGAGGAGATGGTGGAACATATATCTATTTTTCATTGAAAGGGAGGGAGAGGGACAGGGAGTGAGACATGTATTTTACGGTGGGTAGGGTAAGGGAGGGTACATGACGATCGTATCGAGATCAAGTAATTACCAAAGTAGAGTAAAACACTTCCATCAGAGTGGTCATGAACGACCGGAAAGAAACCTAAGGAAGCTGAAAACCTAGGATTTCAGGTTCACATAATTACTTATTTTTGCCCCCCCCCCCAAAATCCCAAGTCCACGCCCCCGGATCCAGCCCAGAAAAGGACCATCCACCCCATCGCACCAATCAAATCCCAAAGCAGGCCTGTCAAGATCGCAAAAACAAAACTACATCGAAAGCCAGCGCATCCACATACACCCCACCACGCCACAGACCCTGGATGGACACACTCCTACGGTCAGATATACACCCACAGCGGAGACAAAACACAAGTCCAATGCTGCTAATTGGTTCGCGACACAAGCCATGGATATGCAGAAGACCCCCTGTACAGATATCGATGCCTTTTTGGGGAGGGATGCAGGGCGCATGATCGGTAATAAGGTAGGTAGTGGCACGGGGATAGTTAGGTACAATTTGTCTGTCTCGCGAGGGTCCAGGTGTCGTACGGGTAGCGCTGGATCAAGAGACCGAATTCATATATACCACGGATACGACTGTGTATGTGTGCTTGTTTTTGTGTTTGTGTTTTCAGTGCAATACATAGTCTAGTCATGTTCTAGTCATGGGAAGAGGACGGGAGTTCAGATTCTGAGGGTTCAATTGTGGTTCTATTGATGCCCAATCATCACATCACAGACTAATGCATGCAACAAAGACGTGTTTGATAGGTTGTGCCTCTGATCAGATCGGCTTACCCTCTTTCCCATCGTTGTTGACGTTGACGAACTCTGCACTCGTTTAGTAGTGCCCAGCCTCATCGAGGCGATTCTGCATCTCTGATATGACCCCTGCCTAGTTCCGCCCGCCCGCCCCGCCTCATAACAAAACAACAAAACAACAAAACAATCAAGCTATCAAATATCAAAACAGAAGCCCGAACATGGAGAAAAGGGAAGAGAACAATGGTGCGCGAGGGAGGCTTTTGTGCAGAGCAGGGCAGGGCAACAACTATTCCACCCATCAAGATAGAAAGACACCGTAAAAGTTACACATACACATCCCGTGACGCCACAACGCCTGCGCCGTGCGCTTTCTGTACCCCGTCCGTTCTAATCATATAGAGTGCTCCTATGCGTGCGTGGTATATCCGTCCGATCCGGTCCCCTCAAAAATGCATTTATGCAGCAGGCCACCAACCACCGCGCCAAGAGTCGAATGAGAAATGACTTAACCTCCTTTGATATCACGTACAATACAATCGTTGGTCCAACAAGGCTTGATACGAGATGTGTGAGAAAATGCGGAACACCGTGCTGGGATATTTGGTGGGACAAAGAAAATGGTTGTTCAGAATGTGGGTGTGATGGGTTTTATCTTCGCCGCTGTTGTGCAGAGGAGGCGGCAGGAGCTGCCGCCCGGGAATTTTCGCTTTGTTCCTCGAGGAGATCGAGGCATGTATTAAGGACTTTTCAATGTCAATGATTGTCGCAGGGATGGGGCGCAGAGTGATACTCACGGGTGATGATTTCTTCCTCCCACACTCCCATCTGGTAGTCGACCAGCCCATGCTTTTCCATGATGTCGCAGAGCCGCACGAGTTCTTTCCCCATGCCTTCCATTTGGTCAAACTCCAGCAGCGATTGCGGGTGATGAGGTCGTTGGCCGGTGTCGAGCATTTCCATGGTCATTTCCTTTTGCCTTTGGAGTGCCGATAGCCATGCTGTGTTGAACTCTTCCCACAGCTTAATTCGATCGCGATGCATTGTCTCATCGTCGCGTACTAAACCTACAGTCAATCTCAGTCGCTCGTTCCGCGCACAATCTAGAATGGTTAAGACGTACCCAAAGCTTCGGCGTTCCCCAGCAGCCAGTCTGAGATATGAATAAGTGAGCTTCCCGCATCTGCCAATCGTCCGTCACGGATAGACTCAAACGTTCTCTTGAGCTCGGCCTGATACTGTCCATATGCGTTGTCGAGCTCCGCTGCCGCATAATTTGTCTGACCATAAGCTCCTTGAGAGCTGCTTTGATTTGCATCGGCCATGCCTGTGGCGTACGCGGATGTTAGAGTTTCGCGGCCGACCGGACTTTGAGTGGTATATGTTAAGGGCGTGTATTGCGCGCTCTGTGCCGCGATCGCGGAGGCCGGCGCACTAGTTGGCCCACCTTCATAATACTGTTGTGGGACAGCGAACTGGTTTGTGAGCACCTCGAGTGCGGCCGCCGTCTGCCGTGGTTGGTACGGTTGCACAGTCTCGTAGGGTGACTGCGGCGATGGCTGCTGCTGCTGGGAGGGAACATTGTACATGATATTAGAGCTATATTGCTGGTAAGGTTGCTGTTGCTGTGCTCTCTGCGCCGCGTCGGGTGCGTATTCGGCAGAATACTGCATTGGTCCTGCGTTCATGGTGGTACCGCCAAACTGAGTTCCCTCAGCACCGTAAGCGTAGTTATATCCAGGCAGACTGCCAGACCGTCCCGTGGTCGAAGCCGAAGCTGGTGATTGAACTGCTAAATGAGGCTGCTGTCTATACCTCTCCGATCCACTTGTTGCTGGATACTGTGGTGATGATTGAATGAGCCCTTGCTGACTGGCGTAACCTGAAGGAATGCTCTGTCTGTGCCGACGGTCATTGCTCTCCATCCCACTAGAACGGACTTTCAAGCTCGGTCCTGGCGCTTCGAGCGAGCGCTGCGCCGATGGCGAGAGAGGCGGAGTTGCATAGACGATGGCCAGCTTTTCGGTTGGATGGTAAATTTTTCTGGATTAAAAGCGAAGAGGTCGACACGTCGAACTCCCCTGGATTCGTGCTTGTTGTTGAACACAGGGATCGGGATCTGGATCTGGACGTGAGTGTTAGCAATCCGACATCGGGTGCCAGGCGACGCGACTTTGCACACTTGCACGAATGATAACTTGACTTGATGTCGGAAATATGGACAAGAGCTTGGAAACGAAACTTTAGCGACGGGGAGATGGGGAGCTGTTGTGGTTGGCGTTGGGTGCGTTGCGCGCAGCCTCACGTTTTGTTGCGATGCGCGCCAGGGTTTTCTTCAAGGATGCGCGACGAGGTGAGGAGAATTGGGTTCCTGGAGGCTCACGTCGACTGGTGGTCAGCCTGGCTGATTAAGAACAATGGTGGTCCTGGGAAGTATGCGTTGGCTGGCTAGACTATCGACCGTTCCTGAACATGGCGGGGAGTTGATTGATACGTCAATTGGGAATTGGTGGATGACAAGGCTGCGAAACGAAATAAGGGAGGGCTTCCCGGTCTTAAGATCGACTCGACAAGTGAGGCGCAAACCGAAATTCAGTCGTCACAAGTTGGGCTGTCGGGACGAGACCTCTTCTGCAGCCGGTAGATGGACTTGGGCACTCGAGGTAAATACCACACAAGGGCTCAGAAGAACCAACGGCCGACGCAGACGGATGGCCGCGGACGCGGAGCACCACGAGACAGGCTCAGATGTTTCTTCACGTATACTTGACACTCGAAGGCCCGAGTGCCAATGCAAGACAGAAGTGCGACAGCACTGCGGAAAAAGCTTGTCAGCCCGCGCACTCTCACATGGCTGATGCCGGAACAGTGGAGAGCAGCGGAAGGGCATTGATCAAAGGGGTCATATGCTAAGGAGAACAGTTGATCGCGGGGCATTGGTTGGGCGTGGAGTTGGGCCGGCCCTGAGGGAGGATTTAAACTCACATTGTTACAGTCCGAGACTTGGTTCTGGGATTAGGTGGGTCAGCTCCGGATCAGGTAAGCCTCTGTCTGTCTCTCCCTCTATTTGATCTCGGTTCCTAGGCTTTGAGGAGGACGGGGGTGGGGGCTCAGATATTGCTAGGGCTGAAGGCTGATGAAGGCCTGTGGTATGGCCAGAGTCTCTTGGCCGCAGGAGGAGACGTCTCTACAGTTGTAGATGAGAGCGGTCACCGGTGGTGTAACTGGTGGTGAGCAGCGCCTTTGTCTGCGTGATGACCATGATGCCGAAGAAGCCATCAAGGGATGTCAGTTGGGCTGCGAGGGAAGAAGTAGTAGGCGCATTGGCGTCGTATGTGGATGGGCTGCATCGGGAGCAGACGACGAGACACAGCGGAAGGCAACGAGGCCATGGATAGAATGGCACCTCCAGACTCGATTCAAAAAGACGTACTGTGGTACAACTGCGACATGAAGGCTTTGCTGGCGGCCTGTCACCTACTTGGTGCCCTCGGTGCCCCACGGCGACTGGATGCGATACGAGCCTGACAGCTGCAAGACATCTGTTGGCCTGCACATCATCTGGATTCCCAAGATGGGGGAAGATGGCAGAAAAGGTCCGGCCGGTCACTCCCACGGCCACGGCCAAGCATCTCCCACTGGCAAGCAGGCTAGTGGGAGATGATCGATCGGCTTGACTCGTTGCATCTGGAAAGCTGGAAGCCACAAGCCAACCGAAAGCCCAAGCCCAAGCCCAAGCCCAAGCCTAAGCCTAAGATTAAGACTAGGACTAAGACTAAGCCTTCTGTTCCGCCCATCTGGTTCTCCACAAGACTTGTCTCTTGACTTGACTCTTCCCCCATCATAAGCATCCGCTTGCTTTGGGATCATCACGGTCGTCGTAGTTCTTCGAATTTTTTCCTATTTTCTTCGAATTGAAGCCGACTCTTGGTCCCGACTCCTGCCACCTGCATGCAGTGGAGACGATCCGATCGGCCAGCTTCTCCGCCCAGCGATGGACACGCGGCGGTACACTCTCCGGGGGTCACTGTTTTCTCCCTCCACCTCCGCTCATTTTCTCCATCGTTTCTGTGTAAAGTGAAGGATTTTCAGGGAGTCGTGTGCGCTGTTCCAAGCTTGCCTGACGAAGGACGTTGCCCGTCAGCCGCTCTGCAGCAACGGTCAGTCCTCTGCGTTCCAAGTCATGATCAATCTCTACTTGAACAACGACGGCGAAATGGCGCGAGGCCGGAGATTTGTTTTGGCCCGAACACCCTGGAAGAGTGTTGGAGGTCAATCTTTTGAATCGTCGGCACTCTTCGACGACTCACCACCTCCCAAAGTGTTTTGCTCAGTATCCGTACCTGAACCAGTGAAAGCCCATGCTTCCAAGTGTTCCTGCAATCATGCCGAAGTCGCCGTGCCTGACAGCCGTTGAGATGGAATCAGGCGAATCAAGGCGCGAGCGGGACGTCGGAGCAAGGATATCAGCTTCACTCGTAGGCACGCCTTCCGATACGTCTTCCTTGCGTGCTCGCCGCAGCATGCCAGCAGAGACAGCTACGACATTCCATCGCCTCGACGCAGTACTGTGGCAAGCGGGACGACAATAAGTCCCATCGTCAGTTATCCAACCCCACGAGCAATGTGAAAATGTATGGCAAGGTCGATCCAACCGGCTTCAAAGCTCCGAAGTCTCTGGAGCAGAGACACCATCGAGGGTTGATACTCACGCTCTCCAACAGCTCCTTCGCGCGCAGCAACGAGCCAAAAAAATCTGCTGCTCTACTCGTGACTTCACCACTAACTGGCTTCGCTGATTAGCCGAGCGATTTCTGGCACTAGTAGGAGGTACCACAATCAACATCTCGCTCGCCTCGAATGTTGACAGCACAGGCTGACTTCTTCAAACTCGCGCACCCGCCTATGTCCAAGCACCATGATGCGAGATTGTACTGACCATGCCCACGTTGTTCCGAGTTTCGTTCCAGTAGCTCATTGGAAGACTGTGCAGCTGGTGAAACGAGGAGGTCCCGAAGCGAGCTGCAGTACGAGCTCCAGCGACTTACCTTATCAAAACAGATTGTCGACCAGTTTCGCGCTAGCCAATTCTCTGCATTTAATGTGTGGAAGTTCCATATACCTTCTTCCTTCTTCCAGAACGTTTCATGTTGTTCTCGAAGCACGTCTCCCAAGCTGAGGTGCGGGACAATCTGTCCGGGCGTGCCGCTGTGCAGCTGCCAGCCCGCTCTCGTTCCGGGGAAGACCTTGAAACAACTTCCAATTTGAACGCCATGACAAGAACAGCAGAGAAATTCATTAATATGATCGTCATTTCAAGTTCGCGACAAGCAAGGACTCTTCTTCACCAAATTCTTTCCTGTACTGCTCTCTCTGTTCGCCATGGGGATGCGAAGGCGAGCCGAGGCCTGCCACACCATTCAACTGCCAGTCCACACAATGGAGACTGCTGCAGCGATTACGGTATCATCTTGCGAGACTGCGAGGGTACACAGTGAGGCGACGAAACACGTCGACATTGATCAAATTTCGCTACCAAAATGGCATCCATTTGAATTGCTGTGCCCGCAACAGTCTTGCCCAATTCCAGTTCGTCATCTCGAGCCGAGTCCTTGTCCAGGCTACATCCCAGCGACAGACCTTGATCGAACCAGTATCATTGCTTGACTGGTATGTGCACATTGCGAAGCTCATATACACTGCATAACTTTTCAGTCAGCAGACCGGCGTTAATTGTTCATCCGCAAGACCCTAGGCTGCGTTCGCCGTCTGAAAGGATAGTAGCCTCGGTTGGGCATCTGAAAGCTCAGGATGACCTTGTTCCAATCCTGTCCAAGGATGGCGCTTCCCGCGAGTGAAGGACATGCCTATCATCGAGAACAATGGCTGGACCCAATCAGCAATTCTTTTGTATGGCAATTTTCACGTCATACCAATCGAAGAGCACAATATCTTTTTCGTTTTAAGCCCACCAACAGGGCAATCCCTTGAAACCTCCACATGGCAAATGGCCTGTATTCAAGCCTTAACCGCAACTTGATTCCTTACTTACAAGGCATCAACACACATCTCTGGCCGCCGGTTCCCAGTATCAGAGACTGAACCATGTCTGTGCTGGTTCAGTAAATCGATGGTGTTGAGATACATTACTGATCTTGACACGCCCAGGATTGCCAACAGCAGAAGCAATCTTGGTCTTCAACACAATTCGTGTGAGCATGCAGCAGGCCTGCCGGAGAGCTAATCTGTACAGTATTGGCGCAGTCGAGCGGATCATGCAGACTGAGCTTCTCAATAATGATCCCGCCATGATAACGAGATATTACGTGTGAACGAAACCCATGGATGCAGAACGAAGTCCACGCGACAGCGAATCTCGCACCGAATCCTAAGATGCTGAGGAAACTCCATCCGAATCACTTCTCAAGAATGTTTATTATGGTATACTATGATCGACATATAACCCCAATGAACCGCGATCAGCACTTTGCGAAGAACCCGGCTTCTTCGTATCACAGTACTGTACACCAGCACATCATCGAGATTTTGAGAGCCCTGACCGGAGATTACTTGTATAGGATGCCCAATGGATCGGCGACCAAGTAAAGACGGAGCCTCATAACGCTCATCATCATTAACATTCAATCTGCTCTCAGAGAGCTTCATCAAACCTGATCTGGAATTAGTCAAATTAGAGCAAATACCGTGGTCTAAGACGGGTTTCACACCGTCACCAATGTCATCTCTGAGCCGTAAGAAATATCCTGGCGGGTTATCGGCGCTCTCCCAGAGCGATAGCGGAGATTGCTCCGACTTGTCCCGTCGACACATATATATGTGTAATGCATACTTCCAGGCGCCCAACTATGAGCTGATTACAGCTTGAGACGCGCCCAACTATGAGGTTATTACGGCTTGAGACAGGATCCGTAATATCTGATTTGCCTCTGCATTCATGACTCGAAATTGTACCATCCGAGTTTCGCGAGCTGCAGCAAGAATGTGTTTGTCAACGAGTTGACTGTTGCAATCATATTTTATCCCATGAGAGCATCAGGGAATACGGACCATGTCTCATGCATTCATGAGATACTCACCGTACCAGCAATTCTATATCGCCTGTCCATTTTCTGCTTTTATATCGATAGCGGCTAATATTCTACTCTCTCCTAACCCGGTTGAGTTTGTCTAGCTCCTGCTAACTCTGGGAGATTACGAGCACAACGATACGATCACGACACTGTGAGGCTGTCATTTTTCCTTACCGCAATTCGGAGCTTGTTCCCCAATCGTAGACCCTTTGCTCGTACCCGGCCAGCTCACAACTCTCGAATCACCATAAAGATCTTAGGTCACACGAACATACATAAGCGCCATATCCTCCTATCGATCTAATAGCAATCACGAACGATACTAGGTGACTTGAGACATACATATCAGAAGCCTAGTTCATCATCGATCATTTTATCAGCCTCAGAGAGATCTGAACACATTGATCTTTGACATATTTTCCCGCTTTGATAAGACATTGTCAAATATTCTCATAGCTAATATTCGCACTACCATCGTGCGGAACGTCGCAGGCAGAGACTCTGGATAGTAGTGACCAGGCTCCGAGACCTGGCAGGAACTGAACCATTTAAGCTGCGGCGGCTCAGCCTCAATAATCATGTTGGACACAATAATGTACCCTCTTCAAGAATTCAGAAATTAAAGATGACCTCACTTTCACGGCTGATGATGCAAAGGAGATTGTTGCTGTGTAGACTTCTTCCTCGCCGGGTACAACGAGGTATTTTCTCGTGCCCAAAGAATGGGCAAGCATTCAATTTTTACCTTGCGCTTAGGCGACCTGATTTCACCACCTCTCTCCGTATCGTACAGCCGCTTAATACACTATTCCAAATTTCTCCGCTCTTGTCATCACTTCAATTGTCTCCTTTTCCTTTACTATTGAGAAATTCAGACGACATACTTATTCTTTGATTGCGAATATTCTTTGATTGCGAAAATACCGGCTCGATGAAGCAAAGTCTATTCGGACTTAAGCGGTTGTGCTGCTGATTTATAAGACGAGACTCGGATTGTTTTTAGGGCAAGGAAAGTATGGAAAGGAATATCTTATATGCCATCGCCCCCAAAGGCATGGAGCTAAAAACTCACACTCATATTTTCGTCATAAAAAAAGAGTTTGGTGTCGAAGGAGGTAATGATTGGAATACACAATGAACGTGGAATGTCATTACCGCAATTTCGAGATGATAATGGTTTCTTTTTAGTCTTCCGCTATTTAGAATACGTTTCGTTGGATAGATTTGTCCCGATCTAGACGGAAATATCTTGCTTTGAACAGTCCCGATATTCTATTACGCGATATAACCGCGCCTAAGCTTAAATTTTATCATCATCTCAACATTCCTCAGAATAAAAACGAGAGCGAATCCCACCCTTTATTACATGAGGGTAAAATATCACGTTAGGCACGCTTACTATATTACGAGCCGTAATATCTCAAACCTACTTATATAATAGTTTTCGTAAAATCCAACTCGTCAAACCCCAATTCCTCCTATCTGCGATCGACCCGTACTAGGATTTCAAGACATGCTAAGCCAAGCCTCCAAACCTATTTCCCAACCCCGAATTTCTCGCCGCATGTTTTACCGAGATATCATTACTCGCGTGGAGTCTACGGGCGGGTGAAGTGGTGTTCTATCAGCGAGATGAAGATGGGAGAGCTGGACACTGATACTGATGTTGATGCTCAGTCGTTACGATGATGGGGTGGTATATTTTCTTGAGAGGAGAGGGATGTTTTCTTGAGAAGAGATATTTTCTCGAAAGGACTTAATTCCCAGTCCAGATTGGTACTTTTCTTCTTACTGGACAAAAGATCATACCTCACACTAACAACCATCACATCATCTCCTCTTCAATTAAGAAAAGAGAAAAACATCCGGTCTGTAATGCCATCACACGACCTACTCTCATCCCCCACGAATATAACAAATATATCAAAGACCTCAGATGTCCAAAAAAAGGTGGGGGGTGGGGGCGGGGGCGGGGGGAAAAGAGACAAAGAGAGAGAGAGAAGCCAAAATCCAAATTCCGCACCCAAGACCAACTAAACCACCAAAAGACCAAACAGCTCCATGTCTCTAAATCCCTCCCCTCTCCTTGACAAGAATAGAAAAGCACAACCCCAGCCACGCACTCCACTCTCTCAACATCCACACAAAAAATGTCCGCTCAAGCCTCGTCTTCACCCCTCCCGCTTCTCCATCCGCATCTACACATAAACCAGCTCAGAGAGTACACACAGGTATCGATATGACTTCTAACCTCCCACTCTCAATCCCATCTTCTAGCATACCACCTTAGCGTCAAATACACCACTCTAATCAATCCAAACAACTCAACTCAACTGCCAAAAAAAAAAACAATATCCATGAAGTCAGATTTTCCCCGTCCTTAACATTTCAGCATGTCACAGGTCGTTGCCTCCCCTCTTCCCTCTATACTTCAGATGCATAACAGCATTCCCAATTCCTCAAATACCTAATTTTACTATTTTTTTTTTACAAACGTTATTACCTACCCCTCCCCCTCGCCCACCCGAGAAACATTTTCTCTCCCCAGAAAAAAACGCGATCCACAAGTCCACGCGTCACTGTCCTGTTGCCGCAAATGTAAATCCCGGGAAAGGCCTCGACTTGGATCGAAAGAGGGGAAGGGCAAGCCAGCTTGTCTCAATTGGCGGGTAGAGAAAGGGGATGGAGAAGAGGAAAAGAAAAGGAAGCACGGGTGTTACTTAAAGGCGTTTTTGTCATGAACGCGATGGACCCTGGTAGACAAGAGAGCCCATCTTATCTCAAGTTAGTAAGAAGAGAATCCCATCATGCAGAGGTATGTTCGATATGCCAGTAAAGTCTGGTAGAATGGTTGTTCAAGAAACGTGTATATATAGATGTACAGAAAGGGCGTGGTATCAACGCTTGACCCAGGCAGGCTTCTTGCGAGCCTTGAGGTGACCGGGCTTTTTCCGTTCGACCCTTCGGGGGTCGCGCGTCACGCAGCCAGCTGTAGCGAGTGTCAGTATTGTTCCATATGACGAGAAGAATGGGATATAACGTACCTCGTCTCAGCGCCGGCTTCAACAGCGGCTCATGTACTAACAGAGCCTTTGCAACTGCCAATGTTAAAGCCTCGGCTTGTCCTGTTGCACCACCCCCCTTCACAAGTGCGAAGACGTTGTATTTGTCCGCTCTATCCGTAGCCTTGAGCGCCCATACCGCGCTCGCTCTGTCGTGTAACCTTGCGAAGAATTGTGTCAGGCTCTTTCCGTTGACCAGGACTTCGCCTTCACCCTCCACGATATAAGCTCTCGCCGTAGATGACTTCCTGCGTCCAGCACCCATCGATATCCCGTCTGCGTTGACGCGATCTTGCCTCTTCCTCGCTTGAGACAAATCCACATTTCTCTTGTATCGTGCCAGTGTGTTGGACACTTCGTCGGGCATGATTGCCGTGTTTATCGAGTTCAGTCGTTTCAGAATCTCGAGTAACCTGTGATACCGTGCAGACCTGACGGGTTCTGCGCCGACCATGGCTTTGTACTGTTCGACGGATTTCCAGGCGACGCGCGGAGCTTGACCGGGAGGGAAGACGGGGAGCAATTGGTATTTACGCAGGAGAGCCTTCAATGAAATCAGGTCGTCTGTAAAATTCGGTTTGCCGGTGAAATAGGATGGCGATGCTGGGACAAGACGAATGCGTGCCATCAATTTTTCTTTTGCCGCTTTTTCGGCATTCGAATTCGTCTCTTCCTCTTCCTTTGAATCTAGCTCGTCGTTGACGAGTTCTAGCGCATCTTCATATGACAAGCCTTTTTCCATCAATGCATCCATCATGACTTGGGCAGCTTGATCGATGGGCGAGCTCTTTGTCACCTCATCAAGCTCTTGTTGGGTAAGCAATTGTGCCTGCTCAGGCGATATCCCATCTTGCACTCTGTTATAGTAGGAAGCTCGGAAGCTGCCGATTCTCCGTTCCAACGCCGGTTTTGTCGCTGCTGTTGCCTCTTTGGGGGAAAATTTGAGCGCAATGTACGAGTTGTATATCGACTTTTTCAAGTCTGCGGTCGAGGCTTTGAAGAAGCTCTCATCCAGAGGGGGCGCGGCCTGAAAGTCGGGTTCTTCTGGTTCTGTCGGTAGCGTTGGAATGAGGGAGCGGCGAGAAGACGTGGTGAACTGTCTCGCGATATTCGGGAGCTGATGAGAGGAGGGTGGTATTATCGGCCGCCGTCTAGGAAGTGGAGTATGTGCGGTACACTGTGGCGGTGGCCTCCTCAGACTTGTCACGGCGCGTCTCAAGCCGATGCTCAATTCAATGCCCGCCATGTCGCCAGCGTTGGCCAAATAGAGGGCGTGAACTTTGGTGTTAGTTGAAAGATGTGCTGCTGACTAAGTGAATCTTGGCACAGCGACGGAATTTCAAAATCTTTAGGTGCCCCTCCATACAAACAACACCACCAAGGACATCGCATACACCACCACATTGTCAGACAATATGGTCTTTGGAACTCTCCACACCTCCGAGGGCAATGCCCGCTCCACTGCCATCAAGATTGTCGCAAAGGCCAACAACCTCGACCTTGACATCCAGACACACCAAATCCCCATCACTGACTCAAACTATCTCTTGCTCAACAAGCTCGGAAAGGTCCCGACCTTTGTAGGCGCCGACGGATACGTTCTCCACGAGTGCATTGCCATCGCCATCTACCGTATGTTCATACTCCCAAGCGTTCTGCACCTGCTCTCCACCTCCCATATAATGACTTTCCATACACGTCAACAGAGTTATCCCTGTCAGAACACTCTTGCTGCAGTCCCGCTGACAGCTCCTGGCCCATCTTGACGACCAAGACGTGCTGCCACCACCTTCGCGCTCACAGCTAACCCGTCAAAGTCACATCCCAGAACGAGAAGACCACCCTCCTCGGAAAGACCAAACAAGACTATGCCTCTATTCTCAAATGGATGTCCTTCGCCAACACTGACCTCTTGTCACAAATTGCTGGCTGGTACCTCCCAATCATCGGTCGCATTCCATACAACAAGAAGAATGTCGAGGATGCCCAGAAGGCTGCCCTCAAGGCTGTCAATGTCCTCGAGGATCACCTTCTCGTCAACACCTACCTTGTTGGAGAGCGTCTGACCCTCGCTGACATCTTCACCGCTTCCCTCCTGGTCCGTGGTTTCGAAAACTTCTTCGACAAGGCATGGCGTGAAAACAACCCCAACGTCAGCCGTTGGTACCAGACCGTCACCAGCCAGGAGATCTATTCATCCGTGGCCTCGCCAACCAAGTTTGCTGAGGTTGCCCTCGAGAACAAGGCACCAGCCAAGCCAAAAACCGACGCACCAAAGAAGGAGGCCAAGAAGGAGGCTCCAAAGCCAAAGGCCAAGGAGGCCGATGACGAAGAGGAGGAAGAGGCCCCAGCCGCACCAAAGGCCAAGCATCCCATTGAGGCACTCGGCCGTGCCACATTTGTCCTTGATGACTGGAAGCGCAAGTACTCCAACGAAGAGACCCGCGAAGTTGCTCTACCATGGTTCTGGGAGAACGTCAAGTTCGACGAATACTCCATCTGGAGAGTCGACTACAAATACAACGATGAGTTGACCATGACTTTCATGACCTCCAATCTGATCGGTATGTTTCGGTGCCCACTTTTGACTTTTCGTTGCTGACATATTACAGGTGGCTTCTTCAACCGTCTCGAGGCCAGCCGCAAGTACCTCTTCGGAGCCGCATCCGTCTACGGAACCACCAACGACTCCATCGTTCAAGGTGCTTTCGTCGTCCGTGGTCAAGAAGCCCTCCCAGCTTTTGATGTCGCCCCAGACTTTGAGAGCTACTCCTTCACCAAGCTCGACCCAACCAAGGCCGAGGACAAGACATTCGTGGAGGATCAATGGAGTTGGGACAAGCCAATCACTGTCGATGGCAAGACCTACGAGTGGGCTGACGGAAAGGTTTTCAAGTAGACGTTCTCATCACACGGCGCTGGAAAAGATAAAAAGGGAGAAATGAGCGACGAGACGATGCGAGCCTACTTGATTTGTAGATGCCAATGAAATGTGTTTAAGATGATATTGGGATCTGGAATGACTCGGGGATGAATGAAGGACCCCGCTGTTCGTCTAGATTTAGTGCCTATCATGCATGAGTTAAGGAAGGATGTTCAAAGTCAAGGGACGTTCCTGCGTACTAGGAGTGAAAAATGTTCCTTTGTAGTACGGCGTGATTCCAGCTTGATCAGGCATCCTTCTGGAAGGATTGCAGACAAATGATTCGTTCGCACTGGTGCTGCCGAGGAGTGAACGATGATCGGCGAGCGGATATGCAAGCCAGTTTCCTGTTTCGCAGGCGGATGCTTGCATGAAGTGCTATGGCGCTTCCTGCCGGCGTGACAAGCCACCTCATTCTCCATCCTCGAGCGCGAATCTCGACGACTCACCCAACAATCCCCCGCCCACAAGCATTACTTGAGCTCGCACTTTCCCGCTCCCCCAATACTCGTTGCGCCAGGATCGCGCTTCCATTGCGACTGTCACCTTCGAGCCAGCACCCCCACAGCCCCTCCTGCTCGCGTGATCTCGACATCTTGGATTTTGACCTCGCGATCAAGACGAAGTGTCCGCGCAATCGACGAACAAGCTGACTCCAATACGGTCCGTTCCCGTGGTGAAGACCTCCCGGTTGTTCTTCGGGCGCACCTTGTGTTGACGCTCAGGAAAGTCGATTTCAACGACGACAAGTACCTGTCAACTCTCTTTCCAGACGTCTGTCAACGTTGGAGGAATCTCAGGTTTGCGAAGTGATAGCCTTGACGACTGCCGGGGTGGACATTGCTGCTGGTACGTCAGTGCGGCTGCCGACTTTGTGCGACGGAGCTTACTGGGGCTGCGAAATAGACAGACTCGCTGCGAGAAGGACCAGCTTTTGAGAGGTGGATTTGAGACGCGAAATCAAGGAGAGGAAAGTCCGTGGTTTGTAGAGTCGGAAGACGCATTGAACAGGGATTCGGAGACGAGCATTGCGTTGCGACTCGACCAGCTACAATCATTCGGGATCGGGTAGTGCTGCCGGCTGCAGAGGTCTTGGACTCGAGATATCAGTCCCGATCGAGGATCGAGTTTTTCGATCAGGCTTGAGTTGGCAATAGTGAATTTGACGAAAGAGCATGGGAAGGTGATGGCGCAAAGAAGGAGAAGTACAGCACCTGGTGATGGTCCTGTTTTGCAGGTTATTTGTTTGGTAAGTCCAGGAATGTTCAGCAACCGAAGTTACAGTGGGATCAATATACACGTAGACCTCCAAGGGTGGACGGAGGTAGATTCAGAGCCCACAAGAAAGAATGTTGTGATTCTCACATCGCTTCCATACGATCAATGAATGATTTTAGCTAACTTTCGTGTAGGGTGCTGGAGGTGGACCAAGCGAAGACAATATCACAGGCTTCCTCGTCAGATCAACATCGTCAGACTGGTCGAAAAATTCAATACTCGCAGTCGATGCGGGTTCACACCTTGCGTCCATCGTAAGGATACTCGAGGAACATTTCCCTCTCATATCACCAGATCCGAACCCACAGTTGATACATCAAATCCCCGCCTCAATTGAAGATGCCGCCTCGCCAACCAACAGCCAATCATCATTATCAAATTCAGACCGCTCGCCTACACCAGCGCCGCCAGCCACAATTCTCGATTCTGGTCCTTTTTCAGGTCTCGCATTACCTCATGCTTCTGCACGAGCAAATGCTGTCCATCTCGTGAGAGAACATGTGAGCACGTATCTAATCACGCATCCACACCTCGATCATCTCTCTGGCTTTGCAATGAACACGGCTGCGTTTCACAATACCTCGAGGCCGAAACGACTAGCTGCATTACCGTTCACCGTCCTCGCAATCAAGACTCACATATTCAATGACATTATTTGGCCAAATCTCACCGACGAAGACAATGGCGTCGGCCTTGTGACTTTCCAAAGGCTGACCGAAGGCGGAAACCCAGCGCTGGGTGAAGGCACTTCTCGTGGATTCATCGAGGTATGCAATGGTCTCGCTGTCAAAGGCTTCAAGATCTCTCACGGAAAGTGTGCTGGTGCACCAAGAGGCGAGCATGGACAGCAGGCGGGGAGAAAGGGCAGCAATGGTGGACCTACTGCACACTCGCACAGTCACTCGGCCAGTCAACCGACATCCGCGAGCGAGAACGTAAGGCGATCGAGTGTCTTTTCGCAAGGAGCCGCGAGCCAACCTGGTACGCCTCAGGAGTACTCACAGCCTGTTGTCGATTCCACCGCGTACTTTATCAGAGACGATGTGAGTGGCAAGGAGTTACTGATGTTTGGAGATGTGGAGGCGGACTCACTAAGCCTGTGTCCGAGAAATCATATCGTTTGGTCCGAGGCTGCTTACAAGATTTCCAACGGCTTGCTGAATGGCATCTTCATCGAATGCTCCTACAATGACTCGCAACGAGATGAATATCTCTTTGGTCATCTGACACCGCGTCACCTCATCGCTGAGCTACAGACATTGGCCCAAATGGTCGAAGACATGAAAAAAGAGATGAACGAAAAAGTGGGGCGGAAGAGAAAACGAACACATGGACAAGTCCACGGAAGAGCAGCGGGATTACTCGGCCAAGAAGAATCAGGCAGAAGAAGTCGGAGCCGAACACAACAAAAGGACGAGACGATGCAAGATCCCATTGAAGAAGAGGCGGCGCCTATGACTCCAACACCAATGCCTATGACGATCGACCAGGCACCGACCTCCTTGAACCTCTCTGCTGATGGCGCCGTCACTTCCACCCATGTACCTGAAGAATTTTCCACGGCAAATAGTGTGTCTACGACGGCACTGTCCATTTCCATGGACACACCAGACTCACTAAGCGCATCTGAAGTCCCCGGCCCGTTGAAGGGCGTCAGGGTCATCATAATCCATGTCAAAGACTCGATGACCGATGGACCGCCCGTGGGTGTGAGTATCTTGAAAGAGCTGGTTGCTCATGAATCGCGTCTGAGGACGCAGGGGAAGGCGCTTGGGTGCGAGTTTGTGATTAGCAAGGGCGGAGAGAGTTATTGGTTTTAAACGCGTGACGGTGACATTGTGCCACGCGCGAGAGTATTGGGCTAGTCTTTTGTCTGGAGTTTGGCAACTTTTGCGGCTTTTTTATTTTATGGAGGCATTCCGAGCGTTTGTTTTTGGGTCGGTACGGGGATTTGGGAAATACACCAAATGGGACTGGACCTTGGCGTTCCTGATGTCCGAGCCGGTATAAGCCTTGTTGTTAGGCCCTCCGTAAGTGAGTATGCCATGAACCATCATCCTTCCATATCATTGCGATGGATTTCCAACCGTGCCCCTTCCTTCCCAAGAGAAAAACTCAATCAATCGAACCCACACTCACATCCACAACACCGTTCTAAGCGCCAAACCACCCACCAAAAAAACCAATCTCCCCACCAACCAACCCCACCCTTGAAAATCCGAGCAATAAACTCCACGTCCCCGCCTGCCCGGCCATCCACCTACCTCGCCAAGTCTCGCACTCTAAGCCTTGTGCGTAGATGACAGCGTCTCTCCGTCGCGGAGAATGGGATCCAGTATGTTCCCCCGCGTCGGGTGCTATGGAGTGGTGGTGGACGAGCCGGCTAACGTGCAATTTCCAGTATTAATAACTAGGTTTCAAGACGTCTTATTTGGTAGTCTTTTCGTTTGGGTATTTCTAATCTTTACTGACGACGTCGATGGATGATAATCATGATATACCTCGTTTTTGCATTCTCCCATATTCTCGATTGGCGTTTGTATTGTTTTCGATCTGGATTGTGTGGCGCTGATGTTGGCCTGAGATAATTTTCTTCCTCGGCTTAAGGCTGCTGGAAGTTTTCGTCGGTTGAAAATTCCCGTGTTGTTCTCTCGGCTGCCTGCTTTTGTCGCTGGATGATTGAAGAGGAAAACCACTACCGATATATATATAGATAATCCACTTCACTTTCCTCATACATGCACATACGTATTTCTCCGCTGTGAATCTAAAATTCACAAAGCATCCAAAATTCACAGAGCAGATTCGATGAAAAGTTTTAAGTCGCTAGATCGCTTTGTACGGGTATCTCAAATTCCATATACATGAACCATAATCCAACTAGCGCTTAAGAGTCCTTCATCACACAATCCCATTCGCACTAATTCCGTTCCCGTTCCCATGCCCATCCCCAATTCCACTCTCATTCCTGTTCGCACCATCACCACCAACACCACCCTCGCCCGCCGCCGACGAAGCAACAGCGGGCCCATGCGGTCCTTCCGCCTTCCCAGTCCTCTTCGAATGCTCCCAATTATCCAGCAACCTCCCCACCTCCCTAAAAGAAATAGGTTTGACGAGGTACAAATCAAACCCGCTAGTAAAAGCCTCGCTTTGATCGCGTCCACTCGCCAGCCCCGTCAGTGCGATGATGAGGGCGCTGCTCGGTCGAGTCATGGGATCATCGAATCTTGCTCTGTACTCTGCTTCGATCTCGCGGATTCTTCGCGTGGCCTCGAAGCCGTTCATAACGGGCATGGAAATGTCCATGAAGATGATGTCTGGTGGCTTGCCGCCCACGCCGGGCTTTCCACTGAGGCTGGGTGTCGTTGGATCAAGAAGGTTACGGTAAGCCGAGACGGCTTGTTGACCGTCCTCTGCTGTGAAGACATCGGTGTATCGCCGCTTTTTCATGAATGTCTGTAGAAGGCGCAGGTTGACCGAGTTATCGTCGACAAGCAACATACGAGGCATTGGCGGTTCGATCGTGGCGGCTGGAGCACTGGTGGCAGATAGCACTGGTGGTACTTTATGATCTGGTGGGTCAAGTGTGGTGAGGGCTCCTTTTGCCGATATGGGGGCGGCCTCTTCGGTTAACTTCTGAGCAGTGATCGCTATCTCAGTGGCAGTCGCTGAAATGGTTCGTCTCGTGCTGATAAATGGACGTTCTGGCTGAGCAGTTGTGATGTTGGAGGGAGAGATTGTGCCGTCGTCTTCGATGGGGAAAGGGTATTCGGGCCCCTCTTGTGATCCACCGCTGATAGTCGTAGGTTCACCTTCATTCAGCAATGCGGCATGGATACTGTCGCTTTGAGCGACCATTTCTCCAACCTGGATGACGTTGACATCCGGAATCCGTGGGTCTGGATTTGTGATTGTCATCTGTTGGACCGCATTTACTACTTCATCGGTCTCCAGGATCTTCGATTCGGAAGGTTCAATGACAGTTTCTGATGCAGATTCCACAATGGGATTTCGTTCAAGTTTGTCGAGACAAATGCGCACCGATTTGGCGAGTTTGTAGGGTCCGAAAGGGTGAGATACAGCTTCGATCCTCTCGGACTTGGCGGTCATATAAGCATTCGCGCGTCGAGATGCCGCAGTGCACAATACGATAATCATGGGTCCATCTTTGGTCGTAAGCGTTTCTTGGAGCAGGTTCAATAGTGCAGGTAGATCGGCCTCATCGGTAACTATGATATCTGGCACGTTCGTCCTCGAAAGGACACCAGTCACCTCAAAGCCAAACCAGCCTGCGAGACAGCGGTCGATGGCGTCTCTCATCATCTTGGTGGCCTCGCTCCAATTTGCATGCGATGCTTTGGCAGGATAGAGCATGCCTTTGCGTCCTCGCGTTCTCTGCTGCACAATTTGCAGACTTTCGTCCTTGATGCGCTCAATGCTGCCCGCAGATGTTGGCGTCGATCCAGACGTCCCAGCAGCGGTGCCCCCACCCGCAGCGTGAGCGCTCAGCAGCATTGGAAATTTAACAGTAACTTCCGTGCCAACGCCCACGGTGGAGTCGATATTGATCTCACCATTAAGCATCGTGACCATGGACTTGACGAGGGAGAGGCCAAGACCTGTGCCAGGCGCAATCGAATTCTCCTGGGCAAATGGCGTATAAAGCTTCGACCTCATGAACTGAGGTGTCATTCCTTGACCAGTGTCCGTGATCGTCAGGCGCACAATAGTTGCCAGTGGGGCCCCCGCAGTGTCATCATTATGACTGGGTGTGCTGTGAGCCTCGAGCTTAACACGAATGAAACCTTGACGTGTGTACTTGAGACTGTTGCCGAATATGTTCATGATTATCCGCCTGAAGGCGCCGGGCTGGGTAACAAAGGTCCAGTCTCTACGTGAGGCGCGAGGAGCAATGTCAAGAATGATTTCGACATCTTGCTTGCCCGGTACTGAGTCTTTGGAGATGTCTGTTGTCAAGTCAATCGCGTCCACCCCAGTTAGGCTGTCCTTGAAGACCTGACCAGTGGCCACACCTTCCACCACCTCCTCTGTGATTGCTGCAAGGTCCACGTCCCCATAAATGTTGAGCTGTGGCTGGCCACCTGGCTGCATCGAACCGGTGTTTAGCTGTCCTTTTTTCTTTCGGGCCTTCTTGGCGTTTCGCTCGAAAGCGTTGATCTTGCTGTAGTCCAGGACCATGTTGATTGTGTCCAGCAGCGTTCTGGCACAGCTGTCTGCGGTGTCGGTCAAGGACTTTTGGAACGAAGACAATTCTGTATCCGCCAGAAACTCGCATGAAGCAAGAATGCCATGAAGGGGGGAACGCAACTCATGGCTCACGGATCCGATAAAGTCGCTCTTCTGTTGGTCTGCGGCCGTGGTCGCCAGCCGTGTGATTTCTGTCATCACACAGTTGCAGAATGCTATACAATAGAGAAAGTCGGGGTTGTTAGAGAACGTGCGAAATTCCGAAGTCGTGTATGCAAAGAACGCCGAAAATCTAGACGCCGACGCATCCCAAAGAGGCAGGAAAATGACCTGGAGAGCGCCTGGGAAATGTTTGTTAAGCAAGGCCCCTTCGGCCCTGGAAGGTGTGAGCGTCTTTGCCTTTGGGACTTCATAAGGGGTCCCGAACTCATCGCCGTCGGAGCTCGAGGTGATGATGTTTTCTGGATCCAAGTTGAAGAGCTTCCCCCTGGGATGTCGCTTTATCAGCTTTTCCATATCTTCATTTGCCAATGGGGTGAAGTCAAAGTCATCCGCCAAATCATTGTTTGCTTGACGCGGGGAGTAAGCAAGCACTTCGGACGGCTTTCTACCTGATGAAGTCATCTCTGGCGGGTTACCCGTTCGAGAAGGTCTCCAAGAGCTTGTCGATTCGAACGTTGGCGTGCGTGTCGGGACCCCTCGTCGTTCCTCCGAGTCTGCATCATCATCTTCGTCTGTGTCTGACGATGGCTCAGACTGTCTAGTACTCCGACGTCTCTGAAGTGGCGTTAGCTCGAGTCAATCATGTCGGGTAACATTGGAAACGGAACAGTTGCAGGTAAGAATATAACAACCGACTGGAGAACATACACGTCGGTAAGAAGTCGAGGTGTCCATGAATACAACACCACCGGCTTGCAAGGACAATGAATCATACAAGAGATCAGCAGCTCGTAGGAACGTCTCGACTTGGTCATCCTCTTCCACGCGTGTGCCCGAGTCATCGGTTGAATGCGTCTCTTCCGAGTGCATCGACCCAGTCTGGCTCGTTGAAGGGATCGGAGATAGATTGTCCGCAGAGGCTCTTGCTTGGTCTTTGATTATTGCGACGCGCTCTGCGCTCCTGACTTTTGACGTCGACCTCTTGTTCGTTCCCTTGGCTGAGGAAGGAACGGAGTCTTTGGTCGATTTCCTCTTCTTACTTCGGGTTTGATTTTCGGGATCCACAAACGCAGCCAAACACATGTTCATGTGCAAACTCCTCTTCCGGTCTTCCTTTTCCTTGACATTTTCGTAATGCGCCATGACATTTTCAGCCATGGTCGCCAGAAACATCTGGTTTGAGCGACTGATGGGTTCGCGAACTTTGTTGTCCATTGCGAATAAGGAGCCAATAGCCACGCCCTTCTTCGTGCGCAAGGGTACACCGCAATAGTACTTGAAGAAAGGAGCCTCGGCCACGAATGGTAGCGTATTGAAGCGGTCGTCCTTTGCAAGGTCCAAGACTTCAAACATGGCGGGATCCCCATTGGCGCGTGGCATCTCTTGTATGGTGTGTTCACACAGCCGTCCGGCCTTTGGAACTTCTATGCATCCAGCCCAAATGGCGTCGCTCGGATCGTCGTATTGCGAAGAGTCGCTGAGATCCAGTGTCTTTGTAGATTCTGCCACGAAATATTGTGTCTCCCGATCGATCAGACTGATCATCGCGCGCTGACAGTTGAGTCGCCATGCCACCAGCTGTGCGTGTGAGGTCAGGATGGTATCGGGGATGGTGTTTTTGGTGGTACAGAAGGCGCTGTTCTGAGGTATGAAGTATTTGTACAGCTGCAGTGATGCGTCAGCACAGGCAGATTGAACCTTGGAAGAATTCGGGATCTCTTCGCACCTCTCTTGCTCGTCTGCTATCGGCCTTGGCGGCCGTGAGCAGAGGGGAAGTTGAGTCCATCTACGACACCAATCTTATCTCTTATCCCCAATTGCCAATGGGACGGCAGCCAAAAGAAAGACGGGTAGTATGCGTGCAGGTTCTCCAAAATGGGCGAGCAAAGAGATTGCGGAGGCGAAGGCTCGGTGGATTCGCAGCAAGGAATCGGTAAAGTATCGACGGTCGCTACGTCACTGATCTGAAGGCTGAAGCCATGGAAGCAAACGGGAAAGACGGGCAGCAACACTGTTGGAGAAGTAATGGGCGTCAACGAGCATCAGGCAGGGCTTGTTGGTACACAGGACGGGACATGTCTGGGAGGGGACCTGCGACGGCGGGGGGCGTTGGCTGTCTTTTTTTCCAAATCGAAAGGGCTCTCGAGGGTCCAGTGGGTCGGGGCCGGGGCCTCTTTTTTCACAGGGCATAGCATAGCGGCTCACGGGGCTTAGCGGCACAATTGGGGGGGGGCCAGGGTCCTATTCGCCCACTGGGCGGGAAGGAAAGGTAAAAAGTAAAAAGGTTCTAGAACGCGGCACCGAGTCCTCTCTTCTCCGTTGGCGAGGGCTCGCTGTGGGTCGGCCAGGTCCATCTGTTGGCTGTGGAGGGAAGCTCGGGAAGTCGTAGGAAGGAAATGCGTGCAACTCTCAATACGGAGGATTTTGCATGCAAGATTGCTTCATGTGCCTCTTGTGGCTCTGGAGGGAAGTTCGGGAAGTTCGGGAAGTCGTAGGAAGGAAATGCGTGCAACTCTCAATACGGAGGATTTTGCATGCAAGATTGCTTCATGTGCCTCTTGTGGCTTTGGGCCAATGAGCGCCCATTCGTCCGAATCTCCGTCGCCACTCTCTGATCGTCGCTCTGGACTACTTCTTGCTCTAGCATTGCCTAGCCACCGGAAACCAGTAGATCATCGCTGCTCGCCGTTGCGAGAGAAGCAGAAGAAACCAAGACCAAAGCCAATTCTGAAGAAGCCCAAGCAACCACTTGCCAAACCATCGAGGACAAGTTCAGAAACAAGCAAGACAACGGCCGCACTCGGGACGATAAGCTCTTTTCCTGCAGTGGTGAGGACTGCGATTCAATGCGCCATCGCCACCAGGATTGCGCTCAGGTTCCTGGTGGGAGTAAAAGAGGTAAAGACCTTGATTATGGTGATGAAGCATGGTACAGGTGTGCCGAAGAGACCAGGTAAAGGCATACTTCTCCAGCGACGTTGCGGGATCAAACTCATTTGCGAGCGTCACAACACAAAGACTCGCGTGACGGGGAGACAAAGAATAGCAAAGAAAGCGGAAGTCAAAGCATGCGGCAAAAGTGCAGATAAGATGGTGCAGATAAGATGATGCAATCGACATCTAGGTCAGAGCAATCAATCCACATCTCCTGCTTACACCCGTGATATAGACTTCCATCCTTCACCTTCACAGGAGTGAACTCGCCCAGCATGGCCAGAAGTAAGACGAACAATACCGCCGGCCCAAACGGCAAATATCAAAACACGAACACATTGAAGAGAAGAATGAATGAGAAGAAAAGAACAATGATACCAAAAAATGGTACGCGGGACTAATAAATGGCGGCTTCGAACTAGATAAGTCGCGAAAACTCAAGGTGGGACGAAGACGAGACGGAGGGAGAGGAGTCCTATAGTTCTAGTTCCTAAGAAGAGGTAGCACGAGCACGATCGAGTGCATGCGATAGATGATGGTGCTTCGAAGCGCAAGGATGAGAGGGGCGTCAGATCACTGGTTACTATACCGATGAAGCGGCGGGACATGATTGAGATTTCTAGCGAGGAGTTTAGTCCAGATGGATCGTCATCTTCGGAGTTGCGCCAGGAGATGGCGGGACCAGGATCGAAGAATCTTGCTTAGGAGAGTGTCAAGCATGGCGAAGAGGATGGAGACACTCTTTCCTCGCCGAGCCAAAATCCACCAGCAGCTTCTCCTATGTTTACACCACCTGCTTCCTCTATGCGGAGGACGAAAGACTTTGGGACATCTATATTTCCACCTCGAAAACGGAAAGCAGCAATCGAACTCGATTCGGAGACGAGGAAAAGACGACATAAGGGCCATGGGAAACTCAGGGCAAATACGATATACAAGCATCTGGCTCAAGAAAACTTCAACGCTCCTTCCAGACATACTTCCACGCGACAAGAGAAGTCTTCATCGCCCCAACCAGCAGGATCCCCCTCTTCCAAGATCCCCAAGCCATTGACAAACAATAACAAACTCTACTCACCACCAAATATCATCAACAAATCTATCACTACAGCCACCAAGTCCATCACACCCAAGCTCACCAAGACGCAACGAAAACGACCGCAAAACACCGCAGGAATGGGCAACAAACACTCCCGCAAGATCAGCGAGGTCATTCCACGCACTTTTATCATGCAGACCCTATTCAAGTCTCGATCTTCACTCTCACCCGCCGCGGCATCTACATCCGTCAGCGCGATGAATCCAAGTCCCCAGAAGGCCAAAGCCAGAGCCATCTCCACCGCTCAGAATAATGCCAAGAGCACAACGATGCCATCAGCAAAGAAAACCAAGAAACTTCGGTTTAAATTAATGGCAGAGAATGCCAATGCGATGCGAGACACAATGGATGAAGAAACTAAAGAATTGGAGGCGAAGAAGGCGAAGGAATCTGTGCGGGAGTGTAAGAGGAGACGAGAAGAGACCGCGACCGAGATGGAGGAAAAGGGTCGATCATTCATCGGTTCGTGGGGAGGGCCTTCGTTTCTGAAAAAGGCTTGCAGGAGGGAGGTGCGCAGCGAGTTTGCGCCTGTGTCTGGAAATAGTAAGATAGGGAGGCGGATTGATTCTCGATTGGAGATGGAGAAGGGTTGGGAGGAGGGGGTGGTGGATTTCGATTCCGAGGAGTTGGATGTGGATACGGGGTTGGACTTGGATATGGACGAGTATCTTGTTCTTGGTCCAGACGATATTCCAATGCCCGCCGCGGCTGCCAAGAGCGCGATCATTACTGCACCCAGAACCGAGCAAGAGGAGCGCCGTGATTTGGCGAGAGCATTGACATTATCGCAAGAGGACATGGCGGGATCCGAATCAGACGAAGGGAGTATACAACAGGCCATCAAAGCATCCTTAGCAGAACTCTGGGAAGAAAGTGATGATTCAGCATTTTATTATTCAGAAGAGCTGGATACACCATGCCCACTCCCAAAACCAATCTCACACTCGCCTTGTCATGCAAATCCTACCCCACATTCTTCCCACGATATCCCTCGTCATTCGGATACGACAGATAATTCTACCCCTTATTTCTCCTTCCGGTTTGAAGAAGAAACGTTTCCCCCGCCATCGAAATCAGACCCGCTGGCGCGTTATTCGATTGAGCATCGGATTGGCGTTGTGGAGAGGTCTGCGAGGCGGAATGCGAGGGTTATTAAGAGCCAGGAAGAGGAGATGAGGAGGAAGAAGGTGAGAAGTGCTTTTGGGGCGGGGCCGGATACGTGGGGGGAGCATGAGACGGGGGAGGGGAGGAGGAAGGGGAGAGGGGGCTAGAGGGTTAGGAGAGATAAGGTGAAGGATAGGTAGGAGGGGAGAGAAGAAGTAGAGGGAATTTCGAGCCTTTCTTTCTCCGTTGCCTTCTTCGAATTCAGAGTGGTGTCCGATGAGAGGCGCAGTAATGCATACCAAATCTATAGCCTAGCTAATCGTCCATGTAAACCGTGATCTCGCGATTCCCCTTTCCCATCCTTTCCCGCACGCGAAAAAACACTCGCCCCATCCTCTCCATCGAAAGCACCACAAACACCGGGACCATCAAGATCGGAATAAGACAACAAAAACCCACCGACCACGACGATCGAATCGCGGCCTCACGGGTCTAGCAAAGGCAATATCCATACCATGAACAAGATCGATCTCGCGCCAGAGTTCAAAGGCTTCACGTGCGTCTTCTTCTTCTCCGTCAGCGAGCCAGGGTATAGCAGGGCCGTTTGGGTCATGACCTGTGTCGCTTGGATGTATCGTTTCCAAGCGACGCGGATCGATGGTGGGCTGGATTGGACTTGCTACGGTGTCGATGGGGGTTGGGTGACTGAGGGGTTCGTTTGCGTTTTCAGGGTCGAAAATGGGTTGGGCGTGATGTCGTTCGTGGACGGAGTGTCTTTGACGTTGGATTTCCGGGCAGTACGTATCTGGGGGTTTGTCGCGGGCCATGATTGCTGATTTCAGTGTGGTGTACTTGTTTCTTGCTGAACTTTTTTCCTTGTGGCTTTTGCCTTTTGATCGCAGGGTAGTCGTGCTGGTCTGCTAGGAAGAAGAGTGTGCGTGTAGGTTTGGTAAATAGAGTAGCTCCGCCGTCACAAGTACGTCGGACTGACGAGGTGATTGACGACTTGTTGGACAGTCGTGGCAGTCAATAATTGTGGCAGCGTCACGCTTCTTTCGCTTGTGATGATCATTGGCGCTGCTCTGTCAGTATTGAAGCAAGTGACTTACGCAGGAGGTGCAAGACTATTCCAATGATTCCAATGATAAAAGACCATGTGTCGGGCCACCTGAATAGCGATATAACCAACTTTGTTGGGAATAGGGAGGGAGTCTAATTGTGATTCTGTTGCAGCAGCCCAGCTTTGTCCATATGCTTCTGGCGAGTCACTCGTAGATATTTCTGTACGGAAATGCTCGCTCATTTGGTGCCTCTTTTACCGAAACCGCAAATCTCGTCCTCCTATATGAAGTTGAACTCGGAATCCTACACCTGTCCAGGCTAGCGACCGTTGCAATGCTCATGTGAGATCAAAATGAGATTACATAAGCAGGAGCGAAGAATGTACGAATCGGAAAAGATCGTAAACCATCCCACGCCCTGCTTGTCTCTGTTCACTCCGATCTTCAGATGCTCCGCCCGAAAGTGGTAAATATACCCGTACCAGCCGAAACTACGCGATGGGCTCAGCAATGCTTGCTGAAGTTCTTTGCCTACTTGTCCACTAGCAGCACTCCCTCTTCTCAGTTGTAAGCGCATCCTTCCCCATCCGACCTCGAGTCACGCGAGGCCCAGCTCATTGTAGTGGCTTTCCCTTACATCCTTGAACTCTTCGATTCTGCTCTTCCTCACGATGTCACAACACTGATCGCGTCGTAAATACTGCTCCTGCCTTCCAGCGTACAAACCCTGCTGGAAAGGAGGAAATGCTGCCCACCCTCACGAGTCATGAGAAGTGCTGCATATTGTTCATCGGCAATGCTTAGAGGTTCATTGGCGTGAGCGTGTTTAGGTTGGAGGGGCTGGCGAGGCTGGTACGAGATACATGATGCCATTGACTTGAAGTTTGGAGGTTCGAAGGCGAGCAAATGATGATCTCTGGGCGAACGACGGAGATCGTTTTCTAAGGGCCGCTCTTAGCGTCGATATCACGTGCAAAGCTCCCGGGTTCTTGAGGTTCTGTACCTATTGAGTACAGCTTTGGTCAGAAAGATCTTGCGTTAATAAAGCTGGTATTGATCCGAAATACTGTACCGTTCAAGTCCCTAGTAGTTTTACGAAATAATTTCTTTCTTTGGTTGGAGAGAGGCTCCAGAGGTCATCGTCATCTCAGCCTAGCCACCGATCTACCGGCTGCATCTCATCTGCAGGGACCTGTTTGCGCTAAATAGAACTAAGAGTTATTTACCTTAAAGCCTACAAGCTTAAACAGCCTCCCAGCTCGCTTTCTGAAATGGTGAAGAAATAAAGACGCGAAAAGAAAGTGAGGACAGAATTGTTGGCCTCGTAAGTTTCTGAGCACGATCAATGCAGAATTTTGCTGTTCCAAACCGCATGGTGATCTCCAAAGCTACTTTTTACCGCAATCGTGCAAATGTGTCATCCCTTTTTGGGTAATCTTCTATAAAGTCCTTACTCCGCTCGAGATGCAAGGATAGCCGGTAGTAAATGTGGTATGAGAAGCAGGTCCTGGCGTTGATGGAAGAACCAGCTCGAAAGTAGGAAGCCTGACCTACTGCTTACCTGGTTTTTGACCATACCTTTACGTTGCTGGTAATACAGCTTGTTGGGAACTGGCAGCAGCTTAATGTGCAGCCTACTGTCCCACACCAGTATTTTCAAAGATGCCCCCGAAGAAAGCCGGGTTGAGACGGAGAACACTACTTGACATTTTCCCGAAGCCATCACGTCTTCCTATCCGGGGATAGTCATTCTGGCGCGAAACCTCTTGATTCGTTAGTAATCTTGACGTAAGATACAGTCCAAGGAATGCCGGTCACGAAAGTGTTTTCCAGCAGCCGATGAGAACAACCAGTATTTGGCGAATTAGTGGAGAGGGGAAAGATGATACGCGAGTGGGCAAGGCAGTCTTGGCGAGACCGCTGAAGAAGCTGGGAACGCAGGAGATAGAGGCACCTCACAGCTTCAAGCCAGACAAGCCACCATAGGGCACGTTTGGAATAGGAAAAGCCGTTGAATCATAAGATGAGCTTGTGGCAGCACAGTACACCACGCCGCCGAATCTTAGCTCGGGACTCGTAGCCCAGACCGAAAGGATGACGTCCACTTGAGTTAGAGAGGATTCCGCTCGTCAGGTCTATTCCTTCAAAGAGAGTAAATGTATGCGGTCCTCTGCGCAGCGCATCGACAATGGCGACGACCTCATTTGACGAGTCTCGCGTGACTTGGATGGATGAATCCATGCTCCGAGTAAAGACTTGATGCCATCTACCAACGTATACTCTTGCTGAAATTCCCGCGTGACGATGTCCTATCCCTGGTTGATTTCGAACTTTACGAAGACGGCATCCCGTACCGTGCCTAAAGCGATTTGGCCGAGTGGTGCGAGGACGGAAACCCGATACAGTATTGGCATTCTCACGAAGAGCTTTGGAGCAATGTTTCTGCTGTCTTTGTGTGGTGCATGATGTGGTGACATGATCTTCTAAAAAAAAAATTCCAGTGTCCGTGGAGTCCACCAACTTAATTCTACGCGTGTAGTGCTGAATATGCGGAGAGTCAGGTTCGGACACGTCTCAATCCACTTCCTCAAACTCGGATGTTCCGTGCGCACAGACTATGAAATACGTAGTTTCTAGAACATAGTTACCAGGGGTTTCTAATCATCTGACCTAGTACCCATGCGGACGATCTTTCGATTCTTCTTCCTCTTCTTCACTTTCTTTTTCTTTCTCTTCTTCGCCTCCTTCTCCTTCTTGTTCACACCATCTCACGCGCAAGATCTATTCCGTACAAATTCCACCATCCTACTCATAGCTCAAGGACTCCAATTTCCTATTCCGTACCTGCCAGTGGCGATTCTGGCTATTCCGAGCTTGAGAGGAAGAAGGGAGCGAGACATGTATTCCACCGTGAGATGGTGTGGTGGGTAGGGTAGGGGACGGTAATCGCCAATCGTATCGAGATCGAGATCAAGTAATTAAATAAGGTATACTGTCTTACTACCATTTTGGATTGACTCGCATGGAAAATTGGAATGACTACTCTATTTGACAACGTGGTTAGTCCTTCTTCACGTTTTCTCAATTACTGCGCCCTTACATTATCCCACGTTTTATGGTGCTTGGTGTATACCACAACGGCTGCGCCCTTACATCGTCCCGCGTTTTATGGTGCTTGCTGTATACCACAATACTGACTCGCAGCATCTCCGCCCTCTGCACATTGATTCGACACTCTCACAGCCAAAAACCTGGCGATCTCTACGTCTGGTGAATTCGGCGAGAAGATTGCTACTGGCTTGCAACCCTATGAAATTCGACTAGTTGTTCGATCGGTCGATGTACACAGTACATAGTCCTAGTACGTCTGAAGCTGCGTCGACATTGTAACCGAATCACAACAAGGATTTACCAGATGACACTGCTAAGACCACAGTACCATGATATCAGGGAAGACAAACGCTGATTCGTACCCCGACTTGGCCTGTGTATCTGTTCGTCTTCGCGTGGTTTCATTCCTCTACCTTATTTTTTCTTTCGGTCCTTTTATATTCTCTTCTCCTCTTCTTTATCTTTCGAAATAACCTAGTTTGCATATACCTGTAGCTTATTAGGTATGGTTTAGTAAGGGAGAGACGGGGGGTGCTAATCAACGTTCATCTTCCCTGATACCACATGCAGTATAGTGTTCCCCCAGATCCGCGTGCACGGGAATCTTTGCTCCGCGTAAGGCTCATACATGTACCTCTAAGTCGACAACACTTACCATGGCATTGAAAGATGAGCGTCTTTTGTTCATAGAAATTTTGTGACACCTACCACCAGTTAGTCATGCGACCTAAAATCTTAGCTTCGACTTTACTATTAGCCACTTCGGTGGCTGCGCATGGGGGCGTCATATCCTACACGATTGGTAACATAAAGTTTACTGGGTGGGTTTTATGCTTGTGACAGGAGAGCATTACTGACGGTCGCCAGATATGGAGTTAAAAGTCTGCAAGCACAAGATAGATTTACAACCACCAAACCTGGTGGTTTTAACATCCAGAGAGCATGGGCAGAAATCAGACCTATCAACGATCCCAACTCGAAAGCCATAGCATGCAATAGGCCCGGCTCTCCCGCGAAATCTTCAGCCACTATTGCAGCGGGCGAATCAATTACCGCTCATTGGAACAGTAAAGCAGAGGGCAATCCATGGCCACACGCCGGAGGACCTATCACTGTGTACATGGCGGAGTGCAAAGGCGATTGCTCCACGTGGGGCGATCCTTCTCAGGGAGAGTGGTTCAAAATTTTCCAGTCTGGGTTGATTTCTGGCACCATTGGACAAGGCAAATGGGGTACAAACGAGATGATGGCAAACGGGTTCAAAGTGACTACCAAGATTCCTCAGTCGCTGAAGCCCGGCAATTACCTGATCCGGCACGAAACTATCGTCAGCCTCGCCCCCACCCCCCATTTCCCAACGATTAAATACTCACTCCATATCCGTAGAACCTCGCTCGTGCTCCGGCCGAATTTTATTCCCAGTGTGCTCAGCTGAAAGTCACTGGATCGGGAACCTCAGAGCCAGGCAAGGAGTACCTCTTCAAGTTGCCCGGTGCTTACAGACCTTCTGGTGTGAAATTCTCGGCTTCTTCACTCGTTGTCCATCTGCTGATTATGGACAGATTCTGCCATCAAGTATTCGATGCACGATGCAGCTGTGTCCAAAAGTTCAAGATACGTCATCCCTGGACCACCCGTGTGGCAAGGCGCTGCCCAGGACCGAGCTAAAGGTCTATTCGTGGAGACTGAGGATAGAAATGTGACTGATACGGCAATCGAGCTCATCGAAACCGAGAATGCAGGTGTGCTGAGTGACGCTGCGGTTGAGTGAAAATCGTATGTAGATGTGGTAGCTTTGAAACCCACTCAACATTACCCCGCCTGCAAGTAGTGTATCCCGATCACAGCATTCTCGCTTTCCCACAAAAGCAATACATCCCTACAACCATCCCGGTTCCTCTCGAAGCAAGATCAGCTAAATTGGTGGATACACTATTGAGAACGTCGGTTTGGGGAAGACACACGTATGATACGATTGTCTTACATTTTGAATCTGTTGAACAAGCGGAGCTAATGATGAGTAAGGTATAAGTATCCTCCGCTTTATCTGTCAGGGACATAAAGTCCGATCTCCAATGGGGTGTGGAAACTTGGACACAGTACGACGAGTACGACGGGAATCACGGATAAGCCTTGTCCGAACCTTTGTCAAAACCGGACGAGTACCGCAGTATTAAGATTGCGACGGGCTGTAATCTTGCACGGGATGGGATGGTTCCCACATCAGTCTTTCGCTCTTACGGAGTACCGAGGTCCCGGTTGCAAGTATCGTCAATTGCCAATCAGAATCTCAACATCAAGAGAATTATATTTGTCGCCCAAAATTCGCCAGTAATCCTCAGTAGAAATGAGGATCAGCCGCGAACAAACGGAGGTACCTCCTGATGAGAGATAAAGGTAACTGACGGGTCCTCGGTCTACCACCCGACGCAAAAATACTATTATAAAACTTATACCAAAAGAAAGATAGAGGTAAGGATGATAAGAATCCTTTGGAGCGAAGAAAAAATATCTAGATGTTGCGAAGCTACGAAAGAAAGACCTCGCGCAGTGAACGAGACAGGGGTCACAATTACCCCTTATTCCCATTTTTACCTTCGTACGCTATGCGGCTATACGAAGCAGATGTGTCGTGAGGTGGCTCGATGGAACCAAGAGAAGTTGTACGGGTCACGAAGGGATAATGTTTCGATTCGAGCTGGGTCGCGGCCAGATTACCTCACTCTTATGCGACGAGTTGAGAATCTTCCACAGAATAATCCTCGCCGCATTAATCCCAAATGCGGCAGGCGATTTACAAACCTTACTCGATTTGGTTACAGCTTTCGGACCGACGCTCGTATTAGCCACGACAGAGGCGGTCTCCTGTCCGCGGGAATTACAAGTCCAATGTTTGGACACGTAAGATACCATCTTCTCTAGAACGCGCCAGCCTTTTCTGCCGGTGGAAAGGCTGACGGTTCACGAGGTTTATAAGTCCGAGTATCCTTACCTACATGCTTCTGTGGAGCCAATTGCGAGTAATGGCTGAATGCTCAAATCAGATGGCTTGTGTAGACTCTCGGGGACATGCAGTTCCTGTGCAACTATGGACCCCTTACTCCGTGCGAAGTCAGGATACGAAGAAGGCGAGAGTGGCTACTTATTACAGAGCCCGGCACGCAAAGATATAAAGTCCTCGATCGTCCTTTTCCTTGACACGCATCAACTTCCAAACCCATCGACCACCGTACCCCACTTTTCCAACCCCCACCCTACTGATCGCCAATCACCACCAAAATGGCCACCTCTACTCTGCATCAACAGCCTATTACTCTCAATGACAGCCCGGTTGAGCCGCTCAAGAGCAACGGTGCCTCTAAACGTCACGACCTCCAAACCGTCCTCCACTATGTTGACCCTACCGTCTCCGAAGAGGAACTGAACAAGGATAAGGAATTCGGGTAGGCTCTATTCTACTTCTTCTATTACTGTCCCCATGAGCTGACACGGACTCCTAGTTCTGACCCAAATACGTTCGGCCAGCTCGGGCAAGAACTCACCTTCACCATCGAAGACGTCGCTGATCGCGGAGGTGAGTTCTCTTTGGATAAAGAGGGCTTCACATATGTCAAACACGCCACGACGCTCTCAGAGGAGGAAATATACGATGAAGAGAAAATCAAGCAAGTTTACCATCCCGAGACGGAAGAGCTTGTCAAGAAAGTGTACGTGCACAATTTCCAAACTAAAGTTGCATATCTGAATCTGGCCTGAAACAGCACTGGTGCCTCGAGAGTCTTCATGACTGGCACTATGACGCGCATATCCCACGGCAAAATTCCTGAACGACGAGGCGCCAAAGAACGAAACCACGGGCAAGCCTACCGCGTCCATGTCGACCAAGATAACGCTGCCATTGAGAAGGCAATCCGTGATGTCTGCCCACCAGAGGAGGTGGACGAACTATTGAAGAAACGCGTCCAAATGATCAATGTGAGCAGCCCTCCTACCCCCTTCTTCCCCCGTCCTCCACCCAGTCTAACACAGCGATTCCAGGTCTGGCGTCCCATCCGCCAAATCTTCCGCGACCCCTTCGGCGTTGCCGATCTCAACTCCCAGGCACCAGAAGATATTATCAGCTTGAGAGTCTGGCTCGAAGACGGTCACTCAGTCACAACCCTCGCCTGCCGTGCCAATAAGAACCACCACTGGTACTACAAGTATGCTCAAAAACCAGATGAGCCGCTGTTGTTCTTGCAGTTCGACAGCAAGATTGGTGGGCACTGCTTCGGTCGAGTGCCCCACTCCGCCTTCAAGGACATGGAGTACGAAGAGGCGGAACCAAGAAGGAGCATTGAGTCTAGATTGTTGGTCTTCTACGATGAGCCCAGCCGTGACTACATGAATGAGAAGTACTAGACTTCGTATGAAGAAGGGCATGTTGCTAACGTCTTTGTCATTTTTCTTTGGTGTTTGGGGGTTGTAATTCAGTTCAAATTTTGTCCATGACCGCAATGCACAGAGTCGCACGTGATACGTGAATGGTTACTATACCTCAGTCCTTTTAAGATGGAGTCCACACCGCCATCAGAACCTCCCTTACTGACCCAGGTACGAAGGCGACTTATGAACAAAGATATGGTAACAAGCCGTTGTAGTTCTGAACCCTGATTACGATCCCCCGCACCCATCTAGAAATAAAACCCGCGAGTCAAAACCCCGGTCCTCGATCGACGAGCACATCCCAATACCACGAGAGCAACGCTCGATGAACGAGTTCATCTCAAATTATTCGACCTCGTCTTGATCGCACAAGTGGATCTCCGACGTTGCGTCGATCCGATCTATGTACTGTGGTATCCCTACTCTGCGGTACCGATTTCAAAGAGTACCGCGCCCTCGGATTGTGCTGTGGAGCCCTGATATCCAAGGGTTTTCGTTTCTAGGTGTGCAGAGATTTGCGTCTGTATGGGTGCTTTACCTATGTACAAAAGAATGCCTGCGGTAGCGCGATGCGTGTCAGCCCGATATCGAGATCGTCCGGCCATCCACCTGATTAGATTGGTGAAGGGGATTCTTGAGAGGGCCAAATCGAAGATCTGATAAAGATGAATAGTTTAGTCCGCTAGTAGATCGCTAGCCTAGTACTAGCCTACTACGTTATCTTGGACCTTTTCGCTTTCGCTGCGTGCACGATTATAATCGCTAGGTATACCTAGGTATTTCTTATCCTGATTAAAACCATTGGTTCACCAGCTTTACTTCCAAGCACGACGAACCAATGGGAGTAAATTGAGTACCGCAATACACCATCCTTGCCCGGCGTTCCCTGTAGGGCTACGTCAACCCAAAGTCCAATGATCAGCGACAAAAGCTTCGTCGCAACACCAGTGATCGCCAGCCACGCGGTCGAGGTCATATGAATCACAGAGTCCATCATACAAATATGTTACTGACACGGTATGGGTAAATGGCCAAACATACGCTCGTCGAATACTCCAGCAAGAATTGCGCGCACCCTACACGAGGCAGGAAGAACGTTGAAGCCGCCGGGAGAGCCCATCTTTGCGTCTTGGCGGGAACGGCTTCTGGTGCCAAGGAAATGGGAAGAGCATTCGTTTTGTTGGAATGGGCAAGATCTACTTGTACAATGTGTGGGAACCGTTCTGCTCTCACTGGAGGTCTTGGTATCTAGGCTCAGTAGCTGCGGAAGCTTTGTGGTTTCTTCCTTTTTGGAGGGGAAGGGAAAGCGTGTTGGGTTTACGATGACGATAAGAGACTCAAGGTCAGTAAAGGAAGATAAGTCTGCTTGTCAATTTCTTGTTGCTCACACTCAGTAGCTGCTAAGAATCCGTGCTTGTACCGGAGTGTCTGAGTAAGACTTCGCCAAATTCTGGGGATGTTCTGATGATGACAAAAGTGGTGCAGCAAGATTGGTCGCTGAGACCACTCAAAGCGAGTCTTGCGTACGTCCAGATCAAGAATCGTGGTGACTAGGTACTTCTGCCTGACGTGAATCCCTCTCGACGTGACTTCCTCGAGACATGAGATGATTGCCAGCCCCTTCCTGTCTGGGTGAACTCACCATCGGAATCTACGAAGCGGCAAGAGCTCCTTCCTACCTGTCAAGAATCTGTTCCTTAAAGTCTCTTCCAGCCTCTTCTCTTCTCCAAACTTCAACATCCACTTCATTCAACATTTCAGCAGCATCCACTTCGTCAATATCAATAGATTCGTTCTTCATCCAGCTGTCTTTGTCTTTCAGCTCTGTCGAGTCCGTCTCCGTCAGCTCTTGTCTCTTCTCAGCTCTTTCCATTCTCTCTCACCACTCAATTCGACATGGCCTTTCAAAAGTCCGGCTCGACAGCTCCAGTCTCAAAGGCTTTCTTCCCTCTCCGTGCTCTCCAGCTCATTTTCGCCATCATTGTCGCCGATATCTGCGCTTACTATGTCCACTTGTGGGGCAAGCCGGAGGGGCGTGGCAGCTTGTTATATCTCGTGAGTGTTTTCAGCTGTACATATTTTTGATCTAGATTACCTCTAACGCCCTTCGATTAGTCTGTCCTATTTGGTCTCATCGTTGGGCTTGCCACTCTGGTCTACATCATAATCTGGTTCGTGGTGGCTGGTCTCAAGGGAGGGAATCGTTCCATCTCGGGCGCCATCCTCGGTCTGGAGATTGTCATGCTCATTCTGTGGCTCTGCACTTCCTCCCTTCTCACGGCCACGGTAGCCGCGGTCATCATTTCGGACTCCGGCTATGATAAACAACTCTTTAAACATACACAGCAAGTCGTCATGCATCTGTTCAAACCATTAATGGCCGCCCTTGCGTTCTCCGTAGCCAACTTGTAAGTCGACGTTCCGAGACCGTTTCCTGTACCGCGACGATGTGCTGATTGTCATTACTAGTATCCTGTTTGTCGTAACCCTTGCCCTCTCCGCCAGTCATCTTCACAAGCACAGCAAAGCTTCGGCTCAAACGCACGATCCCACACATGGCTAGGCCGAGCGAACGAGGCAGCACAACTTGATTGGCAGAACCTGTTTGCTTTCGACCATGGACATGGGTCTTTCAGCGTAGATGGAACATGCCAGATGGAAGGGGCAATGCAAGACGTGTTTTTCTCTTCAAGGGACTCGAACGGAGATGGGTGCTGGAAATCCTGCATATACCTGTGGTTCTCATATCTCCTCGAAATCCCTAGGTTATTCGTCTTAGCACTCGATCCTCCTGGTGTACTTCTCAAATAATCAAACAACTCTTTGACCTGTATGTTATCAGCCTAGAATTGACTTGAAATTGGGGTTCCGAACATAATCCCCTTTTCAGTGAGTAACCACGGTGCTGACGCGTTGGTCTCCCCAAAACTCTATACCTAACAATTGAAAGGTTCACAAAACCTGCGGCAAAATCTGGTGTTGATGCCGAAGATACAAGAGTAACACGGACGGTGCAATAGTGTTGATCCGCACTCCACTGATCTTGACGGACTGATAGCGCGGTCATTCAAGGGGTCAGTTCCATACCACAGTATCTGCGCGCTCCCAGCGATCATTTCTCGCCGTTGCCGAGCCAACTCCATTGGGCGATCGCCAGCCTTGTGATCTGATCTGTGCATCCTTCTGATCAATGCGTCGAACAGGCGTGGATAGGAAGGTGGAGGGATCGGCATCCACGCCGTGCATCTGCCTCCAGAGAACCTTTCTCCCGATCTCTTGGCCCGTCATCTCGCCGGGATGGGAATAGGCTGTAACGGGAGCGTTGGGGTATCGCGGGGTGTGATGTGGTGCTTGTATTTTTCACTTGGGGCTTCACCCTTGCTACTTTATAC
Source organism: Venturia asperata (assembly GCA_003689335.1). Taxonomy (NCBI): domain Eukaryota; kingdom Fungi; phylum Ascomycota; class Dothideomycetes; order Venturiales; family Venturiaceae; genus Venturia; species Venturia asperata. Next base: position 472,358 of record QWWL01000021.1, read on the forward strand.
CAGGGACTTTGTTTATACACTCTGTTTTTCTACGCCCGCGAGAATTTGGTTGGGACGGCAATAGGGGGGGGGGGGAAGATGTTTTTGACGGGTCTGCGGAGACTCGATGGTGTGAGTAGAGGGTAGCGGGATTGGAATGGGTGGTTGGGGATTCCTTGTTCTGGACTTTGTTACCTTTTGTGGAAGTGATGGGTTTCTCCTTTCTCTTGTACGATTTCGCTATTCGAGAGTCTCCATACACCAATAATCTAACAATATCTTACAAGCGTACTTCCTGCACGTATTTTCTCACAACATCTTACAAGCGTACTCCCTAGACCCATATTCCCGCCCTATCTTACACAGTCTCCAGAATAGCCGGCCAAACAAGCAACGCTATAGAACTCCGCAACAAGCCCAGATCATCCCAAACGACCTACTTTTCGAAGAATTCGCCGCCGCTGGAATCCTGATCCGGATTCGCCTCCTCGTAATGTAGCAGTTTGATCAAGCGGTAGTAACCTGCCGCCAAACAAGCACCCAATGCAGGGCCCAACCAATAGATCCAGTGCTCGGCAGTGAGCTTTCGCGCCGCCACCGCTGGGCCCAACGTCCTCGCCGGGTTCAGAGAACCGCCAGTGTAGAATCCTCCGGCCAATAGCGCCACAAAAAGGCTCAATCCGATACCCAGAGGCGCGAGGAAAGTGACCTTTGTCTTTTCGGCGGCGAGCATCAGGATCATGAAGACGAGGAGGGAGGTGAGGATCATCTCTATGAATAGTCCCTGGACTACTGTCGTATGCGGGGAGAGGGTTGTTTGGACGCTGCTGATGGGGCCTGGGAAGAGGACGGAGACGAATCCTGCGGCCGCCATGCCGCCGAAGAGCTGGCAGGGGACGAGGATTATGCCGCGGACGTAGGGGAGGCCGCCTGAGAGGCACAGTCCTAACGTGACCTAAGTGATTGTGTTAGTGAGGATTTTATTGAAGGCGGCGAGGAAGGGACGCACAGCTGGGTTGAATAGACCCCCTGAGATGCGGAACCAACCCCAGGCGTTGACAAGGAGACTGAGACCGTAGATGAGGCTTATGAAGACGACAGTTTGGGCACTTTTCGATCCGTCGAGGGCGGTATCAGAAGCTTGCTCGACGACCATCAGTTGGCCGGCGAAGGCGAACCATAGAAACATGAAAGTGCCCACAAACTCGCCAGTGGCCGCGACGAAATGGCTACGCAATCCTGCTACTTTGCTTGGCTCCACATCTTCTGCCATGATACCGGTATTGTACGGATTCTGGTAGTATGGCGCTGGATAATGGTTACGAATCGTACTCGGGCTTCCGACGTCGTGGAATTCCGAGCCATCTTGCGGTGACCGCGAAGGTCTTGGAGGCGTCCACCGGGCTGACTTTCGGCGTGTGACAGAAGAAGGACGGTTAGGGTAAGCACCCGTACCTGCTTCTGGATGATGTGGTAGCGAATCCATGACTTGTGCTAGACTGTGAAAATTGGAATAGTAAATGGCTATCTAGGAAATGCAAATGAAGAGGTTCCAAACAATTAAGTGGAATCAGAAGAGGGACTTTTAACCTTTAGTACTTTCGGACCCAGTTTGTCATATTTGGTAGCATAAATTGGAATATGATGCCGTCGAGGTCCGTTCGCCAAGTATATCAGAACTCAAGGCGTTATAGCAAAGCTCCGTTGTCATCTCCCATTTGAGTTTGTTGGCAACCTTAAGGGTCCTGTCAGTGCCCTAGATGTCTTGCTCATTGAAGTAGGAGTGACATGACTTCAGGTTCGAACATCTGACGGGGATTTCACTATGCCTTCCACAGTTGTCAGTGGGTGAGGTCCGTGATGTTGAAATAATGACGTTATTCCCGATGGTCAAACTCGTGAGACCTATGAAACCGGAATAGTCGCGCATCGAAATTGGGTGGTCCTGGCGTCCACGGTCAAAAAAGGAAATTCTCCTCCTCCTATATTGATTCTCGACAAGGGTGAGATGGAATATGAGTTCCAGTATACCAAAAGGTGTGACAACTTACGCTGCTGCGGAGGAGAGATGTCGTCTGCTTGTGTCTTGTGTCGACGTGGCCGCACGATCCAAAGGACATTTGTATTTCGCGACGAGGTTCGTATCGAGGCTGCCGGCTGCCGATCGTATTTGCGGTCCGTGTATCTTGTTGCGAGGATAGAAACTGAAGATCATTGTCATTGTTCATTGCTGAATTGTACGACTTGTAGGACAATCTTGTCTCTTTGAGGTCGCGAGGGATTTACGAAGGAATGACAACTGGCGTCTACCCACGACAGCGTGTGATATGAATTGCGCAAGGAGTTTCGTGACGATAGAGATGTTAGATGAGGGAGGGCAGGATGTAAGGCAGGATGTAAGGCAGGATATCAGTCGTCGAGAGTCGAAGTCCAGGTGAGCGATGACGTAATCGAGAAGTCCAAGCCTCCCGTAGCTGCTGGACTCTTTAAAACACCTGCATCTTCCGACAGCCAGTCTCTCAAGTGTCCTCTCGTGAATGGACGTTCCAAGGTTGGCAAACAAGCAGTAGCTTGAGCCACGGAAACAAGCAGTAGCTTGAGCCACGCATGGTTCAGCTGCCATAACGCTACCTGGACACAGCCGATAGTTCACCTTATAGCTCCGAGTTATCACTTCCAGTCTACAGCCGGTCTGACAGTTCCCTGCTCCTATGAAACCAGCAATGATACATTATTGGCGTACTATTTCTCTATTGCAGTGCCGAGATTCTTCGCGTCACGTTCCTGACGCGAGAATTGAAGAGCGTGGCGGCGTCAGAGCGTGTGCGGCTGTGGTTCATCGAGCAAAGGAATGGGGACGGCACACGACAAGGGCCGAAACACAGGCTCAGGACGTTTGCAGCATGTCTAACAAGCGAGCTGGTCCCTTCCAGCCAGAATCTTGACAAGTGCGCCAAATGTTGGTGTGGTTCGGCTTCGAGAATAGGGGGAAGTTTGGTCGGGCAGACCGCAGGGCTGGCGCTCCTGGAACACGCCGCGGGATGGGATCCGTCATGAAGACAACAAGGCCTGGCGCGAGCAAAGTGCAGTATTAATCTCCTCTAGAGAAGGCTGGCGTCAATCTTCTCGCACGCATCCGGGAGAGGCTCGATGGTGCAAGCGAGAGAGGCTTCAGCCGTCGAAACTGAGTTGAGGGAGTTGAGGGAGCGGCGTCAGCTTGTACATATAAGACGTCCTACATGGAGAGAAACGGTCATCCGTCTGCGGTCCGTAATCTCCCGGTAATCTTGATTCGATATCGTCGTCCCTTGTCTTCGACTAGCTGCAGATGCACCCTGACGATCGTCTTCGCCAGAGCTCCAAGTTCCATTTCCCAACTCCGAGCATCACCATCATCACCACGCCCCCGTTTGAAAAGAGCGCCCTGCGACTGGCGGCATCATATCCATGGCCATGGCTCGCTTCTGCGTGTGTCTCTCCATCGTGGCGAGTTCAAGTTGGGCCAGGCAGGCATGGCAGGAGGCAGGGGTCTTCTGAGATGCATGCAGTGCTACCAGAGACCGAGACAGAGACAAGCACAAGCGACATAACCGACAAAGATAGCCACCACTTGGTGCCACCCACAGCATACTCAGAATAGACGTCGCTTCCATGATCAGTCTCTCTCTTCTACAGCTTTTTCGCAGCAGTCCAATGCCCTTCTCATGCCCCTAGAGTCGGACCTACTACTTAAACTTCATATCTCTCTCCACGCCAGCCTCACGACGCCACGACGCCCAAAGAGAGCTGTTCTTTGCGACCATCCCGTTTTCGAAACAAACGCCTTCCCGGCCGACAGTCCTCAGCTTTCCCAAGACGGGTCCTCCAATTCCCCGTGCCCATCGAATCTCGGAATACGCAATCAACGCCGCGCAGTAGACATCGAACAGACACAGACATCCCGATCCGATCTCAACGACGGCATGCCTCATTCACCAGACTCGAGTGCTGACGGGTCTGATCTGCTCTCCAATTCCACCCGCGACTCCACTGTCAACGAGTTCCCCATCAGCAAACCGTACAAGTCGACCACTTTTCATCTTCCTAATCGAGACACAACCCTCGACTCCCCGGCCATTACAGGCTTCACCTTCACAGATCTGGAGCCCTTGAAACCTTTGGAACCCATCAAGTCGGATTTTTCATTCGGCTATCCCCACGGAGTCGCACCCGTCGTGCCGTCTCAGGAGCAAGACGCGAATATGATGGGCAGCGGTGTCACCGAGGCCTCGAAACGGCGGACCCAGTATTACGAAGATTCTTTCGCATATAAAGACGGCCATGGACAGTCGGCGAAAGAGCGAATCCAGAAAGACTCACCTGTGGTAGCAGAGCTGAAGACCAATGTGATTGTAGGTGGCCACTAGCGCTTAGGTTGGCGGTATCTTGCTCACCATCTTTCAGATCAAGGATGAATTCACCGTGGTCACGAACCTCTCACAGCATCTCTCGGAGCGATACCGTCGCCCAGAATCTGCCATCATGATCAATGTCACCCACTCAGCCTGCCTTATGATGGCGGGCTCATTTGAACCAGCATACCTTCTTACCATAACCGCTATTCCCTCCGAGCTGCAACCCGTAACCAACAAGCGCAACGCATATCTTATCCAGCACTTCATTGCGGACACACTCCACGTACCCTCGAGCCGGGGCGTTATACGATTCCAGGAAGTGCCGGAGCAGAAGCTGGGAATAAATGGCAGCACGGTCGCTGGTGAGATTGAGAGATTAGAAAAGACACAAGCGGAGGAAAACAATGGTGTTGGACGTTCAATGACAAGCAAGAGCTCACGGAAGTCATTGATAGAATCGAAGCGGAAATCAATCCTCGGCAGACCAACAGAGAAAAAAACCGAGGCAAAGCTTGAAACCCACGAACTTGAGCGCGCGACTTCAATGCAGTCGGTAAAGAGTATCAATCCCTTGCGGTCGGTGCAAACGGATCCTCTGCCGGCGCCGCCGGCTCGACAAAGCCCACCCCCCGCGCCGACCAGCACGACTAGCAATGGTACAACGACTGGGACAGCGCAAGTGTTGCAAATGCATCGTCTTAGCTCTATGAAGAGTCTTAATGGTGCTAATGGGCATTTCAGTCTTTCTCTGGAGACGAACAAACTGCCCACGCGACCACAAACTGCCAATCGCCCAAGCTCAATGTCCAACACCATGTCAGCATCACAATTTGCAACGCTCAATCAGCGCCCTTCGAGCTCGAGGCGACATATCAGCAATATGACAGGCAACATCGAGAACCTTCCCGCGCCACCGCCAATACCGGCTGACGAGATGAGCACACCGAAAATGAGTAAGAGGAAGAGCTTCGTGGCCATGTTCAAGAGGGGTGACTCGCAGTATCACAAGCGTGCTAACTCGTAATTCCGTAGGAAGATTTCGTAGGAGTTGTGGCGATGTAACTTTCAAGTTCGGCAAGAAGTTTCGACATTTGAGCTCATTGCTTGAAGCTGAAGAGCTGGACGATGACAGCAGCGTCAAGGCTTTTCTTTAGCCTGCTTCGTGCCGGGTTACTAGAGATTTCCATTGGAGAAGGAAAAATACTTCGGAGATCCCGCATCATTGTGCGCTGGGTCACGATAATGGCGGGCTTATATTATTGATAATGTGTATGTTAATCATCTTTGGATGGAAAGACTTCTGGCGTACTGCGGCTTCAAAGATACTCTGCGAGAGGTTCGTAGATGCCCCGAGAATCTGCCTACCGAGCCGAGTCTGTCTCTACGCAAATAGGCCGTTCGGTTGGCTTAATGGTGCAGCTGTACATGGATGAGGATGAGGCACAGGAATCCACCTTCTTTACCCCACCCCTCACCGGTCTCGTCACAGTGACTTCTCAAAATGCAACTCTCCCCGCTTGCTTGTCTTTGAGGAGCATCCGGGTCTGTTGTGCACCACTGCTGTCAGCGATTCCCTCCATTTACGATCAAAGTACATCCGCGATCCAGCATATGACGCGAAACGCAAGGAAGGAACCCTCGCTGGTACTGCTAATAGGGCATGTGAATTGCCAAGTCATGGTGCTAATGAGATCTCACAGATACACAGGTGATGGTGACTGCGACAATATGGATCCTCTCACGATCCTGGGAACATGCGTCTGCATCACTCAAGTCCTTTCCTCCCTCAACGACATAATCCGATCAGTACGCGGCGCTAGAGAGGACTTGACTTGCGTCGTGCATGAACTTCAATCTCTCAAAAAAGGCACTGAAATTGTTGCCACCTGAGGTGGTTGAGCTCCCTCAAATGGTCGAAATTTTCTCAGGAATTGCCAGGGTGTGGTGAGAAAGATGCGGTCTTCACTACAGAAACACGCCAAGTGCGACCATCTTACAGGCATACAATGGGCGACAGCTGGCAAAGAGGGAATGGCTGCCCTCAGGTCAAGTCTTGAGGCTTAAAAGACATCGATGCTTACTTTGTTGAGCGCTGCTAACATGTAAGAGGCACAAAACATTGCAACCTTTTTCATGCTTACGACCGTAGAATGATCTCCACCAAGACACAAGCCGATGCTTTGGCAAGAAATAGGATCCATTCTCTGCAACTTAAACGTATAAAGGACGAGTTGGGCGATATCAAAGCTTTGGTAGCGGCATCTGTGCGTGCACCGATCCAGGCGCCGGATCGATTCCAAGCCACACAAGATGTCGAAATGTTCAGCAAACAAAAACCAACTAAAACAAAACGATCGCTGCGGCTCGTTGACGAGATACAGGCCGTCCAAGCTCTCGAAACTAATCAGTCACCTTCAGCTATTACGACGAGCACAGCAGTTGTTCCAACCGCCGTCACAGGGGCTGCTAAGACTCCGCCTCGCCGCAACGTACCACTTTGTCTATCTCAAAGGATCGACGTGGGAGACAAGACTATGGAAGCGGAACAATATATCAAAGCAGAAGAAATATACGGCACCATTCTGCAAGAGGCAAAGAGCTCTGGATACCGAGGTACCTCAAAAGAGGTTGATGTACAGCTGTATGGACTGCAAAGCTCTTGGGGCAAGGCACTATTGCTATCAGGAAAAGTCGCCCAGGCTGAGCTTGTGCTTGAAAAAACCTTAAAAAGCACGACAGAGCAGCTCGGCGAAGATCATGAGCCTACCCTTCGCACACGCCTCAATTTTGCCAGTTGTAAATGCATGCGCGAGAAATGGCGCGTTGGCATCCGCCTTTGCGCCGAGACACTACATGCTTTGGAACGCTTCAGAGGCGATGACCATGATCTTTTCTGTCGAGCAAGATGCTTGTTGGCTTGGATGTACGATCACGCTGGCGACGTGGAAAAAGCCAAGGAGTATTACAAACTCGCCATTGCCTTCAACATCCAAGCCCGCGGTCCTGCGCACGAGATGACAATCAGTTCTCTGGTCAAAATCGCAGAATACTTCCAAAAGCACGGATTGTACAAGGAGGTGACAGAAAGCTTTCGTTGCACTCTCGCGCCTCGGGAACGCGTGAAGACTGCGCAAGAAGAGCAGAGCGTTGAGGATGTAGTCGATGTCCTGCGACTTCTTGCCAAAACACTCAAGTCTAAGGGGAAGCTGCAAGAAGCGTTGTTGACGCGTGACAGAGCCATTGCACTCGCTGCTGCGATACCACAACCCGTGGTCCACCATGAGGACGAAGACACTTTTTGGGTTCTAGTCGCAGAGTATCTGTACTCTAAAGAGCAATTCAGAGGATCAGAAAATATATGGCGTGGGTTGTGGATCCAGCAACGAGAGATCGGCAGCCCTACCCAAGTCACTGCCCGTCGGGCGATGGAGAAGGTCGTGGCCTGTCTACAGCACCAGGATTTACTACGGGATGGCAAGTTCCTGGTCGCCGATGCCCTGAAGACCAGAAGCGCGGAGGAATGTAATATTCTGAAAGTCATTGTCGCGGTTCACCGTCATCTGAACAGGTCTCAAGTGCAGACACGAGACAGAACTCGCATGGGAAACACACCCGTGATGGTAACGAATGGATAAAGACAGAGGTAGCTACCTGTTGGTTTCCTCCGTATCCATCCCGAATACTTCCCTCGAGCCACAATTTCATCCTTGGGGAGGGAGATCAACCCCGCCGTTTCTTTACGATGCTACCTCGCTCTCATTCTCCAATAAGGATTAGCCTCGATTGCAGCACATGGGCTCATAACACGTCTTTACCCACATGCCCAACGCATCCTACGAGTCCTTAGATGTGTCCAAAGGTCAACACCCAAAGTTTCAGACTTAACCACCTAGATAACCAGCCAGCGCGTCCTAGGTATAGATACAAAGGCAACGAAACAAGGGAAAGGGGACTCGCTATACACCCAGAAAAACTAAAATGTTTTTATTTCGCCGGATAGTTGTATGGGGTCATGTTTTTAATAGATATACCGGCAAGCGTGCGAGATGTGGTTAGAATGAGGACGAGTCGTTATGCAGAGGTTCTGAAAGGGTTCTCAGCGTTGCGTTGGGAAGGTCTCACGCTTGTTGGTTTGGCGGCTTTTTTTGATAGGGGGCTGTGGCGGGGATGGTGGGGTGGGGAGGTGGGCGCGATGGAAGCGTTTGTGGAGGGAGAAGGGGTGTTGGGTGGAGACTGGGCGTTGCGGAGGATGGATGATTTGGGGGATGTGTGGTACAGTGTTGGATCTGAGAGGGATGAATATACCTTGTTCTTTTTCTTTTCCTTTCTCTTCTCAGCGTTTACCATTTTTTCTGGGAAACAATGTGACACCTTTATGTAGCACATACATACAGAATCATCAGTAGAGTTTTAAAGTCCCACGGAAGATCACAGTTGGGCGTAAAGGTTTAGCTCAAATTCTCGCATATATCGTCATCATTGAATATCTAGGCACGAAAAACAGGAATCGATAAAAGTCGTGACAAGAGAGAGACTCGATCGAAAACTCGTAACCAAAACCCTTCGTCGAACCAACCAAAACGATTTAGAACGTGACACCAAACCCATCAGTTGGGAAGCTTCTTCGCAAAATTAACAACCACAGGGCGTACAGGAATCAGAGTCGCCACAGAAATATGCGGCCAAACCAAGGTATTGAAGATGAGATTGACAGTCTGAGAATACTGCACCTGCGTAGCCTCGACCTGGTACCTCCCTGCCGACACGGGTTTATCCGCCGGAAAGACAAAGCTCGGTACTGTGTCCTCAACGAGCTTCTTCTTCTCCTCCGCTTCGACTTGGAGGATGTTGACGGCTTTGCCATCTTTCATGACTACCTTGCCACTCCCGTCCAGGGTGGGCTGGAAATCTTTGTCTACCTTGATCGTGTAGGCGACGGTGGAAATCCAGAAGGTGGATTCGACTTTGCCGGTTCGCGCGTTGGGGCCGTTCTCGAAGGTGCCGTCGAGAAAGGCGATGTTGGAGGTGCCGAAGGCTGGAGCGGTTGGGGTTCCAGGCTTGTTTCGTGTTCCGATTGGGGTTGGTTCTGTGCAAAGCAGCATGGCGTCGGTGATTGCATTTTTGGCGTCGGTGATGGCATCCGTTGCTGACGCGGGAACTTTATCGAGGGCTTTCAGAGCAGCGTCCATTGCTTTCCGAGCGGCGAGATGGGGACATGCCTGCTTGTCGAGGGACTGGCTTGGCGTTGTGGAGACGGTGAATTTCACAAATTCAGTGAAGACCTTCCCCTCGTTATGCGTTCTGAGAAGCTCGTTTGGATCTTGGACCATTCTTTTTGTGATCGCTTTCTTTGAGAGTTCGGTCATATTTTGAGGGAGTCTTGTTGCGTCTTTTTTTTCAAGGTTGAATTGATCATCATCAAAAGGAACCAAGCCGCGATTTTTGGCGTCGAATGGTTGAGAAGCGGTCTTCGAGAACGCTGGAATGTCTGGCTCGAAAGAAGCATCTCCTGAAGCGGCGGTTCTCTTCAAAGGTGCAGCACCTTGCGCGTTGATGGTTGTGCCATGAGGGATGGATGCCATACGACTAATAGTCGGATCTGCTGAGACGGGCGATGAGTGCGGCACATGAATGAGCAATCCGGGCTCAAAGTGAATGTCCGAAACCACAGGGTCCGCCTTGCCATCTGTACGTTTCCCCAATCTATCAACTGGGACTCGCGTCCCTGATTCGGCATTGGTCACGTCTCTCACAATCTGCGTGTAGGGAATGCCAGAAAGCACTGCATCTTTGGCCGTTCCACCTGCTTTGGCCACGCGATTGGGTATTTCGCCGAGGTTAGCTCTCGGAAACGTCCAAATCTCATGAGTGAGATTAAGCTCCAGCAAATCGATCTGGAAGCCGCCGCTAGGGAGCACGCGTTTGAGGGCAGGATCAGTATCTTCAGACTGGTCGCTGTGAGGTCGAAAGATGAGATTAAATCCGGGCCCCGAAAAGGCTCCGATGAGACGAGCAATACCCTCGCCATATTCCTTGGGGTCACGACTCGGGAATCGAACGGGGCTAGGCTGGACAAAAGGAGGCTTCTTCGGTTTTGCCGTGACTGGCGCATCAACCAAGCCTCGATCGGCAGCCTCGAGATTGAAATCCTCCGGAAGATTGATGCCCGGAACACCAGGCAAAGGGAGTAAAGGCGAAACACCCTTTGGATTATCGTAAGTTGCCATTCCACAAATGAGATTACCGAATCGTGGTTTGAGAAAATGTATTTACAAGGCGGATTTCCGTGTTTGACAGTAGATGCAGAGGAGTCGAATGCCGTGATCGCTGAGGGACGTTCGAAGGTTCTTATAGAGCACGCCCGTTCAGCCTATCGACTTTGTAATGGCTGGCAGCTGACAGGGCTAGTGAATTGGGTTGCTTGATGGATACGAGCTCAACTACACATCGTAGCTGTGACCGAACAATGATGGTCATGCCACCAAACCTGACCTTCAGACCGCACTATTCAGCCTCGAATAATTGTTGTCAGAGTCATGCTATCTGTTGGAATCAGCGCTAACTGTTGGGATCCTGTATTGAACAAGGATATCGACCAGCTTTAAGACGGTCTAGAAGCATTTCGCGAGCTGCAAAGAACGATCAAAACAGCTAGGGTGTAGTAGTCAAGCTGCGGGAAAAGCATCACAACAGTCAAATAAGCAGTGAGACCACATGAGCTGTATCGGAAGATTTGTAAGGGACTAAAGTCATCCGTCGACCAGTATCTGGATCTGAGACATAAAATCAGCAGGGAAGGAGCAAGAGCTGAAAGGCCAGAGCATACCTTTGGAAGGTCAGACAAGTGGTCACTAATGGCGGAGCGATACATGCGATTGCTTGATGTATGCTCACTCTTGGTTGGGGCTGGGATGCTCTAGCGCATCTAGTAGGTGAGGCGTTAGGCTCAGACCCTGATTCGCGAGCAGCGACGCTACAAACGGAAGCTTCAGTCGATTACAGGGGGAGCACGCAACAGCATGAATTGCAGGTGACCATCATCTCAGCCTGGCGTTCAGCTTTTAAGCGCACATCGACACGGACCGTTCCAAATTCGATGTCGAACAGAGCCAACAAAAAGAAATACGAAGCCGTGGTGGCCTTGTGGTCATCTGTCACGTCTTGTTAGCATTCACTCATTTACTCCTAGCACGACTTCACATTGGCTTCTCTGTCCCGTCCAGTCCCCTGGTTCCTCGTTATTGCACCAGCTTCTTTCCGACCAATGATTACCGTTGGATTTTTCAACCAGCATGATACAGGCTCGACATATGGCTGCACGTCAAGCTGAAGTCTGGTGCATAGTCCAGAGCTATCTCGCTTCGCCAAAAAGCTGCACTCGAACTGCTTGCTTGCCAGCGCGTACAGGCGCCATCATGGCATAAATATAATTCGATAGAGGGGTACCAGGTAATAATAATGGAAATGGTAAGATGATGGGTTCTGATGGTGCGGTCGGGTGGTGGTGAAATTACTAGAATGGACAGTGCTGTTACGGTGTTGCACACGGAGGCCTCAGGCAGCTTTACCCCGCCTCGCTTCTCAGGAATATCAGGCCGCAGTCTGCAGCGCTAAAGCCTTACGACAGGACCCACTCTTCCAGCCTTATCAAAGAGGCTTCAGCTCGGCGTCCTGTTGCATTTTGCTGCAGGGTCCAGAACCACAGCTGAACATCACAGGCACCGAAACGAGCAAAGCTGAATGTCTTGAGTGTCAACGCCGCTCAGGAGCGTTCGGGCCGCGAGCTGAATGCATTGGCACCTTGTTCGGGCAAATCATGCTGACCTGCGGGATGGGTTGCACCTCCAAACGAATCGCTGTCTAGGTATCAGTATGAAGAGGGTTGGACAGCCTACGCATACTCAATCCGGAATGCGGGTCTGACCATTTTACTGATTCTCCTGGCAAGCTGCAAGTGAGATATTGATTTGACATACTCATTCAGCCGCACGGCTGTAAATCAGCTCTACAGCTGGATGCTGACTGAGAATTTCTATGCCTCATTTCTCCGTCCCTCTTTTATTACTGCTACTATTCTATCTTCTTGCGAAGATCTTGTACCAAGCTTTCCCACTCATCTCGCTTTTTACTAGTCCCCACCGGGCTACTAGATATCCATTGAAAACCCGCAAGAATGGCACCTCCCCCTGGCAATGCTTGGCACTTCCCTGGAGATACTGAGACTGTTGCCAAATATGAATCTATGCGCAGCCCTCTCTATCCGGTCGAGCCGCCAAAAAACCCGCCAGTCTTCCCGAAGGACCCTGACACACCAATCACCAGCCAGCCGGGCTCCATCAGGAACCCAGTCACCATCTTCTTCGGCAGTCAGTTTCAAGGCGATGCAAAAGCCGGTGATCTGCAAACGGATAACAGCGTCCTAAAGTACAAACCTGTGGCCGAATCGAAGTGGAGAACTGCCCGTGTAGAATTTGATAAAGCAGTCGGCAATAATAAGTACTTCCGTGCTGTCCTACCAACCACGGACTTCGACCTGGGCACACAATTGCATTACTATCTGAGTCTTGTATACAACGATCGGGACCCCACATTTGTGGCAGTTGCTCCGGAGGATCCTACTGGTTGGGCCTCAGGAGTCCTGGCCGATGAAGTCGCAGCTCAATCCAGGTCTTTTACTTTGACCGTTGGAACGCAAAACGAACAAAAGCCCTTCACACCAACCTCTGACAGAAGAATAGAGGTTGGAGAGTGGAGCAATGTTTTCCCACTGCCAAATGTCGCTGCCCACGTGGCTCTTCTTCGCAACGAGAAGATACTCATGTGGGGCAGGCGAGGTGCCTCAGATGAGTCTATGAACACTCTTGTCCCCCAAGGTACGGGGGCGAAACCTGCAACATGCGTCCCATTTCTCCTGGACATTCCAAAGACCGACAAGGCTGGAAAAACAACCGCGACATGGACCATGGCCAAGCAGCCTTTCATGCCCGATGGGAGTGGCTTGAACATATCGACCCTACCCCAAACAGCGGACAGGAAGGACAGCGCCGCCATTCCTAAAACGCCTGAGGGAAAGACAAATGCGAATCTGTTTTGTTCCGGTCATGCATTCCTACCAAGTGGGGACCTCATGGTGGCTGGTGGTCATCTCTCTGACCAATGGGGCATCGATCAGGCCTGCATCTTCCAGCTCACACCGAAGCCGACAGACGGGGTAAGTCAACCTTTTGGAGATGGTCATGTCAATAAGAACTTTGCAGCTCGAGAAGCTACCAGAAGACTTGGCTCCAATTTCTTTGAATCCCTTAAGATGTGCCGCTATTATCATGAAGACCAGCCATTATCCATGTCACTAACAATACGACTTAGGTTGTGAATGGAAATGGCACCAACACGAAGGTGGAGGGTGCCTGGAAGGCCATTCCTGCTCAAACAGGAGGTACTGTTATGGGAAATGGACGGTGGTACCCAACAGTCACTACTCTTCCACAAGGGGCTTGTCTAGTCGCCTCCGGCAGTTTTGCAGACAAAGGAGCCACGCCCAATAACAACAGCACTCAGTTCTTGAAGGACGACGAGTTTTTCGCGGCCGTCAAATCTGGCGATATATTCGATCTGTACCCACGCATGCACGTTGCATCGACAGGGATTCTCTACTCAACCTCTCTTGTCAATATTTGGTCCCTAAACGTCAACGTCCCATCGCCAACATGGCAGCGACTTGATCCTCGTACGGACCCTAACGAAAACCCGAAGAGAATGTTGCATGACTATGGATGCTCTGTCATGTACGACAAGGATAAAGTGGTATATATTGGCGGCGGTATTCCACCCACCTCAAACACAGATACCATCGATCTGAGTGGCCAATCCAAAATCGCTTGGACGCCAGCCGACTCCATGAAGATTCCAAGACGTCAGCACAATGCCACCATTCTCCCGGATGGCAAAGTGCTTGTCACAGGGGGAACTCGTGGGACCGGGGCAGGTGCTACCAGGTTCCAGGGCGATGTGACATTCAATGACCTCCAGCCAGGCCGACCGGTCCATGTTGCAGAGCTGTGGGACCCAAACGTCCCGGCAGGAAGTCAGAAACAATGGGCTCGAATGGCATCAGAGCAAATTGACCGCTGCTACCATTCCACCGCTATTCTTTTACCAGACGGCCGCGTCCTAAGTGCTGGTGGAGGCGAATTTCAACTTGGGAATGGGGACCCAAAGATACCCAATCCTCATACGGACTCCCACCTCGACGCGCAAGTCTTCTCCCCGCCCTATCTCTTCATCGACGGTTCACGTCCCAAAATCGACTCCGTCTCAGTCGATAAGATCACTTGTGGCCCCACCTCCAAATTCGACATCAGTACCGCGGATCCAAGCCAAATCGCCAAAATAAACTTGATCGGTCTCTCGTCAGTGACCCACTCAAACAACACCGGCCAGCGTCTCGTTCCCCTCAAGTCTTTTACGCCCAAGGAAAAGGTGATCACTGTGTCAGCACCCCCTGACACAAACGCCTGTCCACCAGGCTACTACATGCTCTTCATCATCAACAAAAAGGGTCAACCCTCCGAAGCAAAAATGATTCAAGTCGTACCTAGCCCGGAAGCGAAGAAAGTCCAAAACAATGTCACCGCCCGGCTCGCGACTGCGCATTTCGAACCTTCCACTGCTCTTATGGTGCGGGAAGAAGTTCGGGAGCAGGCTAGTGGAACGCGTGTTGAATTGGGGATCACCCCGACGTGTCCTTATGGGCTTTCGGCTTGTTGGGGCGGTGCGTTCGAGGCTCTTTCTAATCTGGCTGGAGTCGAATATGTCGACCCGGTTCCTCATGCCAGTGGGTCCACGGCATCTGTGTTTCTTAAAGGTGAGTTCCACAATTTCTCCACTATGAGGTTCCTTCGACTTCAATAGCTCGCAAGAAAGAAAATGAGATGACTAACCTCCTTTGCCCTCTACCTAGACACCACCCTCCCCTCCCTCCTCCACTGGACATCCCAATTCAAAGCCTACGTTGGCTCAACATACGGCCTTCGCGGCTTCGAAGCCGCCATCACCGGTGTTCCCAAAAGGCAAAACAGCACCATCGTCCTCGACGGTGTAAGACCGCAAGTCACACTCCTCCCCCTCACACGTGCCTCACAAGAAAAGGTCCAATGGGATAAACTAACTCGACGTCCACAACCTGTCACGGAGAATGAGGCTCTTGCGTTCGAGGGGTTGAGACAGGCGGTGGAAAATGGGGCTGGTGGGGCTGTGCAGGTTACAGGACCTCTGAAGCAGAGGGAGGGGGAGGGAGGCTATGAAATGTTGGTGCGGTTGGTGCAATGGGAGGCAGTGAACCCCCATGCGTGAATTTGGTTCACTTGGCATCATCGTAGCATTTTTTAAATCCCTTGCTGGCGGATGAGCGTGTCGGTGAAGTATTCTGGCGGGGGTAATTGCACGTTCTTGAACTTTTCTCTTGGAGCTGGAAGGTAAAGATATTTGCCGACGGAGCTGTTAGGGTTCTTTGCCACTGCGAGATGGAGAGGTTCGCCGAAACTGCCATTCGGGGTTTTCTTCGATGGACTTAACCGGTTAATTGTTTTGAATGTGCTTATTGGATCGTAGAAGAAGTGATGAGAGCGGGAGATTAAACTATGTAGTTGCTGACGTTTGAGAGAGAATGAGGAGCTTGAGTTTGTCTTCACACGCTGACACCGTGATTGTGAGCTTGGTCGTTTATGGATTTCCCCCCATAAGAACGAAGGCGAGAGGTTGGCGCGAAGGTTGGCGCCAGTAAATGACTGAAAATGAACAAACAGGCCAACACGACCATTTTACAACTCTTACTTACCCACTTAGATGCGCGTCTCTGTCGAATGCAAGCCAGTTCGGAATACTTCCTTTTAGTCCAGAACAGGCACATCGCGGAGCAACTACAGATAAATCGAAAAGACGATAAATCTTGTTTGCTTCGTCAGAGAATGGTATGGAGGTAGGACTAAAGGCATGGCAGTCTTTGATAGAGATAAAGCACGACGGCCTGCTTTTTGTCCAGGTTGGTTACTTACTGCAGAGTGAGTACTCTAATTCTCCACAGATCTATTCCGAAATCACCAATGATCGAAACTTTACGTCTTCGCAGTGGCAGTGCTCGTCACCGGGAGTGACGAGTACATATTCGGTAAGGAGAATTTCATGGACAATCCATAGTGTTCTCCAACAAGGGTTGTCCAAGACTTGCTTGGACCGCATCGTCTTCATGAAGACGTCAACGTGCGTGGCCGACACTAGCTGTCTCAACATCTACCCACAGGCTAGAAATGCAAGGCTTGGTCCAATTCCAAGCCAAGATATGACCCATGTAGCGTTATCGAAGACGTTGTCCATCGGATCTACTGCATGCGGCTTCTCATGGCCATACTCTTGGTCAAACAGATGGCATCAATGTAGACGTATTTCCGCTCGTTTTCGTTGTGGGTTTCTCGGGACAAATCCTTCTTTATGCCACCTCGAGCGTCTTCCCAATGCTCTGCCTTTGCCGTACCCTTGACCGTTCTCACTTTCAAGTCCTTGACTACTTTCAGCAGATTCTCATGAGCTTACAGTCTCTTTAAGTGTTCTGATATCGTATCAAGTCGTCCTAATTTCGAGCATACGACAGAGCGGTGTAAGGAGGGCATTCTTCGATGAAATGTGCTCTGCATTTTGTGAAAATCGTCGCATTGGATCTCGACTGGGCTGACGGGTTGTTAGACCTTGTCCTATGGAGTCTATATGCCAGCTGTTACCGAATTCTGGGACCTAGGGGAGCTGACCAGGTCGCTAGATGAGATGCATAGCAGTGCTTTCTAGAGCGATAAGATGGATTGTAAATGGAGAACTCTTATACAGCCGGTCGTGAATCATCACTGCGAGATCGAGAGTGAAGAGTTCAAAGTGGGCGAGGAGTGTTTCGAGGATGACCACAGAAGATGAAATGTGAAGCCTAATGGGTAAGATGGAAGCTGTTGAGCAGATGCTGTGATGAGGTACGGATAGATCCTTACTGGGAGCAGGGTGTCACTTAATTTCGCGAAGCCAACCCCGAAGCGCAACCTGCGAGTCCTTTTGTCCGTTAGCATCCCTTCACGTCGGCACGCGATATCGAAATGCTCGAGGCGGCAAGTGAGGGCATTGGACATCCTGCTAATCCGATTGCAACAAGATTTGCATCTGAAGCATCTCAGGTAAACGTGAGTAAGGGACGCATGTTCCTCTTTTCCCTTTGGACGTATCTTCTTCAACACCTACCTACTTGACGTCTACTCGGATCAACAACAAATTTCTTCCTATTACGACTCAAACTGACTTATTGGCTAGATAATCATCAAAGTTCAAAACAGAGCGTCCCAGCACGAGGCACGACTCGGCGCAATCTTCTTTGGACGTCCACTCTTTGGGGTTGTGGCTAATCCCATCCTTGGCCCGAGCAAAGACCATGGCAGTTGGCACCAAGGTGGTGGTCATGGTAGAGTCATGACCGGTACCAGTCCTCGAGGCGATGCCTTTATCACCACATGCGGCTTTGACACAAGCAACGGCCTCGGGCCAGAAATCACCAGGTGGGAGGTATACATCCCGCTTGATCGTCGGTTCCAGGCCGTGGAGAGAGGCGATGCTCGCGATCCTCTTCTCAATCTCCTTGCCCATTGCCTCGAGCCCTTCAGCTTTCCAATGCATCATCGTGAAAACCACTTTGGTGCTAGATTGAATGTTACACGCGCCCCACGGTCTGGAGTGAATTCCAGTCACTGTAGAAGCACCAGCATTCTCGTACGAGACTTTCTCAAGCTCGGTGATGAGCTTTGAGGCACCAAGCAGAGCATCCTTACGACCGTACATGGGATATGTGTTCGCATGTCCGTCCTCTCCTTGAAAATGAACGGTGTCTGGAGGAAAGATCAAGTCAGCCAAACCCATGAAAATATGGCATCGGAATGAACTCACACCAACTCATGCCCTGCCATCCTTCCACCCACCCAACAGGCTTTCCTGCTTTCTCTAAAGTCGTCGATTGCTCAACGTGGATTTCGAAGTGTGCTGAAATCGGGAACTCTTTGAAAGTGTTAGGGCCGTCTCCAACGTATCCAATTCGAGCCAATTCGCCTCCCATGGTTTTTTCAGATGCGTCGTTCGAACTCGATGCCTGCGCAGCCTCTACTGTCGACTGTCCAGCATAAACAAGCGATGAACCGAGCAAAGGAAAGAATCGAGCACCTTCTTCGTTGGTCCAATTGATCACAACGATTGGCGCCTTAGTCTTGATGCCCTGTTCTTTGAAGCTTCTGGCAACCTCCAGAGCCCCAATCACACCCAGTGGGCCATCAAATTTTCCACCGGTCGCCACAGTGTCCATATGCGATCCAATGGCAATTGGGGGAATGCTATTGTCGAGTCCAGGGATTAAACCGAACTGAGTCCCGGTAGCATTTACTTTGTACTCGGCTCCCAACGCAAGCATCTGATCTTTGACCCAGTCTCTAGCCAATTTATCATTGTCATCGGCACAAAGACGTGTCACGCCTCCGGGAGACGGGGCGCTGAACTTGGCGGTTTCGTGGATGTCGTCCCTAACGAGTGTCAGAATTTTCTGTGCTTTTCTCCAAGGCAGCCTCTTGATGCATCTACCAAAGTCTGTCCCCATTTATTTTGAGCTTAGCAGCCAATGGAGCGTTCTTGGTCACCGTTGCGTAGGCTCGTCTCGCGAGAGATCTCGAAGACAGAGGAGCAACACTACGAAGCATGGTATGGGACAACATAACGGCAGTGAGCTCGTGGAAAAGAAGATTGAGTTTGACTACTCATCGATTGGTAGGGCATTGCTGTTCATAAATCTTCCTTCTCCCCGTTCCACGCCGGCAATCTCTCTGAGTAGATCATTGCCTGGTATCAACAATCAACATTGCAGCCAGCGCTGAACCAACTGCCGGCCAGCGATCTGATTGCAAGCAATTGTTGTTGCAAGGTATCTCGATCCCAAACTCCGAATCTGAAGAATGCATCAGTTCCTATCAACGCGTTCATCTCCGCCATCGCAATCTAGGACGGGTGCTTCTGTGGCGCGTAACTCCGGATGAGCCGCTCCAGGTAAGCTATTCGCCAGCGCGCACCGAAGGCCCTTCGCCGAGAGGGTTTATTTGCCTACTTGAAACTTGCGGCAAGTCTATCAGTCCACGACAGATTCGACATGATTGCGGGATACTCTAGGACTTTCTTGCTCTTCTCCGTTGGCGTTGAGTAACTTTTTTTGAAGTTACCCTAGTATGTCGCTAACGGTAACCCGCTGCAGCTCCCACGAATCATTGTCATTTATGCAGCCGTTGACAGCAAGGATTCCCATTCGGGAGCACGGGTCCGTGCAAAAGCTCCTCATTTTTACGCAACTTCAACACCATGGAGCATGATATACGGAGCACAACCTCTCTCGTATTTCTCATCCCCATCCACTCTGCGGTCATTACTTGATCAGCCATCGAGAAAGCGCAAGTGTGACAGCCATCAATATGTCATTCGCTTATCGATTACCATGTCGATCAGTGGATCTCGGCTTACACCTTAGATAGGAAACTGGCGACCAGTTGCACACAAACTCTTTGTTAGATTTTCACAAGCTATCTCATGCTGGTGAGATTCTCGCTCCTCCATTGTTCTGACAATCGTAAAGTATTGTAACACGATCCCCATAGCTCTTGGTCGTGGTAATGCGAGGTATACGT
The DNA here is from genome assembly GCA_003689335.1 of Venturia asperata. Taxonomy (NCBI): domain Eukaryota; kingdom Fungi; phylum Ascomycota; class Dothideomycetes; order Venturiales; family Venturiaceae; genus Venturia; species Venturia asperata. The sequence goes on from QWWL01000021.1 coordinate 492,471, forward strand.
CAGCGCATCATATTTACAATTCGATCTTAGACCCTCATAGAAGGACCGAGTAAGATAAAGAACGTGAACGTAAACGCTCAAGGTAATTTGGAGTATGAACTTCGATCTCAGAATGCAGGGCTTACCTGACTATGCGCCAGAGCAATTGACTACAATGCTGATCTTGCAACGATAATCGAGCTGTCGTTCATGAGCTTCGTTTCAAGAAGTTCGAATATAGTGCATGGAAACCACTGATCCACGTGGTATCTAGCTCACAAGCTACCGGGCCCATGGATCATTTCCCTACCTTATCAGTAGCCTGGTCGAATTGCTTTTTCTAGCCCTGATAAACCTTATTGTACCCCATTTACAGCCAATTGAGGTCTCGCTTGCTAGGGTCCGGTGTGGTGTCGTCACGGATTTCTGGTCCGCAAGTATGCCGCATGCCCTGCACCTGGAGATCTCAGAATCCACCTCTATCAGACCAATGGGTGTGCAATTGGGCGCTCTGATACGGCTAGCAATCATCGAAGAAGTGCCCAGCATGGCAATGCCGTTTATACAAACCCGATGCCCAGCTTCCGAGTTCCAACGATTTTCGTTTTTTCTCCAAAGAACTGCAACAACGTTCGCGATTAGGCACGTGTCAAGTCGAGATGTCCACAACCTCACCTGCACCCGTTCTGCCACAAGCTGCCGGCTATGGCGTCGTGGTTGGAATCGGATTTTTCTTCGCCATACTAATGGCTGGAATCTCAATGCTTCAGGTATGCCTGACCAGCTTTATCTGATCGATCTCAGATCGATCCCATAACTGACTGAAATAGAATAAATACACGAAATACAACACTAAAACCAGTGAAGAGTTCAATACTGCCAGCAGAAGTGTCAAAGCCGGGTTAATCGCCAGTGGTGTAGTCTCGGCGTGGACATGGGCCGCAACACTACTCCAGAGCTCAACGGTGGCCTACTCCTATGGTATCTCAGGACCATTTTGGTACGCAGCAGGCGCCACGGTCCAGATTTTTATGTTCTCGGTTCTTGCCTGCAAGGTCAAGGAGAACGCGCCTCGATGCCATACTTTCCTTGAGATTGTGTATCGTCGATATGGCACGGTCACGCACATCATCTTCATCTTTTTTGCGCTAGCCACGAATATTCTTGTCGCCAGTCAACTCTTGCTTGGTGGCAGTGCGGTCGTTACTGCCTTGACGGGCATGAATGTTTTTGCGGCCATCTGGCTGATTCCGCTTGGTGTGGCTGTTTATGTTGTCCTGGGTGGACTGAGAGCAACATTTCTTTGTAAGTTTGCGAATGTTTTTGTTCCATTGTCAAAAATATGTCGTGACAAGGCGAGACTGCATGGTTCTTTGCAGAAGACTGACGAGATGCAGGCGATTACTCCCATACAATCATCGTCATGATCATTATTCTCTACTTTATGTTCAATGTCTATGCCACCAACGACATGATTGGTTCTCCAGCCCAGATGTACGAACTCTTGAAAGAAGCAGCGGTCAAACGTCCTGTGGCAGGAAATCAAGACGGTTCTTATCTCACGATGAAATCCAACTATGGCCTCATTTTCGGCGTAATCCAGCTTTGCAGTGGAATGGGAACTGTGTTTCTCGACCAAGGATACTGGCAACGAGCCATCGCAAGTCGTCCCAGTACAGCTGTCAAGGCCTACATTCTTGGAGGTAAGGAGATATGGAGAAGTCGTCAATGTAGATCGCTAACCAGCCCTGCAGGATTCGCTTGGTTCGCCATCCCCTTCGGTTTCGCAACGACTCTCGGGCTTGCTGCGGTAGCACTGACAGACAACCCGAAATTTCCAACGTATCCAAATCCCATGACCGCCAGTCAAGTCTCTTCTGGTCTTTCAGCACCATTCGGTGCAGCGGCTCTTCTTGGAAAGCATGGTGCCATAGCTCTTTTGATCACGCTTTTCATGGCTGTTACTTCATCCTCCAGCTCTGAGCTCATCGCTGTATCGTCCATCTTAACATTTGACATTTACAAAACCTACATCAAGCCAAAGGCTACTCCAGAAGAACTGATCATGGTTTCCCACGTCATGATTTGTGTTTTTGCAGCGATCATGGCCGGATTCGCGTGTATCTGGCAGGCCGTGGGCATTGATCTCGGTTGGCTATTCTTGGTCATGGGTCTCATCATAGGTGGCGCAGTCTTCCCAGCAGCCTTCACAATCACATGGAAGGGGCAGACGAAAGCAGGTGCCATTTCCGGCTGCATCGTTGGTCTCATCGCCGGTATAGCAGCCTGGCTGGCCGAAGCACAAGCCCATTTTGGAGAACTTACTGTCGCGTCGACGGGTGCCTCGTACCCCACTCTTGCCGGTAACATGGCAGCACTGTTCACCGGTCTCATCGTCACAGTCGCAGTCTCGTACATCAAGCCCGACAATTTCGACTGGGAGGTCACGCGCGCCATTAACGTCAAATCGGCACCAGGTTCACCACCCGGTGAGCTCATCAATGGTGTCCCAGCGCACTCGGAAACTTCTTCTACCTTCGAGAAGACCAACATGGACGACGAGAAGAAGGGACTTTCTACCCCCACTCCACCACAAACAGGAGCACCCGGCACTGTAGAAAAACAACTTTCGCCCACGGCTCTCCCAACAGTAATCCACGAAGACAAAGAAATGGCACAAGACAACGCTTACCTCGACAACCCTAAAGCCCTCCGTCGCGCCTTTGTCCTCGCCCTCATTTCATCGATCCTCCTCTCCTTTATCATGTGTTTCCTCATCCCCATACCCATGTTTCTGAGCCATTATATCTATTCCAAAGGCTTCTTTGAGTTTTATGTAGTTGTCAGTTTTCTTTGGGTTTTTGCTGCGTTGATTATTTGTGGGATTTTGCCGATTTGGGAGACGAGAGAATTTTGGGGCGGATTGTTTCAGGAGGTTTTCAAGGGGAAGAAGGGGGCTCGGTGAGGGATATGGATGAAAAAGGAGAGGTTGGTCAGCGAAATGGCAAAGGAAAGGGGAAGGAAAAGGAGAATGGGAAGGGAAGGTATGATATCCATTAGAACTTAGAGTCTACGTCATGGGAGTCCGTGGTGATGTTATTTCAGATTGCGGCTTGTATATTTGTTTTGATTGAATTCTTTTTGGATGTGGTTGTGTCTTTGTTCGTGACGCCATGCCATACTTTCTACTCGTGCAAAGACGATGCTTGAGTTCCCTACTGCTTTCAGCTCCATCTGTGCACCTTCAGCATTGAAGACAAGTACGGAACTTCGGAAATCGTCAACGTGCCTCGCTGATATTCTTACAATGTATGTTTATTGACTCTTACTTGATGCATGCGGCTGTAGCTGACCGTAGGATATTGAAGGGAAGGAATCATCTAACCAATTTCTCACCACGGTAACGTCGCCATCCATCGGTCTGTAGTCACAGGCATGATAGTTCGATCCCACTTGAACCTACTGCACCCAAGGATTCGGGCTTCAGGTCCATCTTCAGCGGCATTTTGCGATGGTGATGACCGCGGCATCCGGCGATCCGAATCGAGATGTGTATTATGGTATTATGGGAAATAATATTGTGATTGAGATATGTTGGGATCACGTGGTCTTCGATTTACATGTCTCAATTGAGTATGCATAAGAAGACAGATCTCTACCTTCTTCGGTGTAGCTATTAATAGCTAATGAATATACTGATGTTCATTATATCGTTATTTCAAGTCTTCCTGAGGCCGTCAGATTTCAACAAATAAAACGTTCATTTGTACCTCCCTGTCGCTCCCCCTTGTCACACCACACCTAACAAGCTAAAGGCATACAAAATTAGGTTCTTTCGAAAGAGAAAGACGAGGAGAAGAGGACATAAACGAAAAACAGAAATTAAGGTAGTAGAGAGAAACGACGTAAAGACGAGCAGAAGCTTACGCCATGGCAGGGGCATGAATTAAAGTGTATTACTTATCAAAAGTACCGTAGTCTGATGATATTCGGACTCTCTGGGAAGAACTACATCCACTCGTTACTAACTTGGGATTACCTCGACTTGCAAGAAGGAATTCCGCCTAGGTATGCCAGTTTGATCCGCCTTTCAGTCGTTGGCCTCAAGCATCGCATCCCGCGGAACGCGCTCGAAACAGGCGTGACAGGCCAACCATACCAGGTAGGTTCTTTAGTCATCATACCCAGGAATTCCATCTCTTTCTTCGATGTTATGGATAACCAGGGGTGCTTGATATTACTTAGGTCCAGGCGGGGGGTAACCAGGGGTGCTGTATATTACTTATGCCCAGGCGGGTAGCATGTTACCTCCATCACTTCAATGCTTCATCTCTGTATGCCTCTTGTTTGATGACTGAGGGTTGTTGGTGGATTGGAAATCCTACTTAGCTCTCTCACTAGTAGGGGTACTAGGGAGTCGTGTGATGGGCGACTGATCCTCTGCTTCTCGTTGCAAGGTAAATCATCGGATAGATAGACACTCCGCACACCGTTACGGCTGAAATCCCGGGTGTACTTGGCCAGACTAGTCGAGCATTATAGAGCACTCTTATATAGAGGACAGCCCTAAGTGCCTGAAGTATATCCTTTCCTGAAAAATCGACCAATAACTTGACTGCTCGGTTTCCGCTTGGCACGAATTTCAGTTGTTCCTGCATATCGTTGTCGCTGTCGGCAACTTCTAAAGAATATGTTGATTGCCACGGGAGCTCTCAGTTTGGGTGCTGTTGTACCTGCACTGATTCTAGCGCTTGTCTCTGTGTGGACATGGCGATGGATTAAAGACCCATTGAGAGATATACCAGGCATGCACATAAGAACGTTACGGTAAAAAGAACAGGATTGACTAACATACTCTCAGGACCATTCTGGAGCAGATTCACACGTCTCTGGGAGCTTTCCATAACAAGAGCTCCTGGTTTCGTAGACAAGTACTCAAATTTACACAGAACATACGGCATGTACGGCCAAAACGCCATGAGTTGCAATTTCTGACAAGCTGCAGGCCCAATTGTCCGCCTTGCCCCCAATAGATACAGCATAAGTGATCCCCAGCTTGTGGAAAAAATCTACGCCCACGGCACGAGATTCGCCAAAGGTCCATTCTACCACGCATTTGGACCCCCCGACCCTGTCGATGGTACAACATTCTCTGAACGGTCGATCGAGCGTCATGCTGTTAAGAGAAGGAAAGTGTCATCCTTGTACTCTATGTCTACGCTCCTTACCTATGAGCAATTCGTGCAACACAGCATTTTCACCTTCGAACAAAAGCTTGAGAAGATTGCTAGATCTCCCCAGCCTTCGTTAGAAGTGGGTAACTACATGCAATTCTATGCTTTTGATGTCATCGGAGAAATAACGTATGCGACCTGAACTCCAATTTGAAGTTTTAAACTAAATTTGAGCCCAAGCGTCGGTCAACCTTTTGGCTTTATCGAAGCCGGGCACGATTTCGATGGAACCCTCCGGGATATTCGCAACGTCAATCTCTACGGGTCCCGCATTGGCCTTGTCCCAGAACTCCACGCCGTCATATTTGCCTTGGCAAAGATGGCAAAACGACCCTCACCACTCGCCAAAGTTTGGGACTTCATAGAGAAGAACACAGCCGCGCGAAAAAATGGTGATCTACCCACCGACCGCAATGATTTCCTCTCCAAACTCCTCGATCTCGAAGACTCGGGGAAGATCGACCACGTCGAGTTCCTGAATACGATGGGAGGCAATATCGTGGCCGGATCCGATACCACTGCAATCAGTCTGACCACGATAATATACCACCTTGCCAAGAATCCCGACGCACTTCTCAAACTCCGTCAGGAAATCCGCGAGTTCGAATCCACGGGCCGAATTAGCAATCCAGTCAGGTTCACCGAAAGTCAAAAAATGCCATATCTCCAAGCGGTGATCAAAGAAGGATTGAGGATCCACCCGGCGGTAGGGCAGATGTTGACTAGAGTCGTGCCGCCTGGCGGAGCAACCATTGGGGGACGCTTTTTCCCCGAGGGTGTCGAGGTCGGGACGAGTCCTTGGCTGACTCACTTTGACAAGGAAGTCTTCGGTGAGGACGCGGATCAATTCAATCCAGACAGGTGGCTCGAAAGTGCTGAAAGGAGTACGAAGATGGATCGACACATTTTGACGGTGAGCTGCCCCTCTCTCGACTCTTCTCCAGAGCGATTCTGTATAATTTGCTCGAGTCTCTGCTGACATTGACTACAGTTTGGCGCTGGAGCTCGCACATGTCTCGGCAAAAACATATCCATTCTTGAGATGAACACCTTGGTTCCTCAATTGTATCGCAAGTTCAACTTTGTGCTTGAAAATCCGGACCAAGAGTGGGAAGTTGAAATGGTCTGGTTTGTCAGGCAGAAATTCAATGCGAGGATTGAGCTTTTGGAAACGTGAACTGCGATTGGTTTACAGCTGGAGTCTTGAATTCGAAGCTGAGCGTGTAGGTGTGTGATAGGGGACTTGATTTTGTGACGCTGTTGATTCGTTCTTGATGTTAGGTTACTAGCTACTATTGGGTAAAACCATTCTCTAATGCATGCTAGCTTCTAATCCCGTCGAAAATTGGCATTTGGTGAACGATAATCTGTACCTTGAAAATTCATCTGTATACTGATCAGAGGAATGGCAGAAGTCGACTTGGGAACACTCAAGTCCTAACACCTAGGAAGACATGACTAGCAATTAGTATGAACACACGCCCTAATTATATAATAGCCCGCTTCACGTACCTTCAATTGCCACACTCAATCACCCACATCAATCGCACAGTCAATTCCATCAAATGAGCAACAAAGTGTCGATTCAGCCACCACGATTCAGCCAAGCAACAATAATGCAGCTTCCCGCAAAGATATGCGCGACTAGACCCTGCGGAAACATGGCCAAATGGCTCAACAACCCCTCAAACTTGATCCACTGTCCGAAATGTTGTCAATCGACATGTCTGCAATGCATCATGAGCCCGCCAAAGAAGTACAGCAAAGAAGATCTCGAGGACCGGTGCGATCGCTGTTACGCTCCAGCTGACGTTGGAAGCTCGAGTGCCGGCGGAATGCACCAGCTGACGGATCTTCCAGTGAAGAACGACATTACCAAGGAACTGGATCGGAACAAGCAGATGGGGACGTTGTTCGCGCAGTTCAAGGGCACTGTTGATATGGATGAGGAAGAAGCTCTCGAGGCCTTTTTGAAGCTGTTGGAAGGCCCGCCGAGTGTTGAGCCGACGGAGTTTCGTCAAAAGGGTCGGTAGTCTGCAGTAGGAGTCGCGACGAACCGAGATTGGTCTTCGAAATGGGATAAGGCAGTAGGATTTGTGACGATTGGGGACTTATGAGTGAAGAAAGAAGGTGCTGGTGGTCCAAGAATGTGGAAGGCATGGCAAGATCTACACTTAGCATGAAGACATGAATTTGAAGTTGATCACATTCCTTGACTTCACCGTCAATTCGTTCTTACCATGCTAGTACTCTCACGCGGATACCAATTCATTTCAATCCATGTCCCCTTCTTTCGAAGGTTAGCAAACAAGCAAAATGTTACTTTGACTTGACTTACCATCACATGAATTTACCATCTTGGCCTCGACCACAAGACCGCATCCACCATCCGCGATTACTGCCATTAGCCAGCTGTATTGTTATCAACAACAACAGCTATCAAACACCAACCACCACTAGAAACCCCAAAAAGATCCCGCATCTTCCTCATAACACCCGACCTTGCAATAGCAGTCCCTCCTAGATCTCCATAGCATTGTTTCACATCAATATATACCCCAAGGCCCTTTTCTTTCCTGTCTTCAACCCAGCGCCAATTCCCCTCCAAACCTGTCCGAAGCTCGGTACCTATTCTCTCAAGTCTCCAACCACATCTCCAATTCCCTCCATACCTGTCCAAACCTCGAAACCCCAGACCGTCTCACGATGCCAACCTCATCCACAACCCAAAAGGCCTTACGAAAAATCGCAAAGAGACGGAAAGAAGCAGCAGGTACGACCAGCTACTCCACCCCTCCCGTCCCCTTCCCCAACTAATTCAATCCAGGAAACACAGAACAGCCATACTGTCTCATCGAGGACTGTTCCAACGAAATTAACAATCCAAATAAACTCCACCGCTGCACCGGCGCCGAGCTAAAAGCACCGCATTACATATGCCGCCTCTGTCTCGACCGCAAGACAAATAATTACAAATGGATTCCTTAGTAAATGCCTTCATCTCCGCATTTCTCAAGACCTGTTGGACTGTACCATTTCTGACACCGCCGCAGCGGCAAGGAAATACACTACGAATACACATACACAGCAAGTCTGTGTCCAATATGCCAATCAAGCCCTGGAGTGGAAGAAGCATCGCGCCGTCCACGAGCGCACGTAAAAGATGCTTCAGGACAAGACACGGAGGAATTTTTACTCGACGACAATGGGGGTTTTATCTACACAGATGACGATAGTGAAGATGAGAAATTCGGTGTGGAGAAGGTGCATGGAAAGAGTGGTGCATTGCAGCGAAAGGACGGCGGAGGGGAAGGAGTGTGCTGACGTGGAAGAGGTTTGGTGAGATACTTTCTGAGAAATAGGGGTGGGGTTGTGGATGGATACTGTTCGCGTGCGGAGAATGTTCTTATTCTGGTGAGAATTTGGAGCGCACTGGAGATGACAATTGTGCAAGAGCTCGAATGAATGTGACGGGTTGTCTCCTTTTATCAGCAAATTAGACAATCACCATTTGTGAAAACATACCTAATATCAGAGTTGCGCTGAACTGGGGCTGACTGTGACTTGGCTGTTTAGCTGTCGTGTCCGGGTGACTTGAGAAGGAACAATATAGTCATGAACAAATCCGCCATCATTCGTCTATGAAATATAACTCATAATTCTCTCCAAAGGGTCAGTACATCCCGCTTCTATCGACTAGACTTCGACTTACAATCAAAGCTTTCTCTATCCAACCCATTCCATTAAGAACTCTTATAGATGTCCGAGTCGAAGTTGACAGGGAATCGATCCCTTCCCTTCGCCTCCCTGTTGACGTAAATCGCACAACTGATGCCAGGGCAATTGAAAACGCCCCAGCCATCCTCGTCGATAGTAACCTCCTCTTTACTCCAACCAAGAACATCAGTCCACACTTCACCCTTGTGAACCGTGCCAACGTTCATCCTTCGTTGTCCGGGGCCAGCATTTGACAACACGACGGCACAGCCATCGGGCTTGTCCCAGGTACCTTTGCGAGACCATCCAATACAGTTTGGCTCATCGAAAAAGTCTTCCTGTTCGCCATAGGCATACAGCTTGCGTGCGAGTATCATATCAGCAAGTTTGCCACCACAAGCTGGAGGTTCGGCTGGGGCGTCGTCTCCGCGTCCTTTCATGCCATAGAGATCACCGTAGAATACGGAGGGATATCCCTCCCTGCGCAACAGAATCAGGGTGTAAGCAAGGGGTTTGAAGAAGCCTTCGATGGGCGTTGCAACGGTTTGACCGGGTTGAGTGTCGTGGTTCATGACGACTTCTGACGTTAGCTAATCGCTTGCTGATTTTTGAGGCTGTGGCTGGGACTTACCAGTGACGGCATTCACGGGCTCGACTTGCACTAACGACTTGTCAAAGACACTGCGCATATCCGCGTTCTCACTGGTGGAGATGTTGTGGAAGTTATAGAGCAGGGGGGCATCGAAGACACTGAACTTGTGTTCCATCATCCCAAGCCACTCTGTCAACTGATCAACCTCACCAGACCAGAACTCGCCAACGGCAAAGATATCATCCCCACACTCTTTTCTCAGTGTCTCGATCCAGTCAGCCGTGAAGCGCTCGGAAAAATGCTGTACAGCATCCATTCTGAAGCCTTTCAGACCGAGCTCTTTCGTGATCCAGATACCCCAATTCTTGACTTCAGCAATAACATCATCGTGATGGTAATCGATATCAGCAAACATCATATAGTCGGCGTTTCCGCCTTCCTTGCCGACAGACTCACTCCATCTCTTGTTGTCGCCGACGATTTTGTAGATGGCAGTTCTCTCATTCGCAGCATTGTAGTCCGTGCCGGTAAAATGATACCAGTGCCATTTGAAATCCGAGTACTTGTCTCCACGGCCTGGGAAGTCAAAGCCTAACCACCCTTCGATCTCGTATGGTTCCCCAATCTCTTTCATGCGATTATCAGGATCAACTTCAACCGCCATACACTTCTCTTTCTTGTCCGCACCAGCCTTGTGATTGAGCACAGCGTCCCAGTATAGACCAATACCCAAATCTTTTGCCTTCTTGCTCAATTCCACCAATTCGTCTTTTGAGCCCCATTTCGTAGCTTTGCTGCCCTTCTGCTCGAATTCACCAAGGTCGTAAAGATCGTAGATATCGTATCCGTTGCCTTCAGGACTACTTGCTTTGCACCCTGGTGGGAGCCAGACGTTGTTGACGCCTACTTTATTAAGATTCTCGATAGTGGAGAGGAGGCGTTGGTAGTGCTTTCCATCAGCTGGGACATTCCATTCGAAGCCTTGGAGGAGGGTGGCGTTTCCTGGGGTAGGTTCCTTCTCTGTATGCAGTATCAGAAATCAAATTACCATACGAACTGGCTCCTTTGCTGACCTTGGTCGCCCATACTTGGCTTTGGCTCTGTTTTTACTCTTTCAGAGATGGAGAACGATCTAAATTCGAGGAAAGAGTGATAGTAGATGTGGAACTGCAGTTGAACCAAGGACTAGTTGCTCCATCGGACCAAGGCACGGTTAAAGTCTTATATGCTCTGTTGGGCTCCATATCGCGTTGAATTTGTGCCCACTATTACCAAGGAACAACGTCCGGTCAGGATGTTAGTGTTTGGCGTACCAGTTAAATGCGTTTATGGACGAACGCATGGTCGTGGCACGGAGAAGTTGGTCTGCCCTTAGTCTAGATCGGTGTAGATAACGCGTCTAGAAAGAAATGACGTTGGTGATGCAGCATGCAGATACGACAAGCAAGAGACCTTGGTCGGTAGTCGGTGTCGGTGTCGGTGTGGGTCCGGAAGAGGAACATCCGTGGCACGTGACAAGCTACCACTTCCAGTATTACCCGTGTCCATGAGCTACAGTCCATTCTCATGATGCTCTTCTCGATTCGAAATAAAGATTTACAGTCCTACGAAAATAACTATTCGTGCACATCTTAAATCGGCGTGATACGGCTGAATTCCGGGCTTATACTTGCTGTCCAGGCACTCTCAACTTTGCTTTAACCACTGCCACGCTAGAAAATGTGATCCTGAAGCAGACTACAGCTTCCAGTCTCGAAGAAACCTCCCTTACCCTCTACAAAACATCAGAGTGGCGGTTCAGCCCAGATCAATGCACTCGTAGCCTGGTGGCATCGACTCTTCACTGCATCTTTTCCATCAAACGAGTTCCTCCAAGGAAACAATAAATGCCTCTACCGTAATACCAGTAGGTACTCCAGAGATACGAACTGCTGATAGCAAGAGTATAGAGTATTTCAATCGATGACTAGTATAGGATTATTGAGCGTTTGCACGCATACTTGGAAACCCCACCCTCAAAAACTTTTACTAATCATATACCCCAATCCGGCAACATGGCCTTCAAAGATACAGTAAAGCCGCCGAGCTGGCCGGCAGTACGAGGAGGCCATCAGCATCAAGTTCTTCCAGATCAGTTTCGCCATCCGCGACGCCGTCATAGTTTTCCCAGCTTTGGCCTCCCCAGGTTAACCCATTCTGCGCGCTCAGAGACGTGAAAGTCAGGAACTTCGCGCCCTTGGTTGACCGGTCAGCGACGTCGAGGAATGAGATGGACAAAGAGGGACGGCGACCGGTGGATCTAGAGTCAATGCAGTTAGCTCAATTCTACGGAAAAGCTCTGTCGCGTGGGGACTTGCCCTTCCGTCCACGGCACGGCATTGATAATCATGATTCGCTCTAGTTTGGCACCCTCCCATATTTGGTACACGGCAAGATTGGTGACGTTGGTCGCGACCTCGTTAATGTACTTGATCAGATTATCAGCGAAGTTTCATTGCCAGACATGAAAATTACTTACGGCACTGCCCGTACTACCAATTGCGTCCGCCACAGCGAGAAGGCCATAGTATGCCGGCATGACATGACGCTTGGCCGTTGGCGACCAGTCGGTAATGTTGCTGCCGACATGGTCGACTGGTACAAACGCTGCCAAGACGTTAGGTGGGCGACCATAATGAAGCTTTGTACTCGTGGAAGCTGCTAACCACTGTAGTTGTACCCAACGCCCTGGTGATAGAAAAGGGTCGCAACGCCTCTACTCGCGGCCTGTAGGCTGTAGTCGATCGTCCACAGCGCTGCAGCTGCCGTGTTGCTTACACCCGGCTGGCCGTGGCCGGGGATCGAGTTCGTTTCGCCCAGCACGAACGGAATGCTCGTATTTCGAGCCGCTGCGACCGAGGGTATGTATCTGGCGATATTCTTTCGCACGTTCACTGTGTTCGTCAGATTTTCGGCGATTATGGGCCATTTTGAGGGGGTAAGCGAATAGCCGATGGTGTATTCGTGCTGGTAGTGGTGCTCAGAAACGGCATTGATGTAGCTTTTAGGGTCAGTAAAGGGGCAATTGAGAGGTGTGGAATCAGCTCACCGTCCCATGGGCGACTCCATGATTGCCGTATTGATGAGCTGCTTGGTACTCCATTTCTCTGCGAAGTCAGCGATGCGATATTTTCTGCCATTGTTGCCCAAAGCTTCATTAATAGTGTCGAAGAACTGATTCCTGCCTAGAGTTAGCGACCTGGAGGGAATCCGTGAGAGTGGTTAAGGAGGCACAGGTTCTCGTTATAATGGACGGATAACATACTGTTGGTCTACATAGTTTGTTATATTCCAACCCGAAGGACGGAATTGCGTGCCCGGCCACGAATCCGGTTCATTCCCGATATCAAAGTTGTTTAGCTTAACGTGCTTGCACTCGGGGAGCTGGAGGTCAAGGGATTAATTACGAGCGAGAAGAACACGGGTACGAAATGCAGCTAGATTGAGGAATCTTACCGCGAACGTCCTTTCGATCTCTCCGACCTGGACGGCTGCTTCGCTGGCGTTTGCTGCTCTCAGATTCACGCCCCAGGTAAACGATGTGCCTTCGGGGAGGTTACATGAGCTCAACCAGTAATGGGGACCGAGCCACTCGAAGTTGCACTCGGGAAAAAGTTGCTTGGTGGTATTGTACTGCTCAGAGACAGCGGGAAAGATGTTATAGTATCCGGGATCGCCGATGATGTTAGGCGTAAAAATGCCACGATCTTGAGTGCCGCCTCCGACTCTGTCAATTGTCAGATCTACGCCGTCTCGAGCTGAGCTCTATACAGACCTTATCGGTGGAGCTACGCCGGTTTTCCGTTTCAAGTTGCCGAGCAATGCATATGTGAAATCATTGCGTTGAGTGCCATTTCCTGCAAAATCTGGAAAGCGGTCGCTCTCAATGGAGAACCCGAGGAGGTTTTGTGGAAGGGCTACGGCGTCCAATGTCCGGTTCCATGCTAGTTGAATTGTGGCATTGGGGGCACTCTGCGTGCTACGGATGCCCAATAAAAAAATGAATACGACGGGAATGAACATCTTTTAAGCTGCAGTTCAGTTATTGTAGCAATATAAAACGAGCGATTCGTAGGAATTCAGAAACTGTTTACTCAGTTGAGAAGAAAGGATTTCGCCCTACAAGTCGACAGGGTCGTGAGCTCGCAATTATCCAGCAATACCGTATTTACGATAGCTTGGCCATGGAGAAATCGCAAGCACGCCGAGCGCTGAAATTTTATCACATCGACAGAGAGAGCGTTCGGGTATATCGATGTAGATTTCAAAGTCGTGTTGTAGTACTGTGGCGTTCACAGCCTGTATTAAGACAGTGTGCAGGTCCCGTCGGTTTAAATACTACCGTGAGGGCTTGGGCCTCCTGAAGATCTCCTCCAGGAGCAAACGGGAGCATCTAGACATTCGGATTACAACGAAGGCCAAGAGGATTAGTCCGAGTGGCATTATTGAGTGCGTAGTATTGGTAGCCGTCACTGGTTTGAGGAGTAGTGGAGGCAAGCAGTTTCGCAGGTAGTACTACTACTACTTAGTAGTATTAGTGTGCACGTGATCCAAGTCATCGCCGAACAGCCTGAGCAAAGGAGAGAGAATGATGAAATTCATGGTTGCTCAAAATGTATGATGGAGATAAGTGAATATTGGTGGAACTTAGTAGGTAAGATACTTAGACTTATCTATTCTACTCGTGAAGAAGACTTGATCCGACTTGGAGTCGGAAAGAACTTGAAGTCTCCCGTTTTCGTAACTACGACTCGAACTCTGGAATTCATAATGCAACCTCCAACCAACAATTGTTGCATATGAACAGGTTGACTACATCTCGAATTTCTTTACTGCAGCAACCCATAGCACATACATTCGTCATGACCGTTTCATTCCCCTCCGCCTTTCAGCATGGCGCACGGCGGAAACTCCATGGACGGGAATTCTATGAAAGCATAGGCAGTCCAAAGGTCATCCTGGCGCCCATGGTCGATCAATCAGAGTTTGTATGCGACCAGTCTCACGACCAGATATTCACGACTGACACATTCAGGCATGGCGAATGTTGAGTCGGTCATTTATGTCCGTCGAATCGTCCAAAGCTCTCCTCGCCTACACGCCAATGTTCCATGCCCGCCTCTTCGCCGATGGTCTTGCCTATAGACAGTCCATGTTCCAACCTACAAAATCCGTCATGCCCTCTCCCCCCGACCCGCATCACCAGTCGCAGCTGCAAGAGTCGGATCTCCACCTCGACGGCCATCCCTCAATAGATCGACCACTTTTCGTACAATTCTGCGCCAATGACCCAGACGTCCTGCTCGATGCTGCCAGATATGCTCAACCGTATTGCGATGCTGTGGATCTGAACTTGGGATGTCCGCAAGGAATCGCAAGGAAGGGACACTATGGGGCCTTTTTGCAGGAGGATCAGGATCTGATATACAGGTTGGTCAACAAGCTGCACCTGGGACTGGATGTCCCAGTCACGGCAAAGATGAGAATCCTGGACACGAAGGAGAAGACGTTGCAGTACGCTAAAATGCTGCTCTCGGCTGGTGCAAGTATAATCACAGTTCATGGCAGGAGGCGAGAACAAAAGGGCCACAATACGGGTGTAGCAGACTGGACAGTGATCAAGTTTTTGAGGGATAGTCTTCCTCCGGAGACAGTGATCTTTGCCAATGGAAACATTCTACAGCATGATGATATCAAAACTTGTCTCGATGCGACGGGTGCCGACGGCATCATGAGCGCCGAAGGAAATCTGCGCGATCCTTCGATCTTTGCACCACCTCCACCAATTGGGCGAGAAGGCCGAGAATACTGGAGAGGTCGAGATGGGAAAGGTGGTTACAGGCTGGATGCAACACTGCGACGATACCTGGACATTATTTACAAATATGTGATGGAGCAACCGCCACCGCATAGAAAACCTTTGTTCCTCCCGTCTGACCCTCCTGGAGACAGCGCTCATCTTTCCACTGCCAATATTGAAGATACACCTGCACCGGACAAAAAGGCTAAAAAGAGCTACAAAGCCATCCCTGCGCATCTGAGGTCAAATCCCAACCTTGGAGCGATGCAACCACACTTGTTCCAGATGCTTCGACCCCTGATTACAAAACATACAAGCATTCGCAGTGCGCTTGCCGCTTGTATTTCTGGTGACATGCCAGCTTTTGAGAATATCCTCTTCATGGTTGAAGTGGTGACTCGACAAGGGCTTCTAGAGTACGAGCAAAACCCAGCTGAATTTGAGAGCGCCACGAAAGAAGACGATGTGTCAAGTTTAAAAATGATGTCATTGGATGCGCGTGAGAGTTCTCTTGTCACGGCAGAGCGAGTCAAACGTCCATGGTGGGTTTGCCAGCCGTATGTGAGACCTTTGCCTGCTGAGGCCATTGCGAAGGGTGCCATGACTGTAGGGAAGAAGGAGACGAAGAGGCTGGCTGAAGTGGAAGTCGTCGCTGAGCAAGCTGATTCTCAGCCAAATGGCATGATCGAGGTGGTGAAAGACAGAGGCGAGAACGAAGTAGAGGTACCAAAGGGAGGTATAGTATGTGGTTGAAAGGTGAGCACAGCTGAGGATCTGGGGCCACGATGCTGTTCATTGCATCGGAAATGAATCAGCTTATGCCGATCGAATCCTGCGTCGAAACAATCAAGCACTTGTAAACTTGGGTCCGCAACTGGAGACGATCCTACAAAATTTCGAGGACATAATGCCAGGAGATTGTTGCTGTCAATACAAGTTGGCAGGCGATCGTTGCTCGTCCAAGCTGGAAATCGAGAGAGTGACACAGAGAACAACAAAAGAAGGGGTACTAATGGTCTATTCATTCATCATCATCCTGACGGCCACCATCCAGTCCCATGAGAAGATAAAGTTGTTTAACACAAAACGCGCCCCGCGCCACCTGCTTCCAAACACAACCTCAATATCTCGGCGTCGATAGTTATATCGCGTTTATGTCAACAATCACATCGCGTGACAACCGCATCCACCTGCAGCTGCCAGGCGACACGCCAGTCGGCCCAACACCCTTTTTCTGCAGTCCATGTTCTGTCCAAGAACCTGGAGCGCACCCACTCTACATACATCGAGGAAAAGGACGTCTGCAAGATGGAGAGGGAAGCTACAACCAACGGCAGAGGAACTTCAGTGCCAAACATGAGCAACGACGGGACTGGGAATAAGGACGACCCGTTCATGATTGGACAATCTATATCTCAAAAATCAGACGACTGGACGTGGCTTCCACCATGGCAACAGCAGCCGTGCGCCACAGCTGGCAAGCGTCCTCGTCACAAGAACAATGAGGAGGGCCATGGAAGCGACGACGTGGAAGAGATAGGCCCGAACCGGCCACACCTATCTTCAAATCCCTCGGTACCGATGCGACGAAGCCACAAGGGCGTAGGCGTTGGGAGACTGGCGCCCACGCCCACTGAAACAACATTCCCAGCCTTTGAGGATGACACAGAAAAACTGGATCTGCAACCACCTGGAAGCTCATTGGACACACTGCTGTGGACCGCTCAATCATTTCGAGAAACACATAGCTCGCCTCAGGAACGTAAGAGAGGCAGCGCAAATGCCTCGGGGAACCCATCTGCCCACCACAGTGATGATTTCTCGCCCTCTCGCACTCCTACAAGAATCGCGTCGCCACAAGTACAGAGCGTCGCTACTCAAGCTTTCGCGCCACCAACTAGACAACAAGTTCTCGCTTTTATGAGGGCGGAAATCCATGCCTTCAATCACAAGAAAGAACATGGATCTCTCCCTCTTCTGAAGCCAACGAGAACAAGCAGCAGACAGAGAACGAGCATCATTGAGGACGCGACCAAGGATACACCGTTTGTTCCCTTCACAGCGCACGCGCTATTCCGCAAGTTCCAGAATTCTGAACTCTACAATGATGTTCCGGGCTCTGTACCGGACGGGCCACTTTTGGATGGGTCGGATGAGCGCGGACAACCAAAGGACAGCGAAGTCGCTTGGCTCGCGCGGACGGCGAGTTTGGCTTTTTTGGAGCAGAAAGAGAAGGAGAATACGGCCTCGCCCACCCGCACGCCTACACGTAAGCCCACTCATCTCCGAAAATCAACCAGACGGGAGAGTTTCACGAAGAACACCTCTCGCGTTGCCTCACGAAAAAGAGGACCTAATTCTCCATCCGTCATCCATCCTTCTCTGGAAGAGCTCATAGCAGCGACGGTCCTGGACTCGCCCAGGAATCCCACAGCTATCGAGACTCATGAGGATCGCTTCAACATCACAGTCCTTCTACAAACACACCTGACTGCTTTCCCGGCCATTTATGCGGATCATCCTGGTCTTCGATTGCGACCATGGGAAATAGACAAATTCCGATCCTGGCTCGCACCCATTGACTGGAATGGCCAACTGCGGCTGAAGCTTGATTTGCATATTGCATGTATGGATTGGAACCATTTCAAGCAATGGTCTGGGGTGGTGCGTGACGACATTGTGCAACTAGTAAAAGAGGTCATTGAGAGTCTCCTTGACGAACAACGCGCGCACGGCCCTGCGGGACATGAAGGAGCGGCTGTCAATGTAGTTGTGCAGACTCTGAGGGTTGAAAACGTAATCAATGCGGTCCAAGCAAGATTTGGGGAGCAGAAAAAGGCAGTAGAAGCGCGGCGTGAGGTCTTTCCGACGTTGGCCAAACCTGCCTTTCTGCCTGCTGTTGAGCAAATGCGTGCTCTAAGGCAATTCGAGCGAGGTGAACAACATCCTCTCCACACCTTTCCCAACGACAATGCAGGAATGAACAACGAAGCATCGTGCAAAGCAGACGATTGGCAAGAGAGAAAAGAAAGTATTGAAATGAGTGAAGAGCGTTGTCGACTCAGACTTGCGGAACTCGATCAGCTGGAAGCTGCCACATGTCTCTTGACCTGGTTGTGGTTGCTGGAGGCAGTGCCGGAGGACTTTCTGAGCAGTTGTGATCTTGCGAGCATTGGACAAGTGTTTCGCAAGAGGGGAGAGAAAGTTGGAAGGCCGAGTGGTGCTGTTTTTCTGATTGAGAAGCAGGTTGGATGGACTGGCTTTGGTAGGCTAGGTGATTGGCGAAGATCGACCCCGGGAACCATTTTTTAGTCCTCCAGCGTCTGGTTCGGCTCGGCATCGACCGAGACAATCACTATCATTTCCAGATCTCTTTCGCCTTCGCAGACATGCATTTGATGAAGAAAATGATGCAAACGGAATCTTACTATATTACAACAATTGGGACGACAAAGCCAAGCCTGATTTCCGAACAATGTCCTATGTTCTCCAAAACACCATTGGTTATTCAAGGCTTGCGCAAAGCAAATTCCGGAGAAGATGATCCCTTGCGTCCCGTCCGTCTGCACGCTGGTCGGTCGGTGCTCACTAGTGATCCGACAGTTCAGGCTCTGGAAAAGCTTGGAAGTACAATGATTTCGCTGACGAAGGTTGGCATGCCGGACGATGCCAGTGTCAAGATCTCGCCTTCAGAATTGCATTACGTGTATCAAACACGAAGCCCTAAGGAAAAAGCGGTAAAATCAATCTAGGCCCAACACTGTGGGCCGTGGTCTAAGATACGCTTGGACAAAAACTTGCTCCTCTTTGTCTCCCCAAATTACTGCGACTCGCCGGTCTTATATGGATATTAAGCCCAGACATGATTACCTTGTTGATACCACACTTCTCGTCCTAACGGAACCTTGGAAGCTAGTAAGGATCGCTAGCACTAAACGCCCATCCAGTATTGGCCAGCTGGGCAGCGGACTCGTTAACAAATTCCCGGGACCCGAAATCATTGAACGTAGTATCCAGACCACAGATCCATCAATTTTCCTAATTGCCCGTATGAGCCTCCATCACGAGAGGCATAAGACTCGCTTCGCGTCGGCGCAGGTACTAGAATCCTCGACGCTACTTGCATCAACACCTCTGGTCTGGACCGTGTGAATCTCTGTTTCTTCATCTCGTTCGTTCCTTCGTTACACACACGCTATTTTCCTTGTCGCTCTTTTAAACTTGTTGATCAAGTTGGTTTTCTGACGGTCTACCGTGGACATCGATTGAAATGCCTTCCCAAATTCTCGCCATTGCAACTCTCGTCCTTGCCGTTTCAGCTTCGCCCGTGGTGGTTGTAAGAGATGAAAACCCGAAGCCTGCTATCAGCGGACTTGGTGGATTTGGTGGATTTGGAAAAGGGAAAGGAAGCTCATCTTCAAGCACGGGGGGAGGCCTCGATGGTAATTCACCACCGAAATCTCCCATGTCGATTGCGCTAACGTTTGCGAAGCCCTTTCAAATCTCGGTATGATGTCTTCGTCGGACGTGAAGAAGGGGACCTTTGACTGCAAGAACGCAGTACTACTATTCGCAAGAGGGACAGGAGAACCAGGCAATATGGGTTATGTTGTAGGACCCCCCCTGGGAGGTGGTCTGAAGAAGGCTCTGAACGGCGACATTCTCATACAAGGTGTTGACTACAGCAGTAAGTCTTCTTCCTCCTTCTTGTCTCCCGACATACTCTTTGCGTTCTAACATGCAGTAGCCAACTTCTCCGGCGGAGGTGCAAAAGAGATGGTCACTTTGGTCAAGTCTGTCATGGGAAAATGCCCGAAGATCAAGATAATATTAGGCGGATACTCTCAAGGAGCCATGCAGGTTCATCAAGCTCTCGGTTCACTAGGCGCAACCGCCGCCGATATTTCAGTACGTTCAGACTAGACAAGATAAATCAATGTTTGCACTAACCAGTCCTAAAGGTGGCTGTGACTTTCGGCGACCCATATTCTAACCAAGGTTGGGGCACTGGAGGAGTGGTTGGTTCAGTGATGGGTCTTAGTGGCTCCGGCGGAGCGAAGCCAGCAGCCCCTAGTGGAGGCGGTGTCAACGGCTTCAATCCAAACAACGGCCTTATCATCTGCTCGAACGGTGACTTTGTATGCGGCGTGGTTCCCAACATCGGCGGCGCAGTGCCGAAAGCAACGGCATCGGACACTTCCGCTGGCAGGGCTGGAGCAGGACACCTGAGTTACTCGACTGATGGAAGCATACAGAAGGCTATCAACTTCATTGTGGCACGAGTGTCTGATAAGGGGGCTTCCCCGGCGTCTGGAGAAAGTGAGAAAGAGAAATCAAAACCTGCTGCGGCAAAGCCGAAGTCTGCGACTCCGGCGAAAGAAAAGCCATCGACTCCAGCGAAAGAAAAGCCATCGACTCCGGCGAAAGAAAAGCCACCGACTCCGGCGAAAGAAGAGCCACCACAATAGGCAGCCCTGGCACAAGCAGGAACCGCGCGAGCGACAGCGGAAAGCGACGAAGGCCAGGGGAGAGACGGCACTACCTGCTGGAGACGTCTCAACCGGTAGCCGAGAATTCGAAGTCGGAACCAGTGTATAGCATATTCATTTGATAGAATTACCCAAGATCTGAAGCGTTCAGCTAGCAACTTCGATGCACCGCGTCTCTTTTTCGTCGCACGGATTACCTCTTCACATCCTCACTATAATCCATTCTACCTGAAAGACTCCCACCTCAATCTTCCTCTACTCGGGCAAAGTAATGTATCCGCACTCGCTCCATCACACCACTTCCCCAATCCACTGCTCCCTCTCATCTCAACGCCAATCCCCTGTTTCGACAATTTTCCCAACCTCGCGTAAAACGTCGTTTCATGTAAAACAATGGCTCCACACCATACTGTGTATATGCTGGTGTCAATCGACGGAACGTCTTGTGCCCGACATGGGTGAGACCAGGGACTCGGGCGAGATCCGAAGTTCGCATGTCCCCCTTCCGTTCAAGAACGGGGAACCCTGCATATTACAGGCAAATTTTTCCTGGTGAGTGGATGGCTTGGGATGCCAGTGGTGAGAAGGGTTGATACTGTGATAGACTTTTGTTGGAGGGAGCCGAGGTTTGTAGGAGGGAATGGATGGGGAGGAGGTTTTTGCTGACTCTGTGGATTTTGCGATGGGGGATGGAGAATTGGTCTTTGAGGAGTCGACGTGCCTCTGTCTTGATTATCACCGTCCTACTTGTCCTCAGCCTTTTCACCTACCCAGTGGCTACAGCGGGACTTGCTACAAGGAGTACATAGCATAATTTCCGAACAGAATCCAGCCTGAAAATCACAATGCAAACTTTTCCTTACGGAAACCTCCACTGCCTTCCTTCCTTCACAGTCTTGCCATAACCTCTGGAGAATATCCTTCTCGATCATGCTGTTACCATGGCGTGCTACACAGTTCCCCCCGAACGACTGTGACCAGGAGATGGAATGACTGTACACTACATCCGTCCCCAATATTTTCGGGTGCTTATTGCTAGGATGCGATGGTTTAGCATAGAAGGGATCTTCGGTTTCGTAACGACGAGGATGTACTTTTTCGTAGCTTTATTTCTATCCTAATATTGCTTTGATTGTATTGCTATAGGGTTTCCGCTACATTTCATTCTTGTACCAGAGGCGCGCAGCGCATGAGAAAGGATTCACCAATTCTCCATAGTCCCATCAAGTCGTATGATTGAATCTAAGTACCGACAAGATCTGGACGCAGTCTTGATTGGATTCCAGAAGAGACTACATTCTGGATACAACAGGGCTTACACAACTAGTCTCAACTTTCCACAAGAATAAAAATTTGCGACTCAATCCCAACGATCTCAACAAGCCCATCGCCCAACACCTCCAAGGAGACCTCAAGAATCCAAACGCAAGCAACGATTCACACTCCAACCAACGCCCTCAAAAATTCCACACTCTCCTCTTTTCTCGCCTTGCTCCACGCCGATTTGGGATCAAATATCTCTTTTATATCTTCGATAAGTGCTGCCTGAATCTCCGCTTGTCCACTATCAACATGGTTGCCGAATCTACGCTGTCGTATGACGACTGGAGGATCATTTTGCCTATCGACGGACTCGCTGTCTTCAGTACTTGTAGCAGCCAATGATCCGACATCGTCGCAAAGCATGTTGTTTTCCCAACTCTGTTGGACCCCCCTTGCCACCGTATCTTTGGAAGCGAGGGACGTCTTTTCCCAGTGCTTGGGCGCGTGTCGGTTGACAATCTGATTCTTCGCGACTCGTCGTGCCTTCTTTATAAGCTTCCGCGCTCGCAAATCTTGATAAGCTTCCTCGTTGTCGGTTCAGGGCATATCGTTGAGGTGTGCGGCAAAGGGTGTCTTCAATTCGTCGACAGCAGGCCAAATTGCCGTCTCTATCTCGGCTGTACCACGCTCCAGAATCATGCGGTCGGCGACCTTGCGACCATCGAGGGGGCTTTTGGAGGCTAAAGTTATGTCAGTCTCGTCTAGTGACTGCTTAGAAATGAAACAAGCACAAAGGGTGTGTGATCAGTGCTAAAGTTTTGAGGTGGTAGAAAGTAGACCTACCCTTGTCTTCCTCGCGCTTTGAGTTCTCCTTGATCCAGCCCACTGTCTCTTCTATCGTGTTTGTTGCTCTACAGACTTTGGCGTAGACTTCATCGAGGGCAGCATCGAGGTCTGTAAAGTCGTGCTCCCTGATCGAAGACCGCGACGGGCCCGCCTGATCTGATGACGATCCCATTTGAGCAAGTGGACCAGGTTGCCCATCAGACGGCCTGTCAGATACATGCTCGTTCTTCTCTTGTTCCTGACAATCTAGCCCAAGTCTTCTCTCCCTTTCAGCCTTGGGAATACCACCAAGGCGCAACATTTTCAATGAGATTGCAGTATTAGGAATCTTCTTCAGCTCGTCAGCGCAAACGTGGTCTACCACTCCTAACGAAGCAGAGTCTTCCGAAGACGAGCGAAGGTCTTGTGGCGTGGGTGGAAACAGTGTGTCGAGTCGTTTAGCTACAGCCTGCTCTTGGCTATTCAAAGTCCGTTGCTGGGCTGAATCTCGAGAGAATGTTGATGCTCTGAGAGGGGCTGGGCCTGGATCGCCACTCGGGTGATTGAGTATATACGACAAGTCGCCAGCAACGTAAGGAGCGACCCATTCAGCTCGTCCCTTCCCCAAATGTGAGTACGATTTCACTGCCCTCAAGGCAAAAACATCCCTCATCTCATCTTCTGCATCGCGTACACTTCCGGAACCATGGCTGAGACCTTCTGAAATACCGTCGATTTGCTCATCTTCATCCACCTCGGAGCTAGGCGGCGCTGATGGGCCATCTCCAGCTTGAGAATCCCAGGATTCATCAGAAACCTCGCCGTCGACTTCTGAATCACTTGCAGTTTCATATAGTGAGTCTTCTGGCCCCTCGTCAAGATAACCATTCCATATGCTCTCACGGTTCAAGTCACAGCCACACTCAGAGCGGCTATTTCCGCTTTCGCGTATCCCATCAGAAGAAGAAATCGAAGGCGAGACTGGGCTGTCATCGTCTGTTACGCGCCCAGTATAGCGGAAACGTGGCGCGTCAAAACTTTCATCAATCGTGGCGGCTTCTCCAAAGCTCGATGGGCTCATCCCACCATCACCGAGACGCTCGCGCTCCTCGATCTCGTCATGGTCAAGGTCGTTCAGATTATCGTCACCAAGAAATTGATGGGATCCAGAATCCTCGTGTTGGAGAGTAGCAGTACTGGCATTGGACTCCATGTCGTCGTTGTCTGAATCGCGGTCACTGGTGTCAAAATTGTCAGCACTTGGCGGTCCGCTGCTGGGAGCTTCGTCGTCGCTCTCGCTGTCTGAATTGCTGTATTCGTCATCACTTTCGCCATCTGAGTAGATATCTTGGCTGTCATCTTCGCTGTCGCTAGCAGAACCATTAGCGAGATTGCCGTTCTCTGACTCGGCCTCATCATCCGACTCGAAAAGCTCGTTCAAAGAATCATAGCCTGAGAAAGCATTGTGTTCCTGAAAACGAGGTCGCGGTACTGGGTCAACATCATACGGCGCCAAGATCTTGTCAACCCTATCCTCCATTCGCCGGTCCCCATGATTGTATGCAGCAACAACGGGATTGGCAAAAGGGAATACAGAACGCGGTTTTCTGTGGTACCTACACAAGGCATCCGGGGCCTCTTGATTTTCTGGACATGATGGTGGCTGAAAACTACGATCCTGTTGGGAAAACTGCGAACGTTCGATCTGGCGCGATGTTGCGTGCACGTATTGTGACGGGGCTTGCCAATTAGTTCGCGAACGCTTGGGAGGTGGAGGGCAGAAATCTTCGTCCTCGACATCTGAGTCCTCAGCTTCAGCATCGCGCGCTGATGATGGGATTCCCGGGGCAGATCTCCGATTTCCTCGTCTTGTATCGCGTTCGGGATCCAGCAATTGAGGTCGATATCTTGCACTAAGTTCATCGAGAATGAGTTCATCGAGAAACGAGTGTTTGTAACCAGTACGGAAATGGTCCCTTGGACCGGAAACAGACGAATCGACATTCATGTAACATGGTCGAGGTTTAGGATGATGGAACGGCTCATCTGAGCATGTGGTATCCGTATCAGGTCTCCTGTTCGTGAGCTGCGGCATGCGACTTCTATTCCCTAGAGCGAAACCAGGTTGATCTCTTGGAATAACAGGATTCTGGGAAAATTCGGAAGCTGCAGATTGCTTGACGCGTTTTCCCTGGCGTGCCCGCTTTGTTCTAGAGCTTTCTTCACCGCGCTCGAAAATCCCTCTGTAGCTCTCCACGAGGGTGGGTAAACTACTAGGAGCTACTTGTTGATTGGCCGTTAGAAGTGCGTGAGAAGAACGAGCCACGTGTGGATTAGAAGCCAAGCCAGAAGGTATGGGAAGAGAGCGTGAGACCGAGGGGAATCCCGGCCTGTTGAGCCAAGATGAGAATGTCACAGGGGCAGATTCGATGGGAGACGTGAGACCTGTGACCGCAGTGTTTGCTTGTTGCTGAGGCAAAAATATGTTCTTAGCATATGATGGCCGCGGTACAGAAGTTAATGTGGGTTCAGCTGGTGTATGGAGAGACGAGGACCAAGGGTGTCCATGGTCTGAGTTCCAATCCGTTTCCTTGTCGAGCCACGGATTTGATAATATCGGCTTAGTCGGTTTGACAGGCTCAACGATCGACGTCTGTTCGATCAGCCCATGGCTATACCGAGCACACTCGAGGACTGAAGTCGATGATGCTCCGGTCGAGAGATCATCTCCACTCTGGCAAGATTGCGAAGCAAAATATTCATCGACACTTCGTCGACGCGGCTGACTGAATTTTGACGCATGAGGGCTTTGTGTCGTAGTCGTTTTACATATACCGTGCACGAACTCGGGTCTCTCTAGCTCTAGACGTGTTTGAGCTATAAAATTTCCGATCTCGTGTATGAAATCATTTGAAGATTGCTCACTGCTGTTAGATTCTTCCTGGGACTCTTTTGTATATGGCGCTGAACTCTCTCCGATCTGCCTGTCTGGATCGCCAGCCGAGGGCGGCGACACAGAGTGTGAAAAATGGTACATTTTGTGGTGATTAGGTCGTAAAGAGATATGTGAGAGTCGATAATGAAGATATGAGGTTAGTATCTTGCAGAGCAAGAAGTGAGAGGGAGTGAGGATGTGAAGGGGAGAAGGGAAAGCAAGCGAAAGAGCGTAAAGATCGAGGGCTGGGCGTTCGGGCACACTGTTTGAACCAGCCGTTACCTGCGTGTGGACTTGATAAAGGTTGACCGTAGGTTGGAAAGACACGATTTCCAGCGCTTGACTCTTTTTACTGCGCGACGGTATGAAGTAGTACAAGCAGCGTGCCTACATTATCCAAGCGTCCCAAAATCCACAGCAGGATCATGAACTTCAACGCTCTCAAATCCTGGATATTGGATGTGAGCGTTGCCAAAGGACCTCAATTCATGATGTGACAGGGTGCACCCGCTATGTACCCACAACACAGCGATAGTCTCCCATTCTGGCTGTCCAATGGATTGGTCAGCTCAAGACAGTTGAAGACATCGTGGGGCATGAGAGAGAACGGTTGAGCTACCAATATTTTGCTGACCATAGATATGAGCTTCCAGAGTGTACAACCACCATCACGGTACGTGTTGAGACAGCAGATTTTCATTGTCAGTAAATATTTACGTTTCTCCTCTTCCGGAATGTGCACCGCATCACGTCTTCGATTGTCGCTTGGGACGAGATCATATAGCGATGACTCGCAAACCGAAATAAACCAAAAGCCAATACGTGGCAGAATCATCAGCAACAGCTCCCAAACACGTTACCAGGGAATGACTCACACAACGAGGTTAGTACAAATTTGATGGGCTAGTGCTGCTCTTTCGTCTGTCTCTTCACAGTGGGGCGATGGTGTTGCCCAAGCAGTGTGCGATGAGAGTTACTCATAGAAACAGGAACTCGCAGAGAAAGAAGCAGAATGCGAAGAGAGTACTCGCAAAAGTAGAAGCACGCCTGCAGTGTGCACCTGCAAGAAGTTCTTTGCCACTAGGTAAGCATGCTACCAACCACACAGGCAAGCCATGATGGATGGCACCAATAATCAATAATGCACGCGCCGCAGTCAGAGTACCAGAAGCGTTGCCGTGGAATCCAGACCACAGTGACGGGCACAATGGTGAGATGTAGAGGGCCTATCGATTCGATGTTGATGATCTGTGTGAAGCATTGTTGAGCGGGAGAATGCAGTGGGAAGGGAGCCAAGGTCGGACGGCGAGGAATTGAAGCCAAGTTGTACGTAAGCACGAGGCTTGTAAGATACAATACATATAATACACAGCACAGTACCTAAGGTATCAGACGCGGGAAGGAACTAGCACACAAGCACACAAGCACACCAAGAGAAGCAGGCAGTGGAGGACCCACCCCAATCATGGGCTCAGCGACGAGAGTCGTCTCTCTCCCGTTCCCTCACTCATTCCGAGTCCTTGCTCCAGCTCGATTGACCTCCGTGGTGAAATCTTCAATCTGCCAAGACCCAAGAGCTGTGCGGTACCAATATGTCCAGAGCCAGCTTCTCGGTGGACAACAAGGCTGTCCCCAAGCTTCTCCACGCATTGTTTGCCTTTGTCCTCTGCCTTGTGCTTCTTTTCACGCTCCATAGAAGATACTGGTCTGGTTGGTCTCCGTACTTCCCAATAAATCCTCCCACTAATCGTCAATCTCAAGACTCCCACGATCCGTACAAATGCAGCGTCCTCCTCAACGAAGGCCGGTGGCTCGATGAAACTCCTTCTCCCTCCTCCCGCCCTCTTTATCAAAAATGGCAGCCGCCAGGATGCCTCTTGAAAGAATACAAGGGCGATGAAATCACGCAATGTGCTGGAAGCAGACAATTACTTTTCATTGGCGATTCCAATGTCAGACAACTTTTTTGGGCTGTTGCGAAGAAGTTGGATCACGGCATGAGCTCGCCGGCTGGCAAGTATGCCGAGAGACATGGCGACATACAGTTGAGACCTCGAGGCGTGGATCTGAGATTCGTTTGGGATCCATATTTGAACGGCAGTATTCTGGCAAACGAGTTGGAGATATACCAGGAAAGTGTCTTGCCCACAGGAAGGGGGGATAAAGCTGAGGTACCCGTTGTCATGATGGTGCTTGGTGGTGGGTTGTGGCATGCAAGACATTACGAGGCGAAAGCTGTGAGGGAGTTTAAGAAGTCTATCGATGCCATTACCGCACTCGCTACGAGAAGGGATGGGACGGAGTGGAAGTCGAAAGTACCCTTCAAAGGCTGGGAAGGCATTGGAGATCAGATCTTCTTTATGCCTGTGGAAGAGCCAGTTTACAAGCGGTTGTCCCCATCACGACAAGCAACGATACTTCCAGAAGAGGTGGTTCAGATGAACGAGTATCTGCATCGGTTAGAGCCAAGTCAGGGCCTGACCATCCCTTGGGTCAACCAGGTCATGATATCACAACGACCTTTTGCTTTCGAGGCCAGCGGATTGCATGTACTCGAACCTGTTGCTATAAGACGCGCCGATATAATTCTGAACCTTCGTTGCAACGCCAAGCTGGACATTTCAGTAGGGTCACCATACGATCGAACATGCTGCAGCAAGTACACGTCAGGAAATTGGCTCCAATGGTTGCTCATTGCACTCACCTCCGTGGTCACGATTCTGGCGACATTCATCCTCTTTCATGGATGTACGACTATCGATCCTAAGTCTGGCACGTTCAATCTGTCCCGAATCATCACCCTTACCGCATCCATTGGACTATCTCTCGTATACTGCTTCTTTGCTGATCGTACCCAACTCTT
Source organism: Venturia asperata (assembly GCA_003689335.1). Classification (NCBI taxonomy): domain Eukaryota; kingdom Fungi; phylum Ascomycota; class Dothideomycetes; order Venturiales; family Venturiaceae; genus Venturia; species Venturia asperata. The sequence goes on from QWWL01000021.1 coordinate 521,207, forward strand.
CAACAAAGTGCAGAAGCTGTATCTGAAGCCCGACTTCCTTACGATCTGCGGCATCGCTCTCGCCATTGGCTGTTTGAGCATTCGCAAATCGCAACCAAATTCAAGACAGGAAACTGTCTCCGAAGAGTCGCCGTCAGCCAAGGGTGACCCTACTAGCACATCACAAATCAAACTCGAGTACTCTGGCAGATCAAATACCTCCCTCAACCCAGCTCAAATCCTCGAGTTGAAGGGCGGCACCATCACCTTTCTTCTCCTTGCCCAGTACTACGCCGCTGACCACGAGCCATGGATCCACATCGTCTCCCACCTCTGCATTTCATCCCAGCTTTTCCTAGTAGGTTACGAGCACACGCTTTACTTTTACATCACAGGCGATTATAGCGTCTGCCGGGTCGCTAAAGTTCTTGTGAGGATGAATATGTTGGCAGTGGCGGTGACTTATCAGATGTACACCAACTATCTGTTTTACTATGTTGCGCCGCTTCTGAGCTTCTGGTTCTTAGTTGTCCTTGCCACGCTGAGGTTCGGCAAAGAGCTTAATGGGAAGGTGGGGTTTCTTGTGGGAAAAATTGTTTTCTCATCAGCTTTCACTGCCCTCGCGCATCGAAATGATCAGCCTGTCAACTTCATCTTCGCTGTGTTAGGCGCGATTTTGGGGATCCACTGGAACGGCCAAGACTGGCGTGATCATATCTTGACTGATCCATTCATGGCTTTCACCGGTATGCTCGTCGCCCTCGTCAGCATTGGTCACGGCCGTCTCGCAACGTGCGCGACGACAACACTCAGCAAACCACAGTCCACGTGGACGCAACGACTCCTTCCACACGCCATCGTCTATCTCCCTTACATCGCCCTCTTCGCTTCTCTGTTCACGTTGCCGATCTTCTTCTACCTCACTACCAGTTCTTTTGTGGAGTCTCGGGGTTACGACTGGGACGTCCATCCTTACCTTTCTCCTCTCCCGATTCTCGCCTATCTCTGTCTCCGAAACTCAACAAAGACCTTGAGAGCATGGCACAGTGAAGCCTGGAGAAGAATGGGGGATTTTGGAGTGGAGATCTGGGTGCTGAGCATGCATGCTTGGAATGCGGCGGACGGCAGGGGCGTGCTGAGTCTGGGCGTTTTTGCAGATCGGAAGATCGATGCGATCACACTCGGGGTTATGTTGGTGGGTGGCGCCCGTGCGGCTGGAAAAGCTTGCGATGGACTCACTTGCTTGATTGTGGGGAACGATCAAGGCACGTTGACCAAGGGCACATCTCTACCGATGATGAAGGAGAAGGATGCGATTGCGAAGGCGGAGACGGGTCGGAAGTCAAAGCGGGGGGTAGATGGACCGGGTATGAGATTCGCGATTTTGCTTGTCATGCTCTGGGTTTTGAATCTGGTTATTGGCTAAGCGGAATCGAAGGTATGTTGTGATGATTTGGCGTGATGTTATTGTATACTTTGTAGATGACATAGATACCCTGTAGATATCTTTAACATGTAGTAATTTAGCTGCGCAGGACTCATCTGTACTGTTCTCGCCTTGCTTAGACTGAGCTTTTTTTTTTTTTGGGGGGG